>JAVSCE010001038.1:0-47977 GCA_032199065.1 Smutsia gigantea | reverse complement strand
ATCAATGTACCAATATGAATAAATACATATTCTATATTAATACATATGTATGTAATATTATGTATTATGTATAAATACTGTAATCTAATATGTATTTCTTCTTTGCATGCTTGGATAATTGCAAGAATTCTTAACCAATTGCTCCAAAGGCATTTCTCCTATAGATTATATTACAAAAAGTGCTTTTCAGCAGGTAGACATTGTTATATATTGTGTTTTCAGAAAATTTGTTGCCTTCAAGCTGTTTTTATTCACATTTGATTCTACTTTTTGGCCCAGCAGGTTGTCAATCATAGCACCTACCATACATTCATTTCTGTGTAGTGAGATATTCCTCTGTTGCCAGTGGACTGAGACTGTATACATCAAATTATTTGAAGTTGCCTTTCATTTAATGTTTACTATATTTAAAACATAATAATTTGATGCTCTAATACTAACATGGCTCATCATTTTCCAATGAAATTTTTTTTGAAAAGTCTACAAATAAAGTTTTCATTCTATTGTACTATCAGTGATCTCTCTGACTCAGGCAGGGGAAGGAATATATGAGGGAGAATTTTGTGGCTAAATAAAACTTCCCTTTCCCAGGACAAACACATCATAGGCTCCCTCATTTCTCTCTCCCCTCTCAGGATAATATACAGACTGGGAAATGGGCGTGGGGTGGTGGTTGACGATGGCAGGTCTGTACTGACACCTCAGTAAACCCATGAGAAAAGGATTTGGCCCCAGCTGCTGCCAACTTTGAAAATATATACCCCTTTTTCTGGGACCTCTAGAATCCATCTCAGCACAGCAGGAAATGTCCAAATCAACATTTTCTACAATATTTTGTGTTTTTATGCCTAGTAATAATTATCTAATATGCACAATATTGTATCCAGGTTTTCCTACTGGATATTAGGCCATAAGAATTTTTCCATGTTGCTGCAAATGCATAGCAGACATTTGTTTTAGTTATTTTAAAGTCTATTGAGCAGGTTCCCCAAAGTTTACTGAACTTTGTTTAAAGATTACTTTTAGTAGGCATGTTTACTTGTTAAACTTTTATATTTAATTTCCTCACATTGTTTAGAATAGAATTTGAGTTAGGCTTTCATCCTCATAAATAACATTGTATTAAGGTACTGTGTAGAGAGCATTTCTTTGGTACGTAGAATCATTTCTGAATTGTAATGACTAGATTATTGGGTAAGAATATTGATGAGTCTCTTGTCACACATTAACTATAGTTTTCCAAAAGGGTTCACTAGTTACTCTAATGCCAAAAAGGATGCAAATATCTATTTCTCCCCTACCTTATACCATTGTCTAAAAAAAAAATTACACTGGTTAGAAAAGCAAAAAATGGTATGAATTTTTATAAATTTATATTCTTTGGTTATTGGTGGCAAAGAAGCATTGCCTATGTTTATTTATTAATTATATATATTCTTCTGTAAATACTTTCTTCATTTGTTTTATCCACCCCAATATATGGTAGTTAATGATTTTTTTATCAGTTTGAATGGTGTGATAAATATTAAACCTAATCTGTCTTGGTTAAGGCCAACTTTTATTTTATTGGACTGACTTTGTGCTTTAGGATATTTTTCTTTTAAACAGAATTGTTAAATTTAAACATATATATATTTTGTGGGAGAAACTGCTACTTCCTTTTTTAAATTGAGATATAATTGACATATGACAATTTATTAGTTTTAGATGTACAGCATAATGATTTTATATACATATATATTGCAAAATGATTACCACAATAAGTCTAGCTAATATCCATCATCTCACATTGTTACAAATATTTTTTGTGATGAGAATTTTTAAGTCATAATCCCTTAGCAACTTTCAAATATACAATGCAATAATGTTAACTGTAGTCACCATGCTGTCCATTACATATACAGGACTTACTGACTTTATAAGTGGAAGTTTGTACCTTTTGCCACCTAAACCCATTTGGCCCAACCCCACCCCCCACCTCGGACAATCACCAAACTGTTTTCCATATCTATGTGTTCTGTTTGATTTTTAGATTCCACATGTAAGTGAAGCTGTACAGCATTTGCATTCCTGGTCTGACTTATTTCACATAGCATAGCACCCTCAAGTTCCATCCATGTTGTTCCAAATGGCAGATTTCCCTTTGTTTTTTTGATGAATAGTATTCCATTGTGTGTGTAGGGGAGGTTGCACACATTTTTTTGTCCATTCTTCTGTCAATAGACACTTAGGTTTCTGGCATATCTTGGTTATTGTAAATAATGCTGCAATAAACATAGGAAACACATATATCTTTTCAAATTGATGTCTTGGTTTTCTTCAGATAAATACCCAGAAGTGGAATTGCTGGATTATATGGTAGTTCTCCTTTAATTTTTTGAGGAAACTACATCCTGTCTTCCACAGTGGCTGCACCAGTTTACAGTCCCTCCAACAATGCACAAGAATTCCCTTTTCCACATCTGCCAACTCTTGATATTTCTTGACTTTTCAACAATAGCCATTTGAACAGGTGTGAGGTGTTACCTCATGGTGCTTTTCAAGTTTCTAGAATGCACTCTTGGTGGGAATCTGGTTACTTGTCTAGTGGTTCATTAACGACAAATAACTGGTAGTGACCCAAGCCCATATCTGAATGCTTATTCATTGGAAGGATAGATTTGTGGTCATGTCTGAGTGTTGATACTGAGGTTATCATCCCTTCTGGGTGGATGACAATAGAGGCAGTACAGTTTCTTGAGAGGCATTATTTTAAAGTGACCATTTCATGATGTTTCTCATTTAAATCTAATTTCTACATATTTAATTGTGTTGGGGAGTCTAATTGTGTTGCTGAAATATTAGTAGATATTTCTTGTTTCCTATTATCATTGTTAAATATGTTAATTAGGAAAAGAGTATAAAATGTGAGTGTTCAATTTAAGTAACACTTATAATTTTTAATGGGCAAACAACAGATTCTGTCGTTTGTATAACAGTATCCCACTGTGATTGATGTTGCATCTGTTTAATAGTGGTGAGCACATATTAATTAGCTTTTTGGTTATTTTGAATCCTCTTCTGTGAAAGGACAGTTCAACACTCTGCCTATTTTAAATCAGCTATATCATATTTTATTTACTTTTTGAAGATCTTTTTATATTCCACATATTTCTTCTTCTCCTATATATATATACTAAATTTATGTTCTTTTAAGCTGTGGTTTGTTTTTCAGCTTCCTGTTCTTATGATTCAAATAACAGATTGCTTAATTCTAATTTTAGTCAACCTCAATATACTATACTTAATAATTTTTAGGAAATAACCTCGAAAAGTATGTATAATAAATATAATTTATATGGTTATCCAAAATCCAATTTAATATTTGAATATACACTCTTCCAACTTAGCACACATATACCTAATCAAGGATATATATGTATCTTTTTCATATATTGGTAAAATATCAAACTTTCATGGAACCCTTAAGTATACATATTTACACATGAATGTTATTAGATACATATAATAAAAAAGGTTTTGGTGAGAAAAATACATACAAATGAAATCTTTAGATTCCATAAGATTAACAAAATCAAATGTCTAGAAAAGTGTGCTTGATTACTATAAACATATATGAATTTTTTTGTTGTTGTTCTTATTTAAATGACATGTGACAGTAAGGAAAAACTACTTTGTCAGATAAATCTAGTTTTGCTGAAAACCTTGCAGTTCACTGTAATGAAAAAATAAAATTTTGGTTTATATACAGTCTATTCCTACTTAAAACCATAATAAACTTATTAACAAATGTTTCCCTAAATTCTCTGCAATATGGGAGCACACAAATTGTTTAATTGGATCTATCAAATCAAATAGAATAGACAGGCAAATGAATGTGTCTGTTAACTTATTTTTTTACTTTTTACATCTTTGATCAACAAACCCCTTTTACACAGCAAATTTATAGGAGGCAATTTTGCCTGAAAGTCCGTCCCAGAGAGAGGATGCAGCCCTTCAACTGTCATCTGCAAACTATTCCTTTCCTACTTGGGTAGTCAGGCAGATAGATACCCTTTCAGCCACACTTTATATATTCAACTCCCGCTAAACTCAGAAAAGAGTTTAGAAAAAATGACTATAGCTCATACACCATTAAGATGTTCCAAAGCCACACCTAAGAGAACCTATTGGTCCTTATAATATTCCGTGTTGAAAACAGTTCTTGAAAACTAATTCCAACTTCAGATTGTGACTACATAATATGAAAGCTGTTGCCCTCACCATGCCCTGGGCTGCCAAGGGCCAATAATCAAACCAACCGGCTGCCTAAACAAAGCTGCTCTGCGGACTGCTCAAACACAGACAATACAGTGTGTGACTTAGATAGGATATTACAAGCAATGAAAACTAAGGCGTATTCGAGACCCTTTGAAAAACGAACTGCTCAATGGCCATATAAATTTACTGGTGTAGAATTCAGTAAAACATTTCATCATCAATACAATTTTATAAATTCTACCATGATAAAAGACTTAGAAGCTGCTATCTCCAGGTCCTGCACCAAGTTGGAGAGCAGATTGCCTTATTGGACAGGATGTACAAGTAATGTGTGTTTGTACAGGAAGGATTTTGAGGCTGGGTTTGTGGCTAAGGATTTAAAAAGTAAGGAATCAGAACCCTCCCTTGGCTGAGTTTTGAATTTACAGGAATGGTCAGGACGAGGAAAGTGACTGAGCCACCATAATGAGTGCTGTGGGGGACCCAAGGTCATTCTTTAGGGTGTAAGGCCAGAGCTGGAACTCACTGGTAAACATTCAGTGTTCTAGGAGAGACAGCATTGCTGTAACCCAGACCAGAGACTCTGGAAACAGAGTGAGGGACTTGAACAAAGTCGGGCCATGAAGGAGAAATTAAGGACAGGAAGACTGAGTACAAGGTTTCAGGATGAAAGTGCAAAAGTTAATCTAAATATCTGTACCACAGCCACAATAAAGGATTGACTTCTATTCCTGATTTGAGCAGCTTTCTGAGTGTGAGCAGAGGAAAGGGAGTAGGTGGAGCCTTCTTTCCATGGGCAGGGAGTAGCCCCACAAAGTGTTTCCAGCAGAGCTGGGAGCTCTGAGTCGCACTGTCACTGTCCTACAGCATGAAATCCCAAACTTGTCTCCTGTACTCTGTACTGTGCTCTCTGCTACAGCTAGTGCCCATTCAAGTATTCCCCGGCATGAAACCCTTCCAAGTGATCTTCTTCTCACTTTATTTTATTTTATTTTATTTTTTTTAATATAATTTATTTTATTATCATTAATTTACAATTACATGTGCAATATTACGATTATTAAACTACCCCTTCATCAGGTCCCCCCCACCAACCCCATTACAGTCACTGTCCATCAGCGTAGTGAGATGCTATAGAATCATACTTGTCTTCTCTGAGTTGTACTGCCCTCCCCGTGCCCCCCCAACATTACATCTGCTAATTGTAATGCCCCTTTTTTCCCTCTTATCCCTCCCTTCCCGCCCATTTTCCCCAGTCCCTTTCCCTTTGGTAACTATTAGTCCGTTCTTGGGTTCTGTGAGTCTGCTGCTGTTTTGTTCCTTCAGTATTTTTTCTTTGTTCTTATACTCCACATATGAGTGAAATCATCTGATACTTGTCTTTTTCGGTTTGGCTTATTTCACTGAGCATAATGCCCTCTAGCTCCATACATGTTGTTGCAAATGGTAGGATTTGTTTTCTTCTTATGGCTGAATAATATTCCATTGTGTATATGTACCACATCTTCTTTATCCATTCATCTACTGATGGACACTTAGGTTGCTTCCATTTCTTGGCTATTGTAAATAGTGCTGCAATAAACATAGGGGTGCATCTGTCCTTTTCAAATTGGGCTGCTGCATTCTTAGGGTAAATTCCTAGGAGTGGAATTCCTGGGTCAAATGGTATTTCTATTTTGAGTTTTTTGAGGAACCTCCATACTGCTTTCCACAATGGTTGAACTAATTTGCAGTCCCACCAGCAGTGTAGGAGGGTTCCCTTTTCTCCACAGTCTCGTCAACATTTGTTGTTGTTTGTGTTTTGGATGTTGGCCATCCTCACTGGTGTGAGGTGATATCTCATTGTGGTTTTAATCTGCATTTCTCTGATGATTAGCGATGTGGAGCATCTTTTCATGTGCCTGTTGGCCATCTGAATTTCTTCTTTGGAGAACTGTCTATTCATGTCCTCTGCCCATTTCTTAATTGGATTATTTGCTTTCTGTTTGTTAAGGTGCATGAGTTCTTTATATATTTTGGATGTCAACCTTTTATCAGATACGTTTTTTTTGAATATATTCTCCCATACTGTAGGATGTCTTTTTGTTCTACTGATGGTGTCCTTTGCTGTACAGAAGCTTTTCAGCTTGATATAGTCCCACTTGTTCATTTTTGCTTTTGTTTCCCTTGCCCGGGGAGATATGTTCATGAAGAAGTTGCTCATGTTTATGTCCAGGAGATTTTGCCTATGTTTTTTTCTAAGAGTTTTATGGTTTCATGACTTACATTCAAGTCTTTGATCCACCTTGAGTTTACCTTTGTGTATGGGGCTAGACAGTAGTCCAGTTTCATTCTCTTACATGTAGCTGTCCAGTTTTTCCAACACCAGCGCTGAAGAGGCTGTCATCTCCCCATTGTATATCCAAGGCACTTTTATCAAATATTAATTGACTGTATATGTTTGGGTTAATGTTTGGATTTTCTATTCTGTTCCAATGGTCTGTGGGTCTGTTTTTGTGCCAATACCAAATTGTCTTGATTACTGTGGCTTTGTAGTAGAGCTTGAAGTCAGGGAGTGTAATTCCCCCCTGTTTTATTCCTCCTTCTCAGGATTGCTTTGGCTATTCGGGGTCTTTTGTGGTTCCATATGAATTTTAGAATTATTTGTTCCAGTTCATTGAAGAAAGTTGTTGGTAGTTTGATAGGGATTGCATTGAATCTGTAGATTGCTTTAGGTAGTATAGCCATTTTGACAATATTATTCTTCCTAGCCAAGAGCATGGGATGCATTTCCATTTGTTAGTGTCCTCTTTAATTTCTCTTAGGAGTGTCTTGTAGTTTTCAGAGTACAGGTCTTTCAGTTCCTTCATTAGGTTTATTCCTAGGTATTTTATTCTTTTTGATGCAATTGTGAAGGGAATTGTTTTTCTGATTTCTCTTTCTGTTACTTCATCATTAGTGTATAGGAAAGCAACAGATTTCTGTGTGTTAATTTTGTATCCGGCAACTTTGTTGAATTCAGATATTAGTTCTAGTAGTTTTGGAATGGAATCTTTAGGGTTTTTTATGTACAGTATCATGTCATCTGCAAATAGTGACAACTTGACTTCTTCTTTACCAATCTGGATGCCTTGTATGTCTTTGTTTTTTCTGATTGCTGTGGCTAGGACATCCAGTACTATGTTGAATAACAGTGGAGAGAGTGGGCATCCTTGTCTTGTTCCTGATCTTAGATGAAAAGCTTTCAGCGTCTCGCTGTTAAGTATTATGTTAGCTGTGGGTTTGTCATATATAGCCTTTATGATGTTGAGGTACTTGCCCTCTATACCCCTTTTGTTGAGAGTTTTAATCAGGAATGGATGCTGAATTTTGTCAAATGCTTTCAGCATCTATGGAGATGATCATGTGGTTTTTGCCCTTCTTTTTGTTGATGTGGTGGATGATGTTGATGGATTTTCGAATGTTTTACCATCCTTGCATCCCTGGGATGAATCCCACTTGATCATGGTGTATGATCCTCTTGATGTATTTTTGAATTCTGTTTGCTAATATTTTGTTGACTATTTTTGCATCAACGTTCATCAGGGATATTGGTCTGTAATTTTCTTTTTTGGTGAGGTCTTTGCCAGGTTTTGGTATTAGAGTGATGCTTGCTTCATAGAATTAGTCTGGAAGTATTCCCTCCTCTTCTATTTTTTGGAAAACTTTAAGGAGAATCGGTGTTATTTCTTCTCTATATGTCTGGTAGAATTCAGAGGTGAATCCATCAGGGCCAGGGGTTTTGTTCTTGGGTAGTTTTTTGACTACCAATTCGATTTCGACACTGGTGATTGGTCTGTTTAGTTTTTCTGTTTCTTGCTTGGTCAGTCTTGGAAGGTTGTATTTTTCTAAGTAGTTGTGCATTTCTTCTATGTTTTCCAGCTTGTTAGCATATAGATTCTCATAATATTCTCTTATGATTCTTTGTATTTCTGTGGGGTCCGTCGTGATTTTTCCTTTCTCATTTCTGATTGTGTTTATGTGTGTAGATTCTCTTTTTCTCTTAATGAGTCTGGCTAGGGCTTTATCTATTTTGTTTATTTTTTCAAATACCAGCTCTTGGTTTTATTGATTTTTTTCTAATGTTTTATTCTTCTCAGTTTTATTTATTTCTTCTCTAATCTTTATTATGTCCCTCCTTCTGGTGACTTTGGGCCTCATTTGTTCTTCTTTTTCCAATTTCAGTAATTGTGTCTTTAGACTATTCATTTTGGAATGTTCTTCCTTCTTTAAATAGGCCTGGATTGCAATACACTTTCCTCTTAGAACTGCCTTTGCTGCATCCCACAGAAGTTGTGGCTTTGTGTTGTTGTTGTCATAGTCTCCATATATTCTTTGATTTCTGTTTTGATTTGGTCGTTAACCCACTTGATTAATTAGGAGAGTGTTGTTAAGTCTCCATGTATTTGTGAGCCTTTATGATTTCTTTCTAAAATTTATTTCTAGTTTTATACCTTGGTGATCTGAGAAATTGGTTGGTAGGATTTCAATATTTTTGAAATTACTGAGGTTCTTTTTGTGGCCTAGTATGTGGTCTATTCTGGAAAATGTTCCATGTGCACTTGAGAAGAATGTGTATCCTGTTGCTTTTGGGTGTAGAGTTCTGTAGATGTCTGTTAGGTCCTTCTGTTCTAGTGTGTTGTTCAGTGCCTCTGTGTCTTTACTTATTTTCTGTCTGGTTGATCTGTCCTCTGGAGTGAGTGGTGTGTTGAAGTCTCCTAAGATGAATGCATTGCTGTCTATTTCCTCCTTTAATTCTGTTAGTATTTGTCTCACATATGCTGGCGCTCCTGTGTTGGGTGCATATATATTTATAATGGTTATATCTTCTTGTTGGACTGACCCCTTTATCATTATGTAATGTCCTTCTTTATCTTTTGCTACTTTCTTCGTTTTGAAGTCTATTTTGTCTGATAGAAGTACTGCAACACCTGCTTTTTTCTCTTTGTTGTTTACATGAAATATCTTTTTCCATCCCTTCACTTTTAGTCTGTGTATATCTTTGGATTTGAGGTTTCTCGTAGGCAGCATATAGATTGGGTCTTGCTTTTTTATCCATTCTGTTACTCTGTGTCTTTTGATTGGTGCATTTAGTCCATTTACATTTAGGGTGATTACTGATAGGTAAGTACTTATTGCCATTGCTGGCTTTAGATTCGTGGTTACCAAAGGTTCAAGGGTTGCTTCTTAACTATCTAAAAATCTAACATAACTTTCTTGTTAAGTTATTGTTAACACCATCTGATGTTTCTTTATTTCTCTCCCTTCTTGTTCTTCCTCTTCCATTCTTTATACACTAGGTGTTTTATTCTTTGCCTTTACTTAGTATTTGGATGGTCTGCTTTCTTTGCTATGATTTTATTTTCTCTGGTGATGTCTTTTTAGCCTTAGGGGTGCTTCCCTCTAGAGCAGTCCATTTAAGATATCCCGTAGTGGTGGTTTATGAGAGGCAAACTCTCTTAACTTTCGTTTATCTGGAAATTGTTTAACCCCTCCATCATATTTAAATAATAATCGTGCTGGATACAATATTCTTGGTTCACGGCCCTTCTTTTTCATAACGTTAAATATATCATGCCATTCTCTTCTGGCTTGTAAGGTTTCTGTTGAGAAGTCTGATGATAGTCTGATGGGTTTTCCTTTGTAGGTGATCTTTTTCTCTCTCTAGCTGCCTTTAATACCCTGTCTTTATCTTTGATCTTTGCCATCTTAATTATTATGTGTCTTGGTGTTGTCTTCCTTGGGTCCCTTGTGTTGGGAGATCTATGAGCTTCGGTGGACTGCGAGACTACTTCCTTCCCCAGCGAGGGAAAGTTTTCAGAAATTATTTCTTGAAAGACACTTCCTATCCCATTTTCTCTCTCTTCTTCCTCAGGTACTCCTATAATGCGAATATTGTTCCGTTTGGATTGGTCACACAGTTCTCTTAATATTCTTTCATTCCTAGAAATCCTTTTATCTCTCTCTGCCTCAGCTGCTCTGTACTCCTGTTCTCTGTTTTCTATTTCATTAACAGTCTCTCGGATCTCATCCATTCTGCTGTTAAGCCCGTCGATCGCTTGTCTGATTTCTGTATTGTCTTTCCTCAGTTCCCTCACTTCCTCCCTCAGCTCCTGCACATTTCTCTGTAGGTCCATCAGCATGGTTATGACTTTTATTCTGAATTCTTTTTCAGGGAGTCTGTGCATTTTCATCCCTTCAGACTCCCTCTCTGGGGTTGTCTGGTTGATTTTGGTCTGAACCATATTCCTCTGTCTTTTCATGGCTTTATAATTTGGTCACTGATAGTTGCCACGTATGTCAGCTGGGCTCTTTAAGACTTTAAAAAGAGAAGAAAAAAAAAGAGAGAAAAAAAGATAAAAAAAGAAAAAAAAAGTAAGAAAAAAGAAAAAAGAAATAAAGAAAGAAAAGGAAAAACAAAAACAAAACAAAAAGAAAAACAAAACAAACAAACAAAAAATGCCCACCGGACGCAGATTCTGTGGGAATGCTCTAGGTGGCGCTATTGCCCCACTATTCCACAGCTGTGACTGTGCCGCTCCACAGTGCCCTTTGTCGCTCTGGCAGGGGTGGGAACGAGTAGGAGGCTGTTGATCTCAGTGAGAAGTGTTAAGTATGGCTACGCTTCCTCAGTCGCCAGCTAAAGCATCTGAAACTCCCCAGGACTCCCAGCCTGCTGGGCTGAGTGTGCTGGGGCGATCTGGCTCCTCCACTGGGCTCCTGTCTCTTTAAGACCGCTGAAGAAAGCGTGCATTTTTTTTCCTTCCCGGGAGCCGGCTGCAAGCACCCTGGCGCGTTCCCCACTCAGATCCTGCCCCTCTCTCTCTAATAGCAATTGCACTGCCCAATGTGGGTCAGAGCTCCCCGCGCAGATCACCGGGGCTGGCTACTTCACGGGGTTTACTTCCACTCCATCCCGGCTATGAATCCTCTCTCCCGCCGGTGCGCTGCGGTGGGGGAGGGCTCAGGGGCCCCCGGGTCGTGGCTCCGTTATCTTACCCGCCTATCGGGGTGCCGAGTCCTCTCAGGTGTAGCTGCATGCTGTGCGCTTTCCTGTGTGTTCTCGTCTCTCTTTTAGGAATAGATGTATTTTCTGTGTTTTCGTAGATAAATATAGTGTTGGGAGGAGATTTCTGCCACCCTGCTCACACCGCCATCTTCCCGGAAGTCAGTAAAGGCATTTCTAAGAGGAAAGTATATTGCAATCCAGGCCTATTTAAAGAAGGAAGGACAATCCCAAATGAATAGTCTAAAGATACAATTACTGAAATTGGAAAAAGAAGAACAAATGAGGCCCAAAGTCACCAGAAGGAGGGACATAAAAAAGATCGGAGATGAAATAAATAAAAGTGAGAATAAAACATTAGAAAAAAATCAATGAAACCAAGAGCTGTTTCTTTGAAAAAATAAACAAAATAGATAAATCCCTAGCCAGAGTTATTAACAGAAAAAGAGAATCTACACACATAAACAGAATCAGAAATGAGAAAGGAAAAATCACGACGGACCCCGCAGAAATACAAAGAATTATAAGAGAATACTAGGAGAACCTACATGCTAACAAGCTTCAAAATCTAGAAGAAATGGACAACTTCTTAGAAAAATACAACCTTCCAAGACTGACCAAGCAAGAAACAGAAAAATTAAACAGACCAATCACCAGCAACGAAATTGAATCAGTAATCAAAACACTACCCAAGAACAAAACCCCCAGACCTGATGGATTCAGCTCTGAATTCTACCAGACTTATAGAGAAGAAATAACACCCATTCTCCTTAAAGTTTTCCAAAACATAGAAGAGGAGGGAATACTTCCAAACTCATTAGATGAAGCCATCATCACTATAATACCAAAACCGAGCGAATACCTCACCAAAAAAGAAAATTACAGACCAATATCCCTAATGAACGTAGATGCAAAAATACTCAAGAAAATATTAGCAAACCGAATTCAAAAATACATCAAGAAGATCACACATAATGATCAAGTGGGATTCATCTTAGGGATGCAAGGATGATACAACATTCGAAAATCCTTCAGCATCATCCATCCCATCAACAAAAAGAAGAACAAAAACCACATGATCATCTCCATAGATGCTGAAAAAGCATTTGACAAAATTCAACATCCATTCATGATTAAAACTCTCAACAAAATGGGTATAGAGGGAAAGTACATCAACACCATATGACAAACCCACAGCTAACATCATACTTAACAGTGAGAAACTGAAAGCTTTTCATCTAAGATCGGGAACAAGACAGGGATGCCACTCCCTCCACTGTTATTCAACATAGTACTGGAGGTCCTAGCCACGGCAATCAGACAAAACAAGAAATACAAGGCATCCACATTGGTAAAGAAGAAATCACATTGTCACTATTTGCAGATGACATGATACTGTACATATAACACCCTAAAGACTCCACTCTAAAACTACTAGAACTAATATCTGAATTCAGCAAAGTTGCAGGATACAGAATTAACACACAGAAATCTGTTGCTTTCCTATACACTAACAATGAGCTAACAGAAAGAGAAATCAAGAAAATTCCATTCACAATTGCATCAAAAAGAATAAAATACCTAGGAATAAACCTAACGATGGAAGTGAAAGGCCTATACTCTGAAAACTACAAGACACTCTTAAGAGAAATTAAAGAGGACACTAATAAATCGAAATTCATCCCATGCTCTTGGGTAGGAAGATTTACTATTGTCAAAATGGCCATACTGCCTAAAACAATCTACAGATTCAATGCAATCCCTGCCAAAATACCAACAGCATTCTTCAATGAACTAGAAAAAACAGTTCTAAAATTCATATGGAACCACAAAAGATCCCGAATAGCCAAAGCAATCCTGAGAAGTAAGAATAAAGCAGGTGAATTACGCTTCCTGACTTCAAGCTCTATTACAAAGCTACAGAATCAAGACAGTTTGGTATTGGCACAAGAACAGACCCATACACCAGTGGAACAGAATAGAGAGCCCAGATATAAACCCAAGCATATATGGTCAATTAATATACGATAAAAGAGCCATGGAAGCACAAGAGGGAAATGACAGGCTCTTCAATAGCTGGTGTTCGGAAAACTGGACAGCTACATGTAAGAGAATGAAACTGGACTACTGTCTAACCCCATACACAAAAGTAAAGTCAAACTGGATCAAAGACCTGAATGTAAGTCATGAAACCATAAAACTCTTAGAAAAAAACATAGACAAAAATCTCTTGGACAAACATGAGCGACTTCTTCATGACCATATCTCCCCAGGCAATAGAAACAAAAGCAAAAATGAACAAGTGGGACTATATCAACCTGAAAAGATTCTGTATAGCAAAGGACACCATCAGTCGAACAAAAAGAGATCCTACAGTATGGGAGAATATATTCATAAATGATGTATCCGATAAGGGGTTGACATCCAAAATATATAAAGAACTCATGACCTCAACAAACAAAAAGCAAATAATCCAATTAAGAAATGGGCAGAGGACATGAATAGACACTTCTCTAATGAAGAAATTCAGATGGCCAATAGGCATATGAAAAGATACTCCACATCACCAGTCATCAGAGAAATGCAAATTAAAACCACAATGAGATATCACCTCACACCAGTAAGGATGGCCAACATCCAAAACACAAACAACAAATGTTGGCGGGGATGTGGAGAAAAGGGAATCCTCCTACACTGCTATTGGGAATGCAAATTAGTTCAACCATTGTGGTAAGCAGTATGGAGTTTCCTCAAAATACTCAAAATAGAAATATCATTTGACCCAGGAATCCCACTCTTAGGAATTTTCCCTATGAATGCAGCAGTCCAGTTTCAAAAAGACATATTCACCCCTATGTTTATCGCAGCACTATTTACAATATCAAGAAATGGAAGCAAACTAAGTGTCCATTAGTAGATGAATGGATAAAGAAGAAGTGGTACATATATACAATGGAATATTATTCAGCCATAAGAAGAAAACAAATCCTACCATTTGCCACAGCATGGATCGAGCTAGAGGATATTATGCTCCTTGAAATAAGCTAGTTGGAGAAAGACATGTATCAACTGATTTTACTCATTGTGGAATATAAGAACAAAGAAAAACCTGAAGAAACAAAACAGCAGCTGACTCACAGAACCCAAGAATGGACTAACAGTTACCAAAGGGTAAGACACTGGGGAAGATAGGTGGAAAGGGTGGGATAAGGGTGAAAAAGGGGCATTAGGATTAGCACTCATAATGTAGCCTGGTGAAGTGGGGGGGGGGAATGGGAAAGGCAGTATTTACAGAGAGATGGACCGTGACTGTAATTAGGTATGTGAGGGGGACTTGATAATAGGGTGTCTAGTTACCATAATGTTGTTCAAGTAATTGTACATTGACAATAAAAAAAAGAATACAGTATCTGAAATGAAACATACAATGGAGGGATTTAATAGTAGATTAATACTACAGGTTGAAGAAGCTGTAAATAAAATGGAAATTAGGAAACAGAAAAAAAAACAATGAGTAACAAAATAGTATTATTAAAGTGTTTGATTATAAAAAATAAAAATAAAAATAAATAAATTAATTAAAAGAACTCTCATAGGAGCTAATAAAAACAGTTTTTATAGGGGATTCAGAGTGGAAGAGTAAGGAAAGATTGCTATTATGAGGTCTAAGCAATGATACACCCACCATTTCATGCTTGCCCCTCAGTTCTCTCTGATTCACCCCTACCCTTCAATTCACAGGTCTCATCTTTCATATCCCTTTTCCTAACTCAAAAGCCCCATAGAGCACATGTACATGAATGTTCTGGTCATTCAGGGAGGCCCCATGTTCTTCATAAGTATTTGTGGTCACCTCCCACAGAGACCTGCTGTATCAGTTTTCCATACTGTGTAACAAATTCTTCATATTGGTGGTTTAAAACAACATACATTTGATAATTCAAATAAACATTAAGCTACTTTCTTACAGTTCTAGAAACCAGAGTCAAAAATTGGCTTCAATAGATCAAACCCAAAGTGATAGCAAGGCCATCCTTTCTCTTGAAGCTCTAAAGTAGAACCAGTCTCTTTGCTTGTTCCAGCTTTGAGACCTGCATTCCTTGCACTCCTTGGTGCATGGCTCCTTTCTCCATTTTCAAAACAGGAATTAGCGTGGTCATATCATCTTCTCTTCCTCTGTGTATAGCTAAATCTACCACTGTCTTCTTCTTATAAGAACACAGTGATTGCATTTAGGGCCCACCTGGATAATCTAGGATAATCCCCGCATCTCAAAATCTTTAATTTAATGATATCTGCAAAGTTATTTTTGTAATATGAGGAAACATTCACAGGTTCCAGGAATTAATACCTGAATATCTCTGGGGACTGTTATTCAGCCCACCACACTTGCTTACCTTTTACTACTGCATGATTTCTGCCAAAACAGCTAATAACAAATTACTAAACACTTGTCAGTGCTTTCATGCAAAACATCGACAGGGAAATAAATATAAACTTAATAAAGTAAAAATTAAAAGCACAAACTAATAAAATGGAAGTACACATACTACCAGGAATATACTAAATAAAAATTACGTGGAAGAAAGATGTTTCGCATTTTTTTGATAAAAGAAAACAATCCTGCAAAAATGGAAAATTATTTTAATTACTAAAAAATAAAATATTAAACAATATTTTGATAGAACAAGCAGAAATTTAAAAGATATTTCCTAAGTGCTGGCGGCAGTGGGGGACAGAGTGTGTGGATCATAAATAGCAGATATACACAAAAGTTTGACTCATTATATACAAAGCAAATTCGACCATGATCCCAGAAATAACTATTGAGAAAAACAATTTCAGGTGCAGATTTATGTTCTGTAAGATCTGAGAAAGGAATTCAGTGAAAACAACAGATGAAGATATGTTAGCACAATACTTATTTTTTAAAAAATCTTTATCTAGAGACTTGTTCTGAAATAGACTGATATAAGCAGATTCCATAAACTTAAATATGTTCCAAACTTTCACATAACATTGAACTGAATCTTCAGGTTTTCTCTCAAATAGCAAAATATTTTCTCTAGAATTCTGAGTTTCCTTTCGTAAGTCATGTTAAAATCATTTGCTAATATACATGGAAGATTACTGGAAGACTACTGTTGAGGATAACCCAGAAACTTTAATTTTAAAACTTTTATATTTAATATTAAAATATTGTATTTCATAGCAATTTGGACATATACATTAACATATTTTAAGTATATTTTGTATTAGTTTCCTAGGACTACTGTAACAAAGTAACACAAACTGGGTTGCTTAAGCATCATAAATTTATTGTCTCACAGTTTTGGAAGCTAGCAATCCAAAATCAAGTTATCACCAGAATTGGTCCCTTCTGGGGAATGTAAGAGTTAATATGTTCCATATGTCTCTCCTCACTTTGATTGCTTCAGCTATTGCTTGGCTTGTAGACAGCATTCTCCTGTCTTCACATCACATTCCCTCTTTGCCTGTTGGTTCCTAAGTCTAAATTTTCCCTCTCTATATTTTTATGAGGCCCCCTAATGATGTTGTCTTAACCTGATCATCTGCAAAGACTATATTTTCAATAATATTATATTCATAGTTTCCCACTGTATAATTCTGTCCAAACTTCATATTTTGCTTCCCAAATCAGTTACCTTCCCTAAGCCCAGTTAAGAACAATGTCTGGTCCAATTGTACCTCTCTGCCCATTCCTACAGACTCAATTGTTTATGCTCTCTAATGTACTTAATAACAGTAACTGCTTCTTTTCTGTAGGTAAGAACATACTATGCAAGTCACTAACTTTTTCGACACCAAAATTTGCAATCATTCACTGAAGTCCCTTAAATATAGGAAAACGTCTATCTTTCTCAGAGCCTAAGTTCAACACAGTGGTTTACCATTGGACACACATTAATTCTTTGAAAAAATAACTGATGTTCATTAGGTGCATATTGTGAGCTTTGCATTGTGCAAGTTGGTGCTATTCCTGTTATCCTAGACAGATAATTAAAACATAACAGATGTCCCCTAAATTCCAGGATTGTCACTCCATACTTACTCATGGTTAATATAGGCTGCAGTCTGCTTATGTAGGTGACCACCTCCACTTCTAAGTGGTATCTTATAAGCCAGCTCTTATAATCCATTGCTCTACTATAAACCAGAACAGGAAGGCAAACTGTGCATTAATATAGATCAATGGATCTTAAGAGCTCATTTGTAAGTGGTAGCAATTTTAGACATGAAGACATCAACTCAAGGGCTATGAACTACCGAACAGGCTGTCCTCCTACAATAAAGCTGCATCAGTACAAACTGATATCACTGATAAAATTCTTTGTTAGATCAGATGAAATGCTCTACAATTACACCATTTTTTAGCAAGTCATAGCACAAAATTGTATACTGTTACCCATTTCATGTTTCTTGGCCTTTTCTGAGGAAAAGATCATTTCACAACCCTCTGCCATGAAGCCCCTTACAAGGCTTAGTGAAAATAAACTTCTAGGAACCCTACATTGAGAAAACATGGTCAATAGAAGGTAATTTATATTGTATAAATTTACAGATCATGAATCTTTTGGAGTACAAAGTTTTTGATTACCTAATATGAGGTCATCTCAGAGCTAAGTTAAGGAGACAGAGTATCTAAAAAAGTTATTTCTAGCCAAGTGATCTTCATAATAGTGGGCAATGTATAAGCATATCTGAAATTATATATCAAATCCTTAAGGTTAACTATTTTTTAACCTGTGAATTATCTGCATTATATTTTATCTATTCCCTACTGTGCTTACCATGAAACTGTTCACTATTACTTAAAACAATTTTTTATATTGAAACACATACAATAAAATGCACCAATCTTAGTACAGAGCTTGATCAATTTTGACATGTCTAAATCATGCAACCATCACTGAGATCAAGATATCAAAAATTCTCACTAGTTCTTTTCCCATTCCCCTATTTCACCTATCTTCCCTCCACCCTCCTCTATGGCAACCAACAGTCTGTTCTCTGTGTTTTGAGTCTATTTCAGTTCTATTTATTTTGTTTTGAGATTCCACACATAAATGAAATCGTATTTTGTCTTTGTCTCACTGATTTCATTTACTCCAGGTCTATCCATTATTGGAAATGGCAAGGTTACATTTATTTTTAATTTTTATGAGTGATATTCCATTTTATATATATTTTTATCCATTCATCTGTCCATGGACATTTAGGTTGTTTCCACATTTTGGCTATTATAAATAAAGCTGCAATAAAAATAGGAGTACATATATATTTTTGGATTAGTAATTTTGTTTTCTTCGGTGTATTTCAGAAGTATAATTGCTGGTTCATACAGTATTTTTCTTTTTAGTTTTCTGGGAAATCTCCATACTGCTTTTCATGTTGGCTATACCAATTTACATTTCCACCAGCACTGTATGAAGGTTCCCTTTTCTCCACATCCGTGTTATTTCTTGTCTTATTGATACTAGCCATTTTGACTGATGTGAGGTTGTATCTCACTGTAGTTTTGATTTGCATTTTCCTGATGATTAGTGATGTTAAGCACCTTTTCATCTGTGTGTTGGCCATGTGTCATCTTTCAAAAAATGTCTATTGAGGCCCTCGGCCTATTTTTATTTGGATTATTGGATATTTTTGTGTTGAGTGTTTTATGTACTTTGGATATAGTCATTATTGGACATATCATTTGCAAATACGTTCTCCCAAGCACGTTAAACCTTTTTGTTTTGTTGATGGTATCCTATGCTGTGCAGAAGCATATCAGTTTGATGTAGTCTCCCTTTTTTATTTTTGCTTTTGTTTCCCTTTTCTGGGGAAACATATCCAGAAAAAAATTGCTAACGTTGGTATTTAAGAGTTTATTGCCTATGTTTCCTATTTTTTTCCTAATAGTTTTATGGTTTCAGGTTTTATGTTTAGGTTTTTATCCATTTTGAGTTTATTTTTGTATTTACTATAAGATAGTGATCCAATAACTGTTCAGTTTTCACAACACCATTTATTAAAGAGCTCTTTTCCCCAGTGCATAGTCTTGCTTCCTTTGTCATATTTTGATTGACCATATAAGCATGGTTTATTTCTGGGCTCTCTTTTCTGCTCCAATAGTCTATGTAGCTGTTTTTGTGCCAGTACCATACTGCCTTGATTATTGTAGTTTTATACGACACTTGGAAATCAGGGATTATGATACCTCCAGCTTTGTTCTTCTTTCTCAAGATTGCTTTGGCTATTTGGGTATTTTTTTTCTTAGGATTACAAGTTTAAGATAATTTTCTCTAGTTCTGTGAAAAATGCCATTGGTATTTTGATAGGGATTGCACAAGTAGATTGCATTGGGCAGCACAGTGATTTTAACAATATTAATTCTTCCTGTATATGAGCATGGAATAACTTCACATATATTTGTATCATCTTCAATTTCTTTAATCAGCATTTATAGTTTTCAGAATACTGGACTTTCACCAATTTGGTTTGATTTATACCTAGGTATTTTATTCTTATTGATGCAATTGTAAATGGGACTGATATATTAATTTCTCTGATTGTTCATTATTTGTATATAGAAACAATAGCTTTCTGTATATTGATTTGTACCTTGTGGCTTTACTGAATTCAATTATTAATTCTAATAGTTTTTGGGGGAGTCTTTAGTGTTTTCTATATACATAGCATCATGTAATCTGAAAATAGTGAAAATTTTACTTCTTCCCTACCAATTTGGATGCCTTTAATTCTTTTTCTTGTCTGATTTCTGTGGTTGGAACTTCTAGGACTGTGTGGAATAAAAGTGGTGAGGTGGGCATCCTTGTCTTGTACCTGATCTTACAGGAGAGCATTCAGCTTTTTACCACCAAATGTGATGTTTGCTGTGGGTTTGTCACACATGGCCTTTATTATGATGAACTTTGTCAAATGTTGAGATATGTGCCTGCTATACCCACTTTTCTGAGTTTTTATTATGAATGGGTGTTGAGATGATCACATGGTTTTTATCTTTCCCTTTGTTAATATGGTGGATCACATTGATTGATTTTGGATACTCCCCCATCCTCGCAGCGCTGAATAAATCCCATTAGGTCATGATGAGTTATTATTTTAATATATTTTGAATTCAGTTTGCTAATATTTTTTTGAAGATTTTTGCATCTATGTTCATCAGGGATACTGGTCTATAATTTTCTTTTTTCACCGAGTAATGGTGGTCTCATAGAATGAATTAGGAAGACTTCCTTTTCAGTTTTTGAGAAAGATAGGTATTAACTCTTCTTTAAATGTTTAGTAGAAGCCATGTGATTTTAGAGTTTTGTTTGCGGGAGTTTTTGATTACCAGTTCATTTTCATTGCTAGTAATTAATCTGTTCTGATTTTCTAATTCTTCCTGGTTCAGTCTTGGGATATTGCATGTTCCTTGGAACTTATCCATTTCTTCCAGATTGTACATTTACTGGCATATAATTTTTCATAGTAAGTACTTATAATTGTGAGTAATTCTGTGGTGTCAGTTGTAACTTCTCCTCTTTCACTTCTGATTTTATTTATTCAGGTCACCTCTCTTACTTTCTTTATAAGTCTAGCTAAATGCTTATCAAATTTGCTTATCTTTTTAAAGAACCAGCTCTTAGGTTTGTTGATCTTCTATAGTTTTCTTAGTCTATATTTCACTTATATCATATTTTTTATTTCCTTCTTTCTATTAAATAGGGGCTTTGTTCTTCTTTTTCTAGTTCTTTTAGGGGTAGAGATCTTTGTTTTCTGAGGTAGGCTTGTAATGCTTAAATTTCCCTCTTAGAATGTCTTTTGCTGCACATCAAAGATATACATTGTCTTATTTCTATTTTTATTATTCTCAAAGTACATTTTGTTTTCCTCTTTTATTTTTTTGTTGACCTATTGGTTGTTTAGGTGCATGCTTTTTAGCCTCCTCATGTTTGTGTATTTACAGTTTTTTACTGTGACTGATTTCCAGTTTCATACTGTTGTGGTCAGAGAAGTTGCTTGGTATAATTTCACTCTTCCGATATTGGATAAGACTTATTCTGTGGCCTAACATGTGATCTATACTGTAGAATGTTCCATGTGCACTTGAAAAAAATGAATATTCTGCTGGTTTTGGATGTAATGTTTTCTATATATCTATTAGATCCATCTTATACCTGCCTTCTGTCCATGTGTTTTGTTGCACTTGCTATTACTGCATAAAAAATGGGTTGGTATAAAATAATAGTAAAGGCCATCAGTGGGTTGGAAGAAGACCACACACAGTTTAAAAGTCAATCTGCTGGGACTTCCGGGAAGATGGCGGCATGAGCACGGTGGTGGAAATCTCCTCCCAAAACCATATATCTTTATGAAAATACAAATACAACTATTCATAAAAGAGAGACCAGAAGATACAGGACAGCACCCAGCCTACATCTACACCTGAGTGGACTTGGCACCTAGCGAAGCAGGTAAGATGTGTAATCGCGACCCAGCGAGACCCAAGCACTCTCCCACCCCAGCGCACTGGTGGGACGAGAGGATTCAGAGCGGGGAGGGAGTGGAAGTGCAGGCCCACAAAATAACCAGGCCTGGTGATCTGTGCCAGGAGCACTGACACACATCGCACGGTGTATCAGAGACTGGAGAGACAGAGAGTGCAGGATCTGAGCCGGGGAACGCACCCGGGTCCTCTCAGCCAGCTCCCTGGGACAAAAGAAAAGAGCGTGCTTTTTTAGCGGTCTTAAAGAGACAGGGGCCCAATGGAGGAGCAGTATCATTCCAGCACACTCAGCCCAGCAGGCTGGGAGTCCTGGGGAATTTCGTAAACTTGGTTGGCGACTGGGAAAAAGTAGCCACACTGAGTTTCCCACAGAGATCAGCAGCCTCTCATTCGTTCCGCCCCAGCAAGAGGTACAAAGGACCCTGCGGAGTGGTGTACCTGCGGCTGCAGAATACTGGAGCAGCAGAGCCACCTACAGCATCGTCACAGAATCTACTCTCTGAGGACTTGTTTTTTCTTTTTTTCTTTTCCTTTCTTTTCTTTCTTTTTTTTTCTCTTTTTTTTCTTGTTTTTTTCTTTTTTTTCTGTTTAAAAGTCTTAAAGAGCCCAACTGACATACGGGGCACCTACCAGCAACCACTTCTATCGCCATGAAAAGACAGAGGAATATGGTACAAA
This sequence comes from Smutsia gigantea, assembly GCA_032199065.1. Taxonomy (NCBI): domain Eukaryota; kingdom Metazoa; phylum Chordata; class Mammalia; order Pholidota; family Manidae; genus Smutsia; species Smutsia gigantea. The sequence goes on along the minus strand of JAVSCE010001038.1, from coordinate 25,499 downwards.
GCTTAGCCAGACCCAGACAACACTAGAGAGGGAGCATGATGGGAAGGAAATACACAAAATTCCTGAAAAAGAATTCAGAATAAAATTCATAACCATACTGATTAATCTACAGAGAAATATGCAAGAGCTGAGGGAGAAAGTGAGGAAAGTGAGGAAAGACAATGCAGACATGAGACAAGCGATCGACGGGCTTAGCAGCAGACTGTATGAGAGGCAAGAGACTGCTAATGGAATAGAAATCAGAGAACAGCAATACAGAGCAGTTGAGGCAGAGAGAGATAAAAGGACCTCCAGGAATGAAAGAATATTAAGAGAACTGTGTGACCAATCCAAAAGGAACAATATTCGCATTATAGGAGTAAAAGAGGAAGAAGAGAGAGAAAATGGGATAGAAAGTGTCTTTCAAGAAATAATTGCTGAAAACTTCCCCATGCCGGGGAAGGAAATAGTCTAACAGTCCGTGGAACCACACAGATCTCCCAACACAAGGGACCCAAGGAAGACAACACCAAGACACATAATAATTAAAATGGCAAAGATCAAAGATAAAGACAGGGTATTAAAGGCAGCTAGAGAGAAAAAAAAGATCACCTATAAAGGAAAACCCATCAGATTATCATCAGAATTCTCAACAGAAACCTTACAGGCCAGAAGAGAATGGCATGATATATTTAACGTAATGAAACAGAAGGGCCGTGAACCAAGAATATTGTATCCAGCATGGTTATCATTTAAATATGAAGGAGGGATTAAACAATTTACAGACAAGCGAAAGCTTAGTGAGTTTGCCTCCCATAAACCACATCTACAGGATATCTTAAAGGGACTGCTCTAGAAGGAAGAACTCCAAGGGATAAAACGATGTCACCAGAAAAAATAAAATCATAGTAAAGAAAGCAGACCATCCAAATATTAACTAAAGGCAAAGAATAAAACAACTAGTATGTAAAGAATTAAGGAGGAAGAATAAGAAGGGAGAGAAATAAAGAAACATCAGACTGTGTTTACAATAACTTAACAAGAAAGTTAAGTTAGATTGTTAGATAGTAAAGAAGCAACCCTTGAATATTTGGTAACCATGAATATAAAGCCGAAACGAAACAAAAAGGCTCATAAATACACGCAGACTTAACAACAGTATCCTAGATAATCAATGGGTCAAAGACCAAATTAAAACAGAGATCAGAGAATGTTTGGAGACCAATGACAACAATAACACAAAGCCACAAATTCTGTGGGACGCAGCAAAGGCTATTCTAAGAGGAAAGTATATTGCAATCCAGGCCTATTTAAAGAAGGAAGAACAATCCCAAATAAATTGTCTAAAGACACAATTAATGAAATTGGAAAAAGAAGAACAAATGAGACTCAAAGTCACTAGAAGGAGGGACATAATAAACATCAGAGAAGAAATAAATAAAATTGAGAAGAATAAAACAATAGAAAAAATCAATGAAACCAGGAGCTGGTTCTTTGAAAAAATAAACAAAATAGATATACCCCTAGCCAGAGTTATTAACAGAAAAAGAGAATCTACACACATAAACAGAATCAGAAATGAGAAAGGAAAAATCATGACAGACCCCACAGAAATACAAAGAATTATAAGAGAATACTAGGAGAATCAATATGCTAACAAGCTGCAAAACTAGAAGAAATGGACGACTTCTTAGAAAAATACAACCTTCCAAGACTGACCAAGCAAGAAACAGAAAAACTAAACAGACCAATCACCAGCAACGAAATTGAATAGGTAATCAAAAAACTACCCAAGAACAAAACCCCCAGACCTGATGGATTCACCTCTGAATTCTACCAGACATATAGAGAAGAAATAACGCCCATTCTCATTAAAAGTTTTTCAAAAATTAAAAGAGGAGGGAATACTTCCAAACTCATTCTATGAAGCCAGCATCACTCTAATACCAAAACCTGGCAAAGACCTCACCAAAAAAGAAAATTACAGACCAATATCCCTGATGAACGTTGATGCAAAAATACTCAACAAAATATTAGCAAACCGAATTCAAAAATACATCAAGAGGATCATACACCATGATCAAGTGGGATTCATCCCAGGGATGCAAGGATGGTACAACATTCGAAAATCCATCAACATCATCCACCACATCAACAAAAAGAAGAACAAAAACTACATGATCATCTCCAGAGATCCTGAAAAAGCATTTGACAAAATTCAACATCCATTCATGATTAAAACTCAACAAAAGGGGTATAGACGGCAAGTACCTCAATATCATAAAGGCCATATATGACAAACCCACAGCTAACATCATACTTAACAGCGAGAAGCTGAAAGCTTTTCATCTAAGATCGGGAACAAGACAGGGATGCCCACTCTCTCCACTGTTATTCAACATAGTACTGGAAGTCCTAGCCATGGCAATCAGAGAAAACAAAGACATGCAAGGCATCCAGACTAGTAAAGAAGAAGTCAAATTGTCACTATTTGCAGATGACATGATACTGTACATCAAAAACCCTAAAGATTCCAACAGCTTTCTTCAGTGAACTGGAACAAATAATTCTAAAATTCATATGGAATCACAAAAGACCCTGAATAGCCAAAGCAATCCTGAGAAGGAGGAATAAAACAGGGGGAATTATGCCTCCTGACTTCAAGCTCTACTACAAAGCCACAGTAATCAAGACAATTTGGTATTGGCACAAAAACAGACCCACAGACCAGTGGAACAGAATAGAAATTCCAAACATTATCCCAAACATATATAGTCAATTAATATATGATAAAGGATCCATGGATATTCATTGGGGAGATGACAGCCTCTTCAGCAGCTGGTGTTGGAAAAACTGGACAGCTACATGTAAGAGAATGAAACTGGACTACAGTCTAACCCCATACACAAAAGTAAACTCAAGTTGGATCAAAGACCTGAATGTAAGTCATAAAACCATAAAACTCTTAGAAAAAACATAGGCAAAAATCTTTTGGACATAAACATGAGTGACTTCTTCATGAACATATCTCCCCAGGCAAGGGAAACAAAAGCAAAAATGAACAAGTGGGACCATATCAAGCTGAAAAGCTTCTGTACAGCAAAGGACATCAACAGTAGAACAAAAAGAGATCCTACAGTATGGGAGAATATATTCATAAATGACGTATCCGATAAGGGGTAGACATCCAAAATATATAAAGAACTCATGACCTCAACAAACAAAAAGCAAATAATCCAATTAAGAAATGGGCAGAGGACATGAATAGACACTTCTCTGAAGAAGAAGTTCAGATGGACAACAGGCATATGAAAAGATGCTCCATATCACTCATCATCAGAGAAATGCAAATGAAAACCACAATGAGATATCACCTCACACCAGTTAGGATGGCCGACATCCAAAAGACAAACAACAACAAATGTTGGCGAGGATGTGGAGAAAAGGGAACCCTCCTACACTGCTTTTGGGAATGCAAATTAGTTCAAGCATTGTGGAAAGCAGTATGGAGGTTCCTCAAAAAACTCAAAATAGAGATACCATTTGACCCAGGAATTCCACTCCTAGGAATTTACCCTAAGAATGCAGCAGCCCAGTTTGAAAAGAACAGATGCACCCCTATGTTTATTGTAGCACTATTTACAATAGCCAAGAAATGGAAGCAACCTAAGTGTCCATCCGTAGATGAATGGATAAAGAAGATGTGGTACATATACAGATGTGGTACATATAATGGAATATTATTCAGCCATAAGAAGAAAACAAATCCTACCATTTGCAACAACATGGATGGAGCTAGAGGGTATTATGCTCAGTGAAATAAACCAAGCCAAAAAAGACAAGTATCAAATGATTTCACTCATATGTGGAGTATAAGAACAAAGAAAAAAACTGGATGAACAAAACAGCAGCAGACTCACAGAACCCAAGAACCGAGTAATAGTTACCAAAGGGAAAGGGACTGGGGAGGATGGGTGGGAAGGGAGGGACAAGGGGGAAAAAGGGGCATTACGACTAGCAAATGTAATGTTGGGGGGGCACGGGGAGTGCTGTATAACTCAGAGAAGACAAGTAGTGACTCTATAGCATCTCACTACGCTGACGGACAGTGACTGTAATGGGGTTGGTGGGGGGGACCTGATGAAGGGGGTAGTTTAATAACCATAATATTGCACATGTATTTGTAGATTAAGGATATCAAAATAAATAAATAAATAAATAAAGCACTTACCTAAGGTAAAAGTTCAGCACCAATTAAATTCAAAGAAAATTAGAAGTTCAGGATAAAGATGGAAAATAAAACATGCATTTATTTCACTCAAAAAAAAAGTCAATGTGCTGTACTCATTAACTGTTAGTGACATCTAAAATGTACCTTCACCACAACATCTAGAGTGGTATTTGATCAAACATCTGAGCACTACAGCCTATCAAATTTGACACAGAAAATCAACCACTACATCTCCTTTCCTGGTTCTTATGTGTTCCTATATGGTAATAATTCTATTTTATCCATGCTTCTTATTGGTAACATTACTATAGCTGAAAAATGAAAAGCATATAAAAACATGCATAAATGTACAGTTGATCCTCATTATTTGTAGATTCCATATTTGAGAATTCTACTTCCTAAAATTTCTTTGTGATCCCTACATCATTACTCCTAGTGTTTTCTCAGTCATTCACAGACATCACAGAGTGGTCAAAACTTTTAGATGACCAGTTGTGCATGTCCCAGGTAAAGTCTATTAAGGAATGTTTTGCCTTCTTGTTTCAACTTTTATTTAATAAGCAAATCCTTTTCACAGACTGTTTAGTGCCACTTTGAGAGTTTGTGTGTGTGTGCATGTGTGTTTGTGCTTTTATTTGTGAATTTGCTGTTTAAAATTACCCTAAGTGTACTCCTGAAGTGCTGGCTAATGTTCTCAAATGCAAGAAGGCAGTGGTATATGTCACATTAAGGTTATCAGGTGTGAGTTGATTGTTAATGAATCAAAGGTACCTTCAAAAAAGTGTCTTTAAACAAGAAACATACATAAAACAAGGTTTCATGTTGATCAGCTCATGAAAACATTGTAAACAGAGGCTTTTAGAGAACCTGTACTTCTAGAAGTAACACTTAAGTATTCATGAATTCAGTGTTCACAGTGACTTTACAGAACATTACTGCCATGAATGAAAGAAATGACTATAGGAATTCCTTGTCTAAGTGCATTAATTTTTTTCATATGTCCTTAATATGTATTACTGTGAGTTTTATGATGAATGTGCTCTAATTTGTATTTGCTCAGTTGTATTTGTTCTGAGGAGATAGAGATTATAGACAAGCTTGCATGTACTCTCACTAGACAAATCTGTAACAATTTGAATGTCGATCAAATCTACTTATTTTATGAAAAAGTAGATTTTATGAATGAAATTTTACATAGAGAAAAAATACATGATATAAAAAGGAAACTTCTTACAGAAAAATGCCAACTTATAAATAAGAAATGATGAAATTAGAAAATCACCATTTCACAGCCATCATAATAATTCAGACAGTAAAAATCAATGGATTAAAATGAATGGATTAAAACTGAATGAAGGAAAGATATTTATCTTCAAAACATATCCCCACATAATAATGACTTAAAAGTAAAAATAATAACTTTTCTGTGGAGAAATCCAACAGACAAGTCCTCAAGCAAGTGACAAAGTTAATATTAGCATAAGAAGAGATATCATATGTTCCTTGATATAACACACTAAGAACATGAAATTGCTTCTGTGACACTCTATCAAGAATGCATGATCAGAATATGATCAGTAACAAAGACATATCAGGCAACTCCAAATTTAGGGACATTCTACATATTCTCTTTGTGAACCATGTAAATCAAGACATATAAAGACTATTACACATTAAGAGATACTTTTTGCTTTCAACCAATAATAAATCACCAATCAAATCAATCACCAACTAATTTTCATTCCTCAGTCTGCTCCAAAATCTGTGATTATTCCCTACTAATACAACCGTAAGAAAAAATAAAATAAGTACAACAATAGAATTTTGTCTGAGTCCCCAATTTTGAAAAAAAAAAGTAGCATATATCCTACTAACATAGGAGAACTTTTCACAGATGATATCAAAAAGCCATTATGATAATAGCATTGGATTATTTCCATTTTGTGAATATACAAAAAATGGCTTGAAGATTCTCAAGATAGAAACATTTTGGAGTTAGGATTTTCAGCTAGATTACTGAATGAGAATATTGTGTACCCCAAATATTCCCAGGCAAACTGAGTGATGTCACAGGAGAACCAACAGGTCAGTTTAGCAAACTTTTGGAATTTGGAAGATGTAGAAATGAGTTCCTGGAAAAAAAATCTAAGAGTTTCAGGCTGTGTCAGAGTAGCTCTGGTAGAAGAACATTGAGAGAGAGCCCTGCCTTGGAAGAGACCACCTATCACCAATTAAAGAATCAGCTGGCCAAGAGACAACATGAACCATCCATTCTACAAGGCTCTACTCTACTGGGGGGAACACAAGGTCTCTCGATGAATTCATCATGTGTACTAAGGAACCATCCAAACATCAAAACACCATCCAAAATACACACACACACACACACAGTCACATGGCTTCACAAATCATCAAGATTCCCAAATGTGAGGCCATTTTAATATATGCAAAAATAAGACTGCTAACAATATAGAAATCAAACAGAAAACTTAAGGTATCTACAATGATTTCAACAACAGGTGAGGAATAAAAATTTGATAAAGTTGGAATGTAAAGTTATGGAAAAATCAAGTTCTATTATATTATTATATGTTAATATTATATTAATATAATATCAATATATCATATTAAGATAATAAATTAATATTTACTAATACAATGTTAATATAGTAATGTTTCTATAATATGTTACATATCAATAATTAAATATTACCACTATTAATATATTTTAATTTTTTATAACTAATAGATCATATTGATATTATTATATTGTATTCAACCTTGCTGAGATCAGGTCATTCAATAAACCAATGCATCCTAAATATTTCAAAAAATTGTCATAGCCTCACTTTCACCCAAATTTATTTTTCATTACTTCCAAAATACATGATTCCTTTTGATGAAGCAGAAATCTATACTACCTTAGGCCTATACAGATAAGCACATTCTCATTGTTTATTTTTGCTTTTGAGACTTCCTTGTTATTTTTTATCTTGCCTCATGCTTTCTCACATTCAAGAGTCAGGAAAAGTCCTATCACCCACCTCCTTGAAACCTCTCAGAGTCCTCTGATTTAATACATTAAAAATACATATACATGTCACATCATTACAGTTTTTTTCTACCAAACTTGTGTAGGTTAACTCTGCACATTTCATTAGAGAATAAGTTTCTTGTGTGTGAACATCAAGTTCCCCAGCCATGACTGAAATAGTCTTGTGTACACAATGGGAATCTGATATTTATTCAATGATTGTTACTCAATCCAAAATTCAAAAATCCAGAATTCAAAATCATAATAGTGGATGTGCAATAAGAAAATATCTTAATGACTTTTCAAGGTATTTTAATGGCTCTACTTTAAGATTTTCACAATTTCAAAGTCTGTACAGAATGTATTTTTAAGAAGTTATGATAAAAAGGTCAATATACATTAGTGGTATGAATTTTTACCCTATATATTTTTAGCAAACAAATTACCCAAAAGAATTCTAAATCCTCCAAAGCATACTGGCAGTATTACCAGTATCTAGGCCTATTAATGCATTATTAATAAATTCCCAGATATGTTTTTATGAATATTTCTATATGCATTTTATACCTTCAGGAAGTACATGAGTAGCAAGATTAAGTAAATGAAAATTATGGCACCACTGACCTCAAAATAAATGTTTTCCAGATGAAATATGGTTATATACGTAAACTTTATCTAGATACAGAAAATACTAGAAAATTAATTTAAAATTCTTGTAAAATCCTTCTACTAGTGAAAGAGTATATGCCAACTACAGAAATCTGCTAACAAGTGTGAGCCTCTAATGTGGTATTTAGAATATAACTGAATATTTGATTGCCATATATTTACTAAACCTATAAATTTGTGATTTCTTCAACCACTTATTTGTTTATTCATCAATCCACTGATTTATCCATTCATTTATTTCTGGAAATATACATGTATAAGTTAGCCTCAATCTCTTAGGGTATTAGCCATATGTGTGGTTAAGGCAATAATTTCAAGAATACCTCTTCTTTAAAAACAAAAAAAATTACTCATTTCTTGTGACTAATTTTTTTTCTTGTACTATCTATCTGCATTTACCCTTCAAACATGAATATTTTAATTTAGTAAAAGTGGGGGAAAAAAGAGAGAGCACTTATCCCTATGAATAGTCAGCATTCAGGGAAAATATGTTGAACATAAGTGTGTGGGTATAATAAATATCCTAGTATAATAAAATTATAATAATATTTATATAAGTAAACTAAGAAGAAACATCTTTAGTCAGGAAATAGGGTGAGAAAAGCAGGAAAGGTAGGCCTAGAGTTCCCATCATCTGAATTGAATATATGGTTCCTGTAAATTAGACTATTGTGATGCTCTGGAACATTTTATGCTCTAAGAATTTATTCAAAATTCACAATTCCAGCAAAGAATATGATAATATAAGAAAGTACATTATAGTAGTCCCTCCTTATCCAAAAGGGGTATATTACAAGACCTCCAGTAGATGCCTGAAACCACAGCTAGTACAAAACCCAATATACACTATGATTTTTCCTAAACATACATACCTAGGACAAACTTTAATTTACAAAATGGGCACAGTATGAGATTAAGAATAACTAATAATAAAATAAAACAATTATAACCATACTCTAATAAAAGCTATGTGAATGCTGTCTCTCTCTCAAAATATTGTACTGTAGTCATGTTCTTCCTGTGATGATGTAAGATGGTAAAATGTATATGTAATGAGATGATGTGAAATGAATGCTGTAGGCATTGTGAAGCAGTGTGAGGCTACTACTGACCTGACTATATGTCAAAAGGAGAATCATCTGCTTCTAGACCATGGTTGACCACAGGTAGCTGAATCCTTAGAAAGTGAAACTGCAGATAAGAAGGGACTACTGTATTTCTTCATGAAGATAAAGTGGTCTGTTTTGTTCTCCCTAATAACTCTGCTTAGGGATGACATACTGGCATATAGTTTATTACTATGTCTTCTATGTTAATGATCATTTTTAAAGAACAATCTTCTAAGTGAGATCTGCAAATTGAATATATTCATCTGGAAACATTATAGGAAAAGATTAAAGTGATCATCTCAGACATTCAGTTAAATCTCACAATCTTTTTGTAACCTTATAATAAGGATATTAACAATTATAATGGTGACCTGTTACCAATACTTTAGTAAAGAAAAATATGTAATCTGACAATAAAGAACTTTTTAAAGTGAATTAAGATTTTCTAAATACTCCCTGATTAAGAGACCACTGAAAACTATGCAACAGGCCAACACTAATACTACAGTATTTGGAATCATAGGTTTATCTTATTCATGCAAAACTTATATTCCTTAACCAAATTTCCTAACTTCTAGTTTAAACTTTCCCAAGGTACTGAAGGAACCTGGGCAAGATTTTTATCATTCCTCTTCTTTTCCACAATCCTCTAGTCTTTTTCTGTCAATTTGTTCTAAAACTGAATAATTTGCTACAGTTCTAAAGGAAAGCTTATTGATTTTTCTTTTTTAAAAAATAACTTAAGCACTCATGGACTAAAACAGAAATATTTACACACTTTCAAGTGTACATCTGTAGCTCTAGGAGTCCCAGGACAAGTTCCCTATGAGTCCAGTTAAACTGGAGTAAGACAAGGGGAAAGACAGGTTGGGTTAAGGGGTTTTATTTCTCACAGCTTGCTGTGTTTCACTAGCCAGGCTCTGCACCATACTGCCGCAGACATGCCCCCTCCCACTGCCTGCTCCTTGGCAGGCACTCCATAGGCAGATTCATGGTTACTAATAGGCACAAGACCAATTAGGTTCCAGGAATGGAGGGGAGAAGCAAATGGCCATTTTCTGTCCACCCCTTGCCCACTTTCACCTGAGGCTTTGCTGCAGTAAACATTCAGGTATATAAATGGACTAAGGCCAGGTGGGAAATACTGAAAATTTTCAGTGAAAACTTCTATTTACCCCACAACATTATTGAATTAATTCTACCTTGCATAATAGGTGTCTATATTGGCTTTCCATTTCTGAGGTAAAAAATTGCACAAACTTGGTAGTTCAAACAATACAAATTTATTATCTTACAGTTGGCGCATCCCAAAAGTCCAATCTGTGTCTCATTGGGCTAAAATCAAGGTGTCAGCAACACTGCATTCCTTTCTGGAGACTTTAGGAGACAATCTGTTTCCTTGTTTTTTTCAGTTGTGGAAGGCTGAAAAATGCTCCCTTTTTTTACAAAGGAAGTATGTCCATGTCCTAATTCCCAGAACCTGTGACTATGTGATGTTCTAGGAGGAGGGGAAATTAAGGTTGCAGATAGAATTAAGAATGCTAATAAGCTGATATTGAGTTAAGGAGATTATCCTGTATTATCTGGGTTGGCCAAATTTAAGTGAAAAAGGAAGGTAGGAGAATCCATGTCAGACCCAGAGATTTGAACATGATTAGCTGCTGATTTTGAAGATGAAGGAAGGGGCCACCCATCAAAGAATGGAAACAGCCTTTAGAAACTAAAAAAGGTAAGGAAATGGATTCCCCCTTTATGGACATGCACAATGATTTTCATTTTCCTACATGCATGTGGTTGCTTTTAAGAATCATAGTTTTCAGTATGTGGTTCCCAAAAGGGGGAAAAAAAGAAAAATGAAGTGGGGAAAAGATGCTAGGCCTTTAAATCCCAGAGAAGCTACTTCAGCCACAGTTAGAAGGGCTTGCAACAAGAGAAGGAGGTTTAATTTAACAATGGCTGAGGCCTCCTTACAGGCACCTTATTGTTCAAAGCAGCAATCAGCAATCAGAGCACAGATCTCTGCTACGGGAAGACTGGGTCCTTTTCGCCTACCCTGCCTGCCTCTGTCAACCTATGTTTAAGCTTTTCCAGGAACTTGTACACAACTGCCTGTAACATGGCTAAGGGCTGCAATGTACTGTTCAAGTCTTTCCACTGAAAGTTGCACGCATTCAACAGACCTCAGAATTCCAAAATAGTTATATCAGATAGATTGTACTGGTGCAATTGTCTAGGTGCGGAGACAGATTTCTGCTGCTCCCTACTCTGGGACTAGAGGTGTTGTGGGGGAGAAACTGACCAAAAATGAGCAGCAAAAGAGAATTTTGGGGATGATGGGGCTGGCTCTATACGTCGATTACGGTAGTGATTACACTACTGCATGCATTTGTCTAAATAGATACGCTGTACACTGAAAAGAGTGTGACATTTATTCTATGTAAATATCACTTCAGTTTTTAAAAATTATGAAATTTGATCCCTAACTAGACATTTGGTAATATTAAAGAATGAGTGTTAATTTTTTTAAATGACCAATAGATTTCTGTCCTTCTGTCTTCAAGAGCACAGGCCATATTTTACCAAGTTTTTATCTTAATATTTATTATTAAAATTTTCAAACATGCACAATGTCCGAAAGAAGAACATGAGTTCCCATGTACTCACCTCCCAACTTTAAAAATGATCATTTTTCCATATGTGACAATACTTTTTACTATTAGTATTACTATTATTACAATGAAGCAGTTCAGTTGAACACTGGGTCATTTTTCTCTTATAGGCAGTTCTAAGCACCCTTGGTAGAGCTTTCCAGCCCTAGGTCTCTCCCAGGTCTGTGACTGCCATCACCTGTTATGGGTTGAACTGCATCCTCCAAAAGAGTTATGCCAAAGTCCTAACCCCCCAGTGCCTCAGCATGTGATCTTATTTGAAAATAGGTCATTTGCAGATTTAATCAGTCACACTAGAACAGGGTAAGCTCCTAATTTCATTTGCAGATTTAATCAGTCACACTAGAACAGGGTAAGCTCCTAATTTAACATGACCAATATCTTTGTATTATAAGATGGTCATGTGAACACAGAAAGACACAGGGAAAAGATGTGAAGATGGTGGAAGAGATTGGAGTTATCCTGCCACAAGCCAAGGAACACTTGGGCCTACGAAAAGAGGCAAGAAAGGATCCTTCTATAGAGACTTCAGAGAGAGCACCACCCAGCTGACACCTTGATTTTGACCTTGAGTCTGCAGAACTGCTAAAGCTAAATTTCTGTTGTTTTAAGTCATCCAGTTTGTTACACCCTCCCTAGGAAACTAACACATCATGGAAGCAAGATACTTTCCACATCAAATGCCCAAAATCTTGTTAATCGGCATTCAGTGAGCTTTAGAGGCTCACAGTATCAGTTATTCCTTGCTCTGTTGTCAGTCAGTTCTGTGGTCTGACTCAAATGAATTTCCTCACATAACATACAAGGAAGGCATCTGACAAGAGTAATTTTGGGACATAATCATGTATAACTCTGACCAGACACCTAGCCAGAAAGGGTTAATGGGGAATTTAGAGTGGAAATTAATATTCTCAGCTGAGTTGTCTTGCAGAACAAAATGTTCCCAGAAGAGTAGGCCTCAGATGAGTGTAACACTTGCTGTTTGTAATGGTTACCTTAAAGGGTGCCATTTACAGATGTTACCTGCAAGCACTCCCCTGACTGCTGTCTGGAAGCTCCCCTCCCTGTTGCCAAGGACTGAGAATTTTGATCAACTGCTACTCCTCTTTTTACATCAGTCAGAACTGTACTTTGTTTTCCCCTTATTTGAATAAGAGGACCATACTGGGAACTGATTTGTGACTATAAACAACCTGCCCTGTACTTAGTTCAGGGAGACACTACTTTGGGAGCTTCCCCCAAGTGTTCTCCTTACTTGACACAAGTAATAAACTTTCTTTTCTTACAGTCTGGCTCAATTCAATCTAATGAGCTGCTACACTCACAAGATTGCTGCTACAAGGAGCTGATACTCAACAAGAAAGGAACCCCTTTCAGTTACATAATCTCTACTACCTAGTTATATAGTAGAAAAAGTATGAAAAAAAATTAAATAACTGTAAATGTGACTGATGAAAGGAAAAACCTTTTAAAAACACATTCTCATTATATTGTACACCCGAAGCTAATACAACATTATATGCCAACTATACATCAATTCAAAAAAAAAAAGAGAGAAAAAAAACATTCTATTAAGGGAATCTAAATTTTTGCAGATAGAATCTCCTGTCAAATACACATCAAGAATTCTTACTACTATAGTTTCATAATTGATTTACCTCCTAATTTATCAAACTTCTGTCCTCCTTCCCCATTAAAAATAAACCAATAAATCAATAAAACATTTTCTAAATTGTTCTACATTAGTCAGTGTCAGTATATTGAGGTTCAACATGCTAAAAGTGTTAGTATGCTTTTACTAGTATAATGCATTTGAATCTAAATTCTGCAAACTTAAGTTACTTGACATTTATTTTGTAATATGGGAAGAGAATGTACTAGTTACTTGGTCTGTCCCCAATAACGGATACAATATTTTGTAACCTAGAATATGTTGTATTTCCTTGAAACAGCTGTATACATTATCTCTACCTTTGTTTGCCTGTTTTTTGTTCTTATTTCTACATCCCATTACTGTGGTGTTTGATTTTATATAAAAACATGTTGTAGTCACAAAACATATATAGCTATCTTTCTGCATACCTTTAAATTATATTTAAATATTTTACAGAATACACATAAAATACTTTACATCAAGCGAGAACAAATTATTAAAATTGGTATACAGGTGTGGGTGGGAAACAGAACTTATGATAAACATCAACTTTCTATTGTTACAGGAATTTACTACAGGAAATTTGTTTATCTATCAACTTCTATCCTCTCTATTCCTTGAAAATTATTACCAGACAGCTATCATTGCTTCAAAAAAGCCAAAATTTCTCTTTTTGGGTGTGAAAAGAGTTCTCAAGAATAAAAAATATCAGCATTTTTCTTGATAACTCTTTTTATAAACAGAAATGTTTCTTGGACATATTTGTAAAGGATATAAACCATTATTCTGTCTTAACATAGCAATGTACAATTATAAAAATTGAAATCTTGTAGGAAAGATATAATTAAAAACAACTAAATATCTTAGTTTGGTAAATGGAGTAAACATTGGAAATAGGAAAATATCTGACTTCTCCTCCAAAAAAGGTGACATTGTGTGTTGAACCATTACAGTTATAGGAATGAGATTGTTGCTAAGCAACAACTCTTCTATAATCTTGTGAGGCTTTTGTATCTGAGGAAAATTGAAGCAAAGAAAAGTTTGGAAAGCTAATGAGGAAAAGATGGCTTCAGTACAAATTGATCAATAGTGCACCTGACCAGAAAATCAACTATTAATGGGATTAAAGGAAGACAAGCTACTTAAAGCTACTTGAGAGCAAATTTATTATAACCAGGTGTGTTTAATTGTCTGCCCTTTTATTCCCTGTTATCATTTTGTCTTTCTGTGCATGCAGCAATAATTTCTTATATGGAAGTTCAATTATGTGCAGCATTTCTACTCGGTGGGTTTAACAATAACCCCAAACAATGTTTTGATCACTTCATTTTCTGTATCATTTAAGAATTCAATAAGCTGTAATTGGCCTTCTTTCATGATACAGTAATATGAATGGTAATAAAGTATCATTTGAACTGAGCTCTGCTGCCTGCAAAAATGTAGTCATGTTATTGACATTATGGAAAATCAAACTTGGGCACTTTTTACCTAATGAGAAGTTCCCGGGGTCAAGATAGTGATAGTCAAGAACAGAATTATAGGCAAATTCTATGGTGTTCTCTCAGTTCTGCCTGTGATGAAAAAGGAGGTATGGTCAAATCTAAGTGGCCCATCTTTAAGCAGTTGCAGAGGGACACTGCAGACAAGTTCAGACATCATTGCTTGTTAAGGTTCTTCTTTGTTCTAACTTGGTGAGCTAAGATGGACCACATGTCAATTACAAGCCCTCTTTTTAACTAGAATCGAAGAAAGCATAGAGGGCTTAAGCAGACAGGAGGTGTTTAGGGAAATATGTAAATACTCTCCAAGGATTTTCAGAAATTCTTGGGGGAAAAAACTTGATGAATCAGTTAATTCCCTAAGGTATCTAAGAAGGAAGCTTAGATTAGGTTACTTGGCTATTAAAGAAAATCAAGACCTCCACAGGAGGCAAAATTGGAAATATGTAAACTAAAAAAATTAACCTAGAATCTGAATGGTAAAACAATTTAGTGAATCAGAAATAGGATACAACTGAATGAGAAGGTAGGAAAATACAAAACCAAAATGAGGCCCCAAAGGAAAAACTGATAAGGCCTTTTCTCTTCTGTCTAATCTCATTAATGCTTGATTCAAACTCTGAGAAGTGTAGTGTGCTGTCTCAGAGGCACACTGATGCAGACCATCTCATGGAATTTAGGTCACATCTGATCTCTCAAATAACTATAAAACTACAGTGTTGGTGTTACATATAGTACTACAGCTGTGTTTATTTCATTTAAATGTAATGTTGAATCCCTGCAACATTTTACAAGGATTTACAAGAGGCACAGCATTTTACTGATAGTTATGATTTCCTTCTAATCTGCATTTAACTTGTTTGAAAAAAAAAGAACCATATACTAAAAAAATTTTTTAATCACTGATTAATGATCACTTTAAAATACAGAAGTATTTGCTCATTTCTTTCTGTTTATACCTATCTATTAAGGCTTATTTGAACACTTATTTCATGAGAAACTAATGGACTTCAAAATAGTGTTACAAGACATTCCACTATCTCTAACCCATGGCTGAAATGGCAGGCTGACAGTGAAGAAAGCTACAGTTAGATTATACAACAGTCATCGTGGAGACACAATTAAACCATTCACATTAAAGAAAAAGGCTCCAACACCCACTCAACACCCTTCCTCTACAAATATTCCCATTCCAAAGGTGTTTGATTACAACTGTATAAATAAAGAAATTTTACATATGACAAAATGAATACAATTTCTTTCTTTTTTTCACAACCTGGGGAGAAAAAAGTAAGGCCTGATATCTATGTCTAGCTCTTCCACAGGCTAGGTGGACTTTCTACAGGTCACTTTTGGAGACTTGATTACTTCCTCTGTGAAGTGGAGAACTTGGATTAAATGATTGCAAAAATCCCTTCAACCAAACATTCTATGACCTTCCATAATCTAGAATAATAAAACAAAGCCTTCTCTTATGTTTACTATATGCCTTTCCTAATGCAATTAAAAAACAAATTTTCCTCTAAAGAAGAATGGAGAAAATATGAAGCACTTGTATTTCACAGCATCATGAGAGGGAGAAAAAATATAACCCTATAATTTTATGAATTAAATTTAATTTGCATAAATTATTTAAATTTAATATATTTTGTAAAAAATACTTCTAAAACATATTTTAAGCCTGTATAATTAATTGTAAACAT
This sequence comes from Smutsia gigantea, assembly GCA_032199065.1. Taxonomy (NCBI): domain Eukaryota; kingdom Metazoa; phylum Chordata; class Mammalia; order Pholidota; family Manidae; genus Smutsia; species Smutsia gigantea. Next base: position 8,952 of record JAVSCE010001038.1, on the reverse strand, counting down.
AAGAGAAGATGGCAATGTAGAGAGTTTGAATCTACCTCTTCCCATCTTTGCACCAAATCTACACCTACACACAGAGCAATTCATCTTGAGGGAGAACTGAGGCCCAAGTGAGCACCGTCTCCACAAGAAGGGATAGAAATGTCACATAAAAACCAGCAGGAGAGATGAAGCCATGGTAACGGAAGGCATGGAACCGGCAGCACAACTGCCTGTAGAGAGCAGGATGTCACTAAGGGACCTGGATACAGATTCCCTGCCTGGGTCATAGAACAAAAGCCCTGCTTTAAATTGCATCCAGACAATATGTAGAAAACATGATTTATAGAACTAAAGCACCTGCCATTTGGTGGGGGAACGGCTGGAACTCTTTCCAGATCAGAGGTCTAGCAAGTGCCATTTTTTGCACTCCTTCTCCATACTGAGAGGATCCAATGGGCAGGGTTATGAAGAACTCACCAATTTCAGACTTGGCCTGTGTGGCTTCCTGGCATCCCCAACACACACACCCAGATGCCTCAGCAAGAGAGTTTATTCAAGCTGCTGCTACTCCAAGGGCACAGAGCCAGTCAATGCAACCCCTGGAGATTGTACCCCTGGCCACCTCTGAACCACAGACACTATCCCAGCAGCTACAGAGGTGAGGCTGCCCTGGAGCCAGTCATCACCAGGTACCTGAGCCACTGTTACACCATGGGCTGACTCAGAGCCTGTACCTGTGGGGATGGGGCACACCTAGGGGCTGTGCCTGGGTGTGGGTCAGCATTGAAGGTGCAGAGCCAATTGCTGCTCACCCATGGAACATGTGCCTGAGCTGATAATACACCAGTTACAAAGCCAATAGCCACAGAGGAGGGGCTTTCCTGGAGATTGTGCCTGGGCTCCCTGCAAATGTGGTCCCCATCAGTATCCACTTGGGGACATGTCCTATTGGTCCCCTCCAACTATGCCCCCCTCAAATCACAACCTGAGAAACCTAACATTAGGACAACCCCAGCTCATGTTCTAAGGCCTCCAACCAGCTAGCCAAAACTGCCAGGCACATACAGTCTACCCAGGATACCTTCCTTACATAAGGCCAAACCTTCAAAACTGGGAGAGGTGGCCCTTTCTACTAATTCATAGAATTAAGCACAGAAGTTCAAAAAAGAAAAAGAGGAGACAGAGGAATATGCTATTCTGAAAAAGAACTGAATTAGAGTTAAGCAATATATGGGGTAAAAAGTTCAAATTAATTACTAAAAAGATAAGTGCCAGACTTGAGAAAAGAATGGAAGAACTCAGTGAGAATCTCCACAAAGAGATACAAAACAGAACCAGAGATTAAGAATAAAATTAATGAAATAAAAAATACACTAGAGGGATATAGCAGATTAGAGGATGCAGGACGGATCAGCAAGTTGGAAGACAGAGTAATGTAAAGAACTCAAAGTGAACAGCAGAAAGAAAACAATAATAATAATAATAATAAAAAAACCCAGAAGGATACATTAAGGGAGATCAAGGACAATATCAAATATATAAACTCTTATAAGAGTCCTAGAAGGAGAATGGAGAAAGGAAAAGAATACCCAATTTATCTGAAGAAATAATAGCTGAAAATGTCCCTAAACTAGGGAAGGAAACAGATATTCAGGTCTATGGTAAAGAGAGAGCCCCAAACAAAAGATAAACTCAAGGAGGTCCACATGAAGACAGATCATGATTAAAATGTCAGAGATTAAAGACAATGAGAGAATCTTAAAAATGGAGAGAACTAGTTACCTATAAGGGAAACCCCAAAGGCTACCAGATGATTTTCAGCAGAAGCTCTACAGACCACAAGGCAGTAGCATGTCATATTCAAAGTGCAGATAGAGAAAAACCTCGAACAAAGAAAACTCCACAGAAAGGTAACCATTCAGAATGGAAGGACAGAAGTGTAGCACAGAGAAGGCAAATAGTGACTCTGTGGCATCTTACTACACTGATGGACAGTGACTGCAATGGGTATGAGTGGGGACTTGATAATATGGGTGAATATAGTAACTACATTGTTTTTCATATGAAACATTCATAAGAGTGTATATCAATAATACCTTAAAAAGAAAAAGAATGGAAAGGTAGATAAAGAACTACAGATATAACCATAAGTTAAAAGAGTTTGCAGACACAAAACCAGTCTTACAGAAAATGTTAAAGGGTCATCTTTATGAGGAAACAAAAGGCCTTAAGTACAAGCAAGAAAAATTGGCAAGCGAAAATTTCACTGCTTTAAAAAAACATACACCAGAGGTAGTAGTTCACTTAAAAGCTAGTATGAAGATCAAAAAGACAAAAGTAATAAAATTAATTACATCTAAAAGTTACTTAAGGGAATAACTAAATGAAAAAAAGTGTAAAATAATCACATATATAAAATTTGGAAGACAGAAGTAAAAAAACTGTAGTGTTGTTAGAATGTGTTCAAACTTACAGTGACCATCAATGTAAACTGATATATAGGTAGGATGTCATATAAAAATCCCATGGTAACCACAAGCCCAAAACATATTACATATACAAAGAAGACAAAGAGAATGGAATCCAAACATAACACTAAAGAAAGTCACAAAGCACAAGGTAAGAGCAAGAAAGAAATAAAGAATCAGAGATGAACAACAAAAACAACTGGGAGGAAATTCAAGATGGTGGCAGGAGCGGTGAGATGGAGAACACCTCCCAAAACCACAAATAGCAAAAAATATATAGTTAATTAAAACAACTAACCCTAAAACAGCAACAAGAAAGAAGGCTGAACCAGACTGCATAAAGACCTCATGAACACAGCAGACTTCACGAAAAAGGGTAACGTAAAAAAGCCTTAATCCAGCGGGACCTGAGCCCTTCCCCCACCCCAGCTCACCAGCAGGAGGAAGAGAAATGGAGCAGGGAGGGTGTGGAAGTTTGGAACTGCTGAACACCTAGCCCTGCAGATCTGCTTTGTGAGCAGAAACCTATAGCGTGTGGTGCTCTAGACGTTGGGGACCTCGGACAGGTGGAGTGCTTCCGAGACTGACATTCTGGCCATTTGTGGAGGAGGGGATCCACATACAACCACTCTGTGTCAGAGGAAAGGCAGGCAGTCTGAGAGGCTTCCTAGCAGTGAGAGGGCTGCTGAAGGGGCGGGGTTGCATGGAGCTTGCTGAACGGGAAAAGGGAGAACTACACAAGGTTGTCAGGGTGCGCTCTGCCTAGCTGGTTGGGAACTTTGAGGAGCTTCAGGTGCTCCATCCCCCTGGTTGCCTATACAGCTTGGACGCGCCCCAAAGTGACACACAGCCTGCTGCACATTCCTCCTAGTCTGCCGCACCGGTTTGCAAACCGGCAGTCACTGTGCTGCATCAGGCCAGCCAGAGGGAAGCCCCACCTACAACAGATAGAGACGCAAAGTACGGAGGCTTACACCTGTGTGCTTGGCCCACTGGCTCTGACACTGGAGACAGGCACTGCGGACGGGGATCAGGAAACAGATCTTTCCTCCCCCCAGGCACCAGCTCCGCTCCCCTACAACCCCCAACCTCACTCTAGGGACTGAGCAGCTCCAGAGTGGAAGAAGGGGATTGAGGGGTATTTTGTTTATTACACATTGTGTGGAGGATCACGAGGAAAAGAGTGTAGCACAGAGAAGGCAAATAGTGAAACTGTGGCATCTTAGTACACCCGAGGACAGTGACTGCATTGGGATATGGATGTCGACTTGATAATATGGGTAAATGTAGCAACCACATTTTTTTTTCATGTGAAACCTTCATGAGAGTGTATATCAATTACACCTTAATAAAAAAAAAGTCATATACATAATCATACAAATATGTATTAAACTTGTATTACACATTTTACTTTAATATTAACATTTCACAATAGATCTATATGGTAGGTATTGTTAATATCATCATATGGTTGAGGATTATGAAACATGGGAAAGTTAAATAACTTGTCCAAGTTTCATGCCACAGCTTATAGGGATATGACTTCAGCCAAACTAGCAAGTGATTTTGTGCTGCTGACTACCAAGGTATCCAGGCTTCCTAGTTTACAGAAACAGGAATTTGTTTACAATTCAAATGTAATTTGCTTTACATCCTACCACACAGGAGAACGTAATCTCAATGTTTACTTCGGCTCCCTATGCTCCAAATTTTGTGCAGTTGTGTGTGTTATTTGACATATATAAGCACATACACATACGTAAACATACACATATATATTTAGCTCAAAGGAATTGGGAGACGGATGAGCTGCTGTGTAGTTCACAATGGTTATTGCTCACATGCACATAAACACATGGATTGTAGAGAGCTTATGTCTTGCTTGTGCTTGTTCTGATTGTCTTTTAAAAACATTATAATTCTTAGTGTTTATTCATCTTCAGGAATATTCTGGAGCAAATCCCTTTCTAATGCTGTGTGTGAATCCCTTTAGAAATTAAACATGGATTTTTATTTATTTTTTGTTTTTTTATATTGCTATTATTAATATACAATGACATGAGCAATATTATGGTAACAGACTGCCCCTATTATCAAGTCCCCACCACATACCCCATTACAGTCACTGTCCATCAGCATAGTAAGATGCTATAGAATCACTATTTGTCTTCTCTGGGTTATACTACCTTCACCATATGCCTGCCACCATTACATTAGGTGTGCTAATCTTAATATCCATTTTTCCCCCTTATTCCTCTCTTCCCACCCATCTTCCCCAGTTCCTTGCCCTTTGGTAACTGTTGGTCCATTCTTGGGATCTGTGAGTCTGCTGCTTTGTTCCTTCAGTTTTTCTTTGTTCTTATACCCCATCGATGAGTGAAATCACTGGACACTTATCTTTCTCCACCTGGCTTATTTCACTGAGCATAATACCCTCTAGCTCAATCCATGTTGATGCAAATGGTAGGATTTGTTTTCTTCTTATGGCTATATAATATTCCATTGTGTATATGTACCACATCTTCTTTATCCATTCATCTACTGATGGGCACTTAGGTTGCTTCCATTTTTTGGCTATTGTTAAATAGTGCTGCGATAACCATAGGGGTGCATATGTCTTTTTCAAACTGTGCTGCTGCATTCATAGGGTAAATTCCTTGGTGTGGAATTCCTGGGTCAAACGGTATTTCTATTTTTAGTTTTTTGAGGAACCTCCATAATGCTTTCCACAATGGTTGAACCAATTTACATTCCCACCAGCAGTGTAGGAGGGTTCCCCTTTCTTCACATCCTCGCCAAGATTTGTTGTTCTTTGCCTTTGGATGTTGGCCATCCTAAATGGGGTGAGGTGATATCTCATTATGGTTTTAATTTGTGTTTCTCAGATGATTAGCAATGTGGAGCATCTTTTCATGTGCTTGTTGGCCATCTGAATTTCTTCTTTGGAGAAGTGTCTGTTCAGCTCCTCTGCCCATTTTTTAATTGGCTTATTTGCTTTTGGTTCTTGAGGTGCATTAGCTCTTTACACAATTTGGATGTCAACCCTTATTGGAAATGTCATTTATGAATATATTCTCCCGTATTGTAGGATGTCTTTTTGTTCTGTTGATGGTGTACTTTGCTGTACAGGAGCTTTTTAGTTTGATGTAGTCCCACTTGTTCATTTTTGGTTTTGTTTCCCTTGCCCAGGGAGATATGTTCAGGAAGAAGTTACTCATATTTATGTCCAAGAGATTTTTGCCTATGTTTTTTTCTAAGAGTTTTATTGTTTCATGACTTACATTCAGGTCTTTGATCCATTTTGAGTTTACTCTTGTATATGGGGTTAGGAAATAATCCAGTTTCATTCTCTTACAGGTAGCTCTCCAGTTTTGCCAACACCAGCTGTTCAAGAGGCATCCTTTCCCCTTTGTATATCCATGGTTCCTTTATTGTTTATTAATTGACCATATATGCTTGGGTTTATATCTGGGCTCTCTAGTCTGTTCCATTGGTCTATGGGTCTGTTCTTGTGCCAGTACCAAATTGTCTTGATTACTGTGGCTTTGTAGTAGAGCTGAAATTCAGGGGGCGTAATCCCCCCCCCCTTTTCATTCTTCCTTCTCAGGATTTCTTTGGCTATTCATATACTACTACAAACACAACATAAGGATTCATTTTTTTCCCTCCTTTTCCAACCTCCTCCATTCTTTGTATGTTATGAATCATATTCTGTACTCTATGTCTACCCCCTGGGTGACGTCTGTTTAGCCTTAGGTATACTTCCATCTATAGGAGTCCCTCCAAAATGCACTTTAGAAGTGGTTTTGGGGAGGTAAATTCTCTCAGATTTTGCTTATCTGAAAATTGTTTTATCCCTCATTCAAATTTAAATGATAACCTGGCCAGGTAGAGTATTCTTGGTTTGAGGCCCTTCTGCTTCATTGCATTAAATATATCATGCCACTCCCTTCTGACCTTTAAGGTTTCTGTTGAGAAATCTGATGATAGCCTGATGGGTTTTCCTTTGCATGTGATCTTTTTTCTCTATTTGCTTTTAAAAATCTGTCTTTATCCTTGATATTTGTCATTTTAATTATTATATGTCTTGATGTTGTCTTCCTTGGGTCCTTTGTATTGGTGGATCTGTGCATCTCGATGGTTTTAGAGACTCTCTCCTTCCCTAGGTTTGGGAAGTTTTCAGCAGTTACCTCCTCAATGACACTTTCTATCCCTTTTCTCTCTCTTCTTCTTCTGATACCCCTATAATGCGAATATTGTTCTGTTTGGATTGGACACATAGTTCTCTCAATATTCTTTCATTCATAGAGATTCTTTTTTCTCTCTATGCCTCAGCTTCCTTGTATTCCTCTTCTCTAATTTCTATTCCTTTCACCATCTCGTCTACTATACCTAATCTGCTTTTAAATCCCTTCATTGTATGCTTCATTTCAGATATGGAATTTCTTAATGATTGAAATTCCATCTTAAATTCGTTCCTTAGTTCTTAAATATTTTTCTGTACCTCCATAAACATGTTTATGATTTTTATTTTGAACTGTCTTTCAGGAAGATTGGTGAGTTCAGTTTCATTTGGTCCTTTTTCTGGGGCTTGTGAGATTTTGATCTGTACCATGTTCTTTTGATGTTTCATATTTCTGTGTGGTGCCCTCTATTGCTCAGAAGCTCCATTCTCTGGAGCTGCTCAGCCCCTAGAGTGAGGTTGGCGGTGCCTGGGGTGAGGAAAGATCTGTTTCCTGATTCCTGTCTGCCCTGCCTTGTCTCCAGTATCACAACCAGTGGGCCGAGCACACAGGTGTAAGCCTCTGTGCTTGGTGTCTCTAGCTGTTGTAGGTGAGGCCTCTCTCTGGATGATCTGATGCCAGAGCATCGACTGTCAGTTTGCAAGCCGGTACAGTCAGGCCAGGAGGAATGCTCAGCAGGCTGCTCATCACAGTGGGGGTCCTTGTAGCTGAGTAGCCAGCCAGGTGGATGGAGTGCCTGAAGCTCCCCAGAGTTCCCAGTCTGCTGGGCAGAGCATGCCCAGGTCACCTTGTCCCCCTATCCCTTCTCCCACGCAGCAAGCTCTGTGCAAAAACCACCCCTTCAGCTGCCCTTTCAATGCTAGGAAGCCTCTCAGACTGCCTGCCTTTCCCTTGTCTCAGAGCAGCCAGCTGTGGATCCCAAGCTCCACAAATGGCCAGAATCTGTCTCTAAAACACTCTGCCTGTCACAGCTCCCTATCCTCCAGAGCACCACACAGTGTAGATTTCTGCTCGCAAAGCAGATCTTCAGAGCTAGGTGTTCAGCTGTCCCAGGCTTCTACCCGCTCCCCTGCTCCGTTTCTCTTCCACTGGTGAGGGTGGCTGGGGGAAGGGCTCAGGTCCCGCCGGATCAAGGCTTTCATACGTTACCCTGTTTTGTGATGTCTGCTCTGTTCATGAGGTCTGTATGCAGTCTGGTGCAGCCTTCTTTCCTGTTGCTGTTTTAGGGTTAGTTGTATTAACTATATTTTCACACTATCTGTGGTTTTGGGACAAGTTCTCTATCTAACCTCTCATGCTGCCATCTTGAATCCTGATCAGATATTTCTTTTTAAAGAAAGTCTCTACCTCCCTTTCACTTCTCCATTTTCAACTCCAAGCCTTAAATTCCACTTCAACTGGGGGAATACATCACGGTATGTGTTTGTTTTTGACCCCTACCAATGAAGTTAGGTTTCATATTAAGAAAAAAAAAAAGGAAACCTTTAATTACTAATTCAATTAATTATACTGCCACAGTTCTTAGAAAAGATGGAAAATATCGGTTATCTAAGGAGCTTTCCATGAATTAATATAGCCAGTGAGCTCAATGAGATCTTTGTTTCAGAAAAACAAAGTCATTGCTACAAACTCAACACTGATTGAATTTGTTAATATCAGGTTTCTATGTCAGAAAATAGCCAATTGAGAGAAAAAAAAACCTATTTTGCAATTCACTTTCCCTTTCTGGATACCCCTGACAAAAACTGATGCTTATTCTAATTTGAAAATGCAGAAGAAACAGATCATATAATGCTATACATCCAGTGCTTTCAATGTTCCAAATATCGTGGTAAACTTTGTAATATAATATTATCTCCTCATTCCATACAATCCCTGTTACATACATATTCTTCTTACTCTCCATTTTTCAGATGAAAAAAATTGAAAGTTAGAAATATAAAGAGAATTATACACTTAACTAGCACAAGACCATATATATGATGAATGAAAGACCAGAGATTCAAACCTCATTATTGGAACCCAAAGTCCAAGATTTTAAACAATGTGCCAATCACCTTCCAAAGTCAACATAAAAACAAATTGAAATCTCAAACACTATTACACTGTGGACTTCACTTTATATAGTAGTGATTATGATTTTGGAGGAGCTTCCCAGTATATTTTAACTATGTTAGTTGCAAGACCCATGACTATTACTTTTGTTATTTCTCCTTTGTCGATTCTCCTAACTTAATAAATATACACTAATGTACTCACAC
>JAVSCE010001034.1:0-56940 GCA_032199065.1 Smutsia gigantea | reverse complement strand
TCTCAACTGCAGTGTCCTTCCCCATACTTAGGTGATGAGTTTTGATTGGACTTTCTAAGCCAAGCATTCCTCTTGATAAGTGCTTGGTTTGGCATGGGCAAGTGAGGTCATTCTGGCCCATGAAAGTAGGGGAAAGCTGCTGGAGGCTTCTGGGAAGGTATTCTTTGTCATTAAAAAGGAACATAAGAGTGACATGGACTCTTGTTTCCAGAATTAAATGACCTAATATATATAAATGGCTTAGAACAGTAACTGGTACATAGTCAATGACTGGCACATAACAACTCATGAAATTGTCAGGTGTCATTGTTGTTTTGTTTCTGTTGATGTTGATACTATGGTAAATGTCTAGCATCCTAGAATGGCCATGATGCCCTAGGTATGGTTTACAATGTGTGCACCACATTTCTATCAATGTAGCTCAGACAAACAATAGTCTACAGTGGAGGCACATAGCCAGAGGAAGAGTTTTGACAAAAGCTGGGAAAACCAAGCCGTCCAAGAAATTTTCAACTTTAACATGCAGAAGTTGGCCCAGAGCTAATAGAATGTAGGTATGAAGCAACAGTATTCATTCCACTGTAGCCCCTGAGAGAGCTATGAAGCACCCTCAGTAGGGAGAGAAATAATCTCACAGAACTTGTATTTATTTTTCTTCATTCTCCATTTGCTACCTGACTCCAACCCCCAAAACCAAACCTTTCCACATGTATGACTTATATATTATGAATTGCTAATAATCAGATGGTAATAACAAGCTTATAAGAGCTGAAATCATGAAATAATCTATTCTAGAATATGAAAACCTCAAATTTAATGCAAAAACATTTCAATTTCCAGATAATTTTTATTTTCATTCACTTATTTCTAATGTGAACACTAATGGAAAGGTTTAGAAATACTGGTATATGCAGGACACAAATGCCATTTTCTCTCTGAACTCTCAGGCAAGGTATTAAAGTATAACAGGTAAGAATATTAGGTATTCTAGTTTTTTATCTCATATACATTTTTGAAAAATGTTACTTAATGTGAACAAAACTCATTAATGAGCAAGAAAACTTTCAACACCAAAAATAAGATAATGCCACACTAGTCCATGACTTGAAAGATAAAAGTTATGTTAAAATATTAAGAAATGACATATACCTTTATCTTGGCATCTATAAATTTGTACCTTTTATTTTTCTTTAACTAAAAGGAATCCACTTCTCATGAGAGGGATGTCAGGGGTGCTGTTGATGAGGTTCCATTTTCCACTAGGCAGGAGATTGGTCCAGATGATGCTAGGAAGGGTCTGAACTAACCCTAATTGCTATCTCAATACTAAGTGTTAGAGTATGAGTCTGGCACTTTCTCTACAGTCTTGTGCAAAGCTTTCCTCACAACTGTGCCTCAGTTTCCATTTCTGTAAAATAATTTGTTGAACCTGAAGGTCTCCTCCAGATCTAAGATCTGAAAACCCTCTTCACAAATTGTGACAGAGACAAATACTATGTGTTTACCACATAGTTTCATTTTTCTTCAGGGAACACAAGACTACATTTTCCAGTCCACTCTTACATGTAGGTGGGACCACGTGAACCACTTCTGGCCAACAGAAGTGTTGCAAGTGATATACACCACTTCCTGGCCTGGCCCTTAAACTTCCCTCAGGCAGTCTTCCACATTCTCCCTCTTGCTTCCATTTGCATGGGTAGAAGTGAAGCAATCAAGGATCATAGAAGAAGCCCCATCCCCAAGTTCATGGCTGGCAGTAGGGCTGCCCAGGAGAGCTTCCTAACCAAGAATATCCACATCATATTTTGTACAAGTGAGAAATAAACCCATATTAGGCTAAGATACTACAAGTGCAAGGTGACATGCTACTACCACATGAGCATCAGCTTGACTAATACAAACACGTATACCTACATAATGGATGAAGTCAGATCTACTGTCACAAACACTGACAGCAGGAGCCTGAATACTGGTCAGAATACCTCCCTAGGTTGGAATTTTGGATATTGTTAAGCCCAACAGGCTCTGGGGATAAAGGGAAGGTGAGAGCCCAAATGAAAAACAGCGTCTGGACATTTCATAACAGAGCTATCTATAGAAACACTTTCTACACTGTATATTTTATAAATTCTAATGAAAGTGCATACAATTAGAGAATTTTCTACTTTGAAATCATGTGTACTTGGGTTCGATAGATTATCAATTTTGCAAAACATACATTTATCAAATCACTACTTTGTATATCTCCACTTCACACAATGTTATATGTCAATTGTTCTCAATAAGGCTGGAAAAATACAATGTAGACTGTCTTAAAATATAAGCTACATTCCCAACATGGGGTTTATATATATATGTATAGATTTCCAATAATCATGGACTTCAAAATTGTAAGCTCTGACAAAATTCCCTAGAAACCTGTTTTCAGAGGTATTCTTTTGTAAATAGGGATGTCAGAATATTTTTTTGTGTCCTTCTTACCTTTCACGATTTTTACATACAATAATATACATTAAGGGTATTTAGAAGTATTATTTTACATCACTTATAACTCATATGAGTATTAAATAAAGCCTTCAAAATAACTTTTAAACAGTGCTTTGTAATCTCAATGTTTATATAAAAAGAAATGGAAATAATTTAGAAATAAAGTTGATTAGTATTTATTATATGAAATAACATTCCAACCACTCACAGAATAACCCTCGAAAATGAACTTAGTCCAAACCTGGGGAATTAGTAAATGGGGATTTATTGTACTCTTACTCTCTCTACTTCTGTGCATATTTGAACATTTTTTTGGAAAGTTTTTAAAGGTGTTTTGTATTCTGCCCCACTTGATCTTGAAGTGGGGAAATGATCCTGGATTATCTGGGTGGGTCCGATGTGACCACAACAGTGGGGCAGGGGAGGGAGAGACTGGGAAGATGTGATGCTGGAAGCAGAGTGAGCATGATTCAACTACCCAGTACTGACTTTGAAAACGGAGGAAGGGGCCATGAGCCAAGGAATGTGGGAAGCCTCTGGAAGCTGGAAAAGGCAAGGGACAGGATTCTGCACTAGCACCTCCAGAGGAATGCAGCCCAGTTGACACCTTGATTTTAGTGCAGTGAAACTCATTTCAGACTTTTGACCTACAGAACTGTAAGGTAATAATAAATTTGTACTGCTTAAGACACTAAATTTGTTGTAAATGTTACAATAGCAATAGGAAACTAATACAGAGAGAAACATACATCTGTCCCTCTTCCTCCACCCCACTTATGGAGGGCTGCATTCGTCAGAATGGCCCTCCATATGTGTCTGTGTTCCAGTTGCCAGAACCTGCAGATGTGTTGTTACACAGCGAGGGGTTGCTTGTTAAATGAACTGACCTTGAGATGGAGAGATAGTCCTGGATTATCTGGATGGGCCCAATGTCATCATAAGCATCCCTAGAAGTGGAAGAGAGAGGCAAAAGAGAGGTCAGAGTCAGTGTGATTTGATGGTGGTTTACTGCTGGCCTTGAAAATGGACGAAGGGACCATGAGCCAAGGAATGCTGGCAGCCTCTAGAAGCTGGGAAATGCAAGGACATGGATTCTCCCCTAGAGCCATCAGAAGGAACATGGCCTTGCTGACACCTTGATTTTAGCCCAGTGAGCTCCATTTCAGACTTGTGACTTTCTGTAAGACAATAAATTTGGGTTGTCTTAAGCAACCCAGTTTGAAGTAATTTGTTATGGTAGCATTAGAAAACTAATACAAAAAAAATTCTTGGTGACTATTTCTCTATGCTTAGCACTATGACGGTCACTTAGATTCCAAAATGGTTTGGTCCCTACCTTTGAATTGCTCACCATCTGAGGAGACAAGTCTTCCACAAGGGGTATCTAGCAGGTAATAACAGATGATGGAGAGGTTAGAGCTAGCAGGAGGGATACAGAGGATCAGTGCCATAAACTAACTGCTGGGCTGGCTTGCTCCTCACGCAGAGATCTGTAGATACAGGCAGATGGCACTGGAGAGCTACTGACACAGTTGGTTGCCTTATCTGTCACTGTGCTGTGCTGCTGGTAGGGTACGTCACAGATGAGATCCCTGGGTATCAAGGGGAACCTGATGTGATGGGTGGCTCTCATCTCCACACTGATGTGCTTCCACAGAACAGAATCACTGGGTGCCACAACAAATGCACCCTATTAGCTCATACTCTCCCAATCTGCTTAAAAAACCCTTCCAGCCTTAAAATATCCCAGCTGAAGGTGTTACTTTCTAGAATTCATCCATATGGTCACTCATTCCCTCAGTCCAGCCCACCCCCTCCTTGTTTCCAAGCTAACTGATGCTCCCGTTCACCTTCTCGAAGCCCCTGCACTTGGTCTCTGCACAGGGCAAGTTATCCAAGAGAACTTGGGTGACTTCACCTTCCTGTGCCTTGGGTTTCTAATCTTGAAAATGGAAATGACAACAGCACCTCTCTGGTTACCCTCTGTGAGGACAGAATGAGACACTAAGCAAAATGCTGAGTACAGTACCTCGGAAACCCTCAATGAAATTGCAGCGTGATTGTGATCATTCATTGCTGCTGGGTTCGGCTTGATCAGAAGTGGAGCGGTCATATGTCCAGTTGGCACAGTGCAGCCCAGGTTTATATCTGCTTTCCCAGGTCATTTCTTAATAGCATCCCTTTTCTCTCACAAAAGTGTCCCAAGGTGACACCTTAATCATGAGGAACAAGGCAAGTAGCTGACTTAGAATTGAGTTACCAGATCTGTAACAACAGGAAAGCTGACTTACAGCAAAACATCTGGCTCAGGGCTTCTTCAGTCTTTCCTGCCTAGGAAACAGGGCTGTTTCTAGAACCGGAGATGGGACTGAGTCTCTGGAACAGGCCAAGGGCATAGCAAAGGCTACAGATGAAAGACTTCAGAGAGATATTACATTTCTCTTCTCCTTGAACATTTCTTCTTCATCCTGCCTTATCCAGGGAGAAAGCAGGGATTAGAAAGAGCCAACCCTGCTGCCATTTGATTATTTCAAGCAGGCATTTTTGTCTGTCTCCCTAGAAAGAACAAAGTCAAATCCTTTTGATATCGAATTGCCTCTATGCTTTAAAGCTCCAGAGCTGTGATTATGGTCTGAAAATAGCTCTTAACATGAAACAAAGACTAAAGATTCAGGTGACTTTAAAAATGGGTTCTCCTTAGTTGTAAGGAGGCTAAAACCAGGGTTACACCAAACAGTAATTTATTACAGGGATAAGATAAAGACCAATATCTGAGCATTTCTTCTTTTAATACCTTTTCCTTTAGAATAACCTCTTTCAATCTTTACATTCCTGATTGTATATGTGTGTGTGTATATTTTATATGTATATGTATAGATATGGATATAGAGAGAGACAGAGGAGTGTCTGTAAGTATTAACATGGAAGAATGTCTATATCCATGCTAAACAGAAAATAAATGTAAAAAATAAAATAAACATGGAATATGTGTGTCTGTATATGTTCAATAAAGAATCTGAAAGAATATCTCTGGGGAATGGGAAAGGGGGACAGGTAGGAGATAAATTTTACATTTTCCTTTATAGTTAAGGTGCTTCCATATCAGTATAATTTTTTTAACAATAAGCATGTGTTACTTTTGTACTTAAAAAATTAATGCCAAAAAGTTATCATTTTGATTATTAAGCATAATTAGGTTTCAAAAGTATGCAAATGTTCTTTCTAAGACTATGCGTTAAGAGACAAAATGGTTGGATCAGAAGACCACGGTTTTAATTTGATATTATTATTTTAATTGTAGGCCAAATAATAAAGGAGACATAAACAGTCTCTTGAAAGCATAGCAGCCCCACCTTGTAACTTATATACTCAGAAAACTCATTTTTTTCTTAGAACATAAAGAATTGTGGTGGCAGAATTGTGAAATATCCCCTGTATGATCCTTTCCCCTTGACTGTGTTTAGGACCTGTAAATACGATGGGCTTTCACGTGACTCTGCTGTGTTCCTGGCAAAGGTAAGGGATTTTGCAGAAGTTATTAAGGGCCCTAGAAAGGAGGTTTCCTGGGTGGGCCTGACCTAATCAGGTGATCCCTGGGCATTGAAGGGACTTCAGAGACAGGAGTAGTCATGGAAGATCCTCTCCCATTGACCCGAAAGGAACAAACTGCCATGTTATGTAGAGGATCATGTGATGGGAATGGAAGGCAGACTGGGGCTGAGGGCCTTAGTTCCACAGCCTCAAGAAACTGACCCATGTAAACTATGAGCTGTAATTTTAGTGTAGTTTGCTGTAAGGTGACAGAAAACTAATACAGGGATTAAGCCCAGTTCTTTGCCTGGCATTGAAAACCAGCTTCTACTTCTTATTTTTGCAAAATTTCCTTCTACTGCTGTTCTAGCCCAAGACAACTCTCCATGCAAAGTCTCATCAGTATGTAGTTGCCCCCCCCCCCACATGCCTGTTCATATAGTTACCCCTGCAAGAGCCAACATAGAGGAAGGGTTAAATGCATACACAGTAGACCAGCACTGTCCACCAGAAAGTTCTGTGATGATGGAATTGTTCTCTCTATTTGTGCTATCCACTGTGGTAGCCACCAGCTATATGTGGCCATTGAACACTTGAAATGTGGTTAGTGCAACAAAGCAAGTGTATTTTAATTCTATTTAATTTAAATACATTTAAATGTAAATAGCCACTATGGCTAGCAGATTGCACAGTGCAATTCTAGAGTTACACCCTCTAGGTCCAACTCCCCGCCCCACTCCTTAGCTGTATGACCTTGCACAGGCTTCTTCACATCTCTGTGCCTCTGTTTTCTAACAATTCGGTCGATCTTCTGGGGTGGGGTGAGCATAAACAAGGTACTACTTGTGACATACTCAAAATAGTGCCTGGTATATAGTAAGCATTACATATGTTTGTCAAATGAATAAGTAGATTCTACTATCCTTCTTTTCCCATCTCATGGGAAAAATCTACCCATTTATTTTTTAAACCTTAGAGATTTTCGCCTCTTAAATGAAACCTTTGGGACAACACCAAGCCACACACTGCTTACTGGCTGTGAAATTAATCTGGCACCTAATTGCACACTGCCTTGAATTGTTACTGAAATGTTTCTGGGTGTATTTTCTGTCTTTCTCCAAGACTGATCGGTCCTCAGTGGAAATTGTTAGATTACATGTGCCTTTTTGTATCCTCAGTACCGAATGCACATCAATTTATCTAAAAGACATTTGATAAATATTTATTGACATTCGAACAAGGCCTTGGGTTCAAGATGGAGAAGGCAGAGACAATGACTAGAGTTACTGCTTATACATTTCTTTTTTAGTTAATGTGTCACTAGGCTCAAGTACCACAGCATCTTGAAAAACCACCAGAAGTCTAGCTGTCAAAACCTGAGAGATAGGAGGAAATTAGAATCCTGGGCTAAATTTGTAAAGGAGAGGATGGCAATAACATGGAGAAGGAATTAGTACCCAGGTAGTACACAAACACTCCCCCAAACCAAGCCCAGCCCATAATACACCCAGAGAGTGTGGTGTCATTGTAAACAATGGGCACCCGGGGCTTCCCAGAGGACAGAGATCCAGATTCTTCCCTGGAGATTAGCGACAATCCACCCTAAGAGGCTTTGACCATGACATCCTGCAATGCTGACTTTGCTGAAACTCCTGGAGCAGCAACAAGACTCATTAGAAACCAGTCCCCTTGGAACCCCTGATCCCAAAGTCTGACTGCTGGCCCGCTCTATTCCTGCCTCATGCTCAGCATGACAGGTTCCTGACTACTGATCCTGCCAAATCATTTGAAACTGCTTCACCTCCTGCCTAGAAACAATATTTTGGTTCCATTTCTGTCCGAACCTGTGCTCCCGCCAGCTCTCTATGACTGCACCTCTAATTTAAACACTGTCCATACTATGGCCCATCTTGTTTCCAGGCAGCTTCTCTCCCACTTGAATTCTCATAGACTTGGTGGGCTATAGTGTCATCTTACACTGAAAACAAAACTCCAGGGGCTTCCTAATAAATTATTTAATGGAGAGTTAGAAGATATTGGCAGCAGGAGAATGATAAGGATACTATAGCTATCCCTTTTTCAGATCGTGCCACGTCATTAGCTCAATGCTGTGCCAGTGTGCATATGACAAAATGACAAAAAGATCCGTCGGTGAGCTCACTTAAACTCACATTCTATTCTTCTTTTCTAATCAAACAACTGTTTTTTGAATGGCTATAAATTTATAAATTTTGAATAGCTCTCCTAATTTTAGGAAAGGCCAATCAACTTTTACTTCCAGGCATTTCCACTTACACTTAAGTGCCTTTCTGTACATAATCTTTAACCATCTAGCTGGTTAAGGAAGAAAAAAGAAATAAGTGTTAAGCCCTCCATAGTAAAACAGTAGTAAAGCAATAAACAAAAATACATTTAAGAAAAGCAGCAAACTCAGAAACTGTAATATTGTTCATCATGAAGAGTATCTCTGACTTTATTATCCATTACTAATGTAGCCTTTTATTTTGCTGTTTTTCATAAGTAAGTCTGCATACAGTATACAGTATACTGTAATAGCAACAAACACTACTCATTCTAGAACATGGCAATAAAATTTGAATCATGAAGCTCATTAGTAAATAACAGTAACTTTTAGTCATTTAATACTAGAATATTAAATACAATATTCTCATTGTTATTTTGCACATGATTCAAAAAAAATACACAGTTATAAAAAATAAAAAAATAAAAGTTTAGTTTAACTATAAGCTGGAAAGACTTTTACATTACATATTTTAATCATAAAAATAAAAATTATTTTTTAAATACTCTGGAATTGCCAAAATATTTCCATGTTCCTCCTGGAAATTAACCATATTGATCAGTAATTCATGAAAGTTGTATTGTAATGTGACTACCAAAATGTTACCAATTCATATTAACTACAAGGAAGACCAGTATGACCTAGTGAGAAAAGTTAAGAACAATACTTTCATTACAAGACCACAGAATAAGACAAATTTCAAATTTCCAATTGAAACATTTCTAAGCATTTGCCTCTTCTGGTAATGAAGATAATGCTGCCTTTCAGGTGCTATGAGCAATAAATGAGATCCTGTGTATCAAATGTCTTACAGAGGGACTAGAACAGACATTCAGTACAAATAGCAGTTGTATTATTATGGAAACCTAGTGCCCCAAGTTTTCTAGCCTTCTAGGAATCACCTTTCTTTTTTTTTTAATTTTTATTAAGGTATTATTGATATACACTCTTATGAAGATTTCACATGAAAAAACAATGTGGTTACTACATTTACCCACATTCTCAAGTCCCCACCCATATCCCAATGCAGTCACTGTCCTTCAGTGTAGTAAGATGCCACAGATTCACTATTTGCCTTCTCTGTGCTACACTGTTTTCCCCGTGATCCCCCACACCATGTGTACTAAACATAATACCCCACAATCCCCTTCTCCCTCCCTCCCCACTCTCACACCTCCCCTTAGTAACCACTAGTTCCTTCTAGGAGTCTCTGAGTCTGCTGCTATTTGTTCCTTCAGTTTTGCTTCGTTGTTATACTCCACAAATGAGGGAAATCATTTGGCACTTGTCTTTCTCCACCTGGCTTATTTCACTGAGCATAATATCCTCCAGCTCCATCCATGTTGTTGCAAATGGTAGGATTTGTTTTTTCTTATGGCTGAATAGTATTCCCATTGTGTATATGTACCACATCTTCTTTATCCATTCATCTACTGATGGACACTTAGGTTGCTTCCACATCTTGGCTATTGTAAAAAGTGCTGCAATGAACATAGGGGTGCATATGTCTTTTTGAATCTGAGAAGTTGTATTCTTTGGGTAAATACCAAGGAGTGGGATTCCTGGGTCAAATGGTATTTCTATTTTTAGTTTTTGAGGAACCTCCATATTGCTTTCTGCAATGGTTGAACTAGCTTACATTCCCACCAGCAGTGTAGGAGGGTTCCCCTTTCTCCACATCCTCGCCAACATTTGTTGTTGTTTGTGTTTGGGATGCTGGCCATCCTTACTGGTGTGAGGTGATATCTCATTGTGGTTTTAATTTGCATTTCCCTGATGATTAGTGATGTGGAGCATCTTTTCATGTGTCTGTTGGCCATCTGAACTTCTTTTTTAGAGCACCGTCTCTTCATATCCTCTGCCCATTTTTTAATCGGCTTATTTGCTTTTTGGGTGTTGAGGTGTGTGAGTTCTTTATATATTTCGGATGTTAACCCCTTGTCGGATATGTCATTTACAAATATATTCTCCCATACTGTAGGATGCCTTTTGGTTCTGTTGATGCTGTCCTTTGGAGAATCACCTTTCTTGAATATCTACATAAAATAACTTGAGACCTCATCTGAGATGATCGTGACTATGTAATACAGAGTCCTCCCATGTATTCCAAGTGGTTCCTGGGGACTAAAAGTCTCTCCTGTTTGTTCCTTGTGACATGTGGCTCCAAATTGCTGACTCTAGTTTCTCCGGATTAATGCTGACTTTGGTCCGTCCAGTTACCATCACGCCAAGACATTCCAGTTCCCAAAAATCTCTGTCTGACTTGACTACAGAAGCAAAGCACCTTCCTCCCCTCTCCAACATATCACTAACACAAATCTGAACCCAGGTAGTGGTGGTTAACACACTGCGCAGGAAACTTGAGAATTTCATAAGAATATTACAGTGCAGACAAGGAAAACTTAGCTAAGTGTCAGACATCATTACTCCCCAAATCCACAGGACACACCACACCTCAATCTGGAGGATCTCTTGCAGGCCAGCTGCCAGTTTCTTCTCCTACCATCTCTCTTTCCCCAGTTCCAAGGCTGTTATGCTTTTGTCCCAGGGCACACCAGAAGAAAGGGAAAATCCTTAGCTATCTTGGAGGGCCTGAATTCCCATCTTTCTATCCCTCACCAAAAGTAAACTTTTGCATTATTAGAATAAATTAGCATTCAACTCTGAATTATTTACAGTTAGATTACTTCCAATATCAGAGGAAAAAGAATAAGTACTTAGCTTACTTCTGCATGTCAATAAAGCTCACAATTAATCCCTGTCAGAACAAAGAGAATGACTACCTCCTCCCAGGGCACATTCCCACTTTCACTTTTCCAGCCTCAGGAAGCAACTTTCCTGCAATTTTTGAAAAGCAGTTTAGCCCTGCTGCCTGCCAGTCATCAAGGAATCAGAAATATTAAGGTGCAGTCTTGGGCCACCTCACTACAATACGGGTAACATTAATAAGGTCTTGTCAGAGCATTTTAGTAAATGGATTTTAAAAATCATTTATAATTAGTACATTAACTGTTTCTGTGCAAAAAAGAATCTGCCAATTTTCAATTAGAAAGCAGCTGGTTTCTAAAGTAAGCCAACAATTACCTTGCAGATCTGTTGAGGGATTTTTTTTTAAGATAGTACAAAGATAAATTTCAGCCTAGCCTGCATTCAGACGATCAAAAAATAAAAATAAATACAGTGAATGAGCTTTGGACAAACTGTAAAAACAGGCTTCATTTCTTACTAATGCTAGTTCAACAATCCAGAGTGATTGTATTTAGATATGGTCACAGAATTCTCTAGCAAAGATCTTAGATATGTATCTTAAGCTTATCCTGTTGTTTTGTAGAAGAAAAAAAAATAAGGCCCTGTGAATGAGTTGCTCAGATTTACATAGCTATTAAGTGGCTCCTGTGCCAAGATATATTTATTCTTAAATGGCAAGATTCTTAGGACAGTATTGCTTTAGCTAAATATATCTTTTTGGATTAGTGTCACCTGAATATAGAAGTTTAATTCTCATGTTAAAACAAAACCCACAGGTAAACAAGAGCTGGTATGATGGTTCCACATGATCCTTAGGGACATAAGCACCTTCTAGGAATCTGTTCCACCGTCTTAGAGGGGAACTTTAGGTTTCATGGTCTGAAATGACTGTAGGAACAGAATCAAAGTGGGCAGAATAAGGGGATTCACCTTCCCTTTCAAGACTTCCCAGAACTCCCAAGTGACACTTCCACTCTCATTGGCAAGAATTTAGTCCCACAGTCATGCCTGGCTGCAAAGAAGTTTAGTAATGATGGTTTTTATTCTGGGAGACAGTGTGCTGGAATAAAAATTAGGCTTCTTTGACTAAGCAAGCAATGGAGAGCAGAAACTGAAAGGCTCTAGCAATATCTGCTGTAGTAGCTTTTGCTTAAGACTTCTGAGGACAACTTTATATCCAAAAAGAATGGCAGTCACTTCTATTACCAGTGACTCTAGGATTCAGGGAAATGACATGTCCATATGGGATCTGGTTTCTTGGGAGATTATGCCGCACATAGCAGAAATCTGAGCTTAAATCCAAGTCATATTTACCATGGAGAACTAGATGGGTCTAGGTATTTTTAGCTAACTCGTGGACCAGGTTTGTCAAAAGTCTGTTTGTGTGAAGGACTGAAGAGTTTCCTGGCCGAGAATTTACCTTAAGGAAAGTTTTTCATTTATTGTTTTCATTTCATTAATTTATTCAACAAATATTGAGTATATGCTACATGTAAGCCACTGAATATACACACATTGGTGAACAGCGACGACAAATAGTTCCTGGATACAAACCTTCCCATCCCATGAGAAGGTAGCCATTTAAAAAAGTAAATATGAATAAAAGAATGAAATCACTTTTATAAATACTGTTAGATGTCATGGAAAAAAATAAACAGGAGTCTTCACTATAGAAAAGAAATGAGCACCTACTCAGAACACTGAAGACAAAGTGACAAGAAAAGGTGTTTATGACAAGGATGTGGCTTGCTTGTATTGGCGAAAAATTAAAATGACTTAGATGTCTATCAATTGGGAAGTGGGTAAATATAATTTGATATATTTGTGTAATGTCTACTAAACAGTAATTAAGCTTTATGAATTAGATTTCTATGCTTCGACATGGAAAGAGCTAAAAGAAATGTTAAATTAAAAAGATAAAGAATAACACAGTGTTTTCTCACAAAACAAACCAATATAGTGTCCATGGATAAATAAACATATATGTAAAGGTACAAGAGGGACTGGAATGGGGCATGGGTTATAAAGCCAACTTCACCTGAATCTTCACATGCTTATTTTTATATTAAGACTCTTGTTTGTATTTGCTTTGGGTCTTTTTAAACGTCAATTTGGGTGGTGGGAACAAAGGTGTTTGCTATATTCTGTACTACTCTCCTATCCTCTTTCTCTCCTCTTTTTCAATCTTTCATTCTTTGAACTCTCAAGTAAAAAGGTAATAAAAAATCTTTTGGCCCACCAGGAACAAGGTTTCTACTACAAGTATTTTCCCTTGAATCCATACCTGTTAAATTTTTTTTTACTTAAGTATAATTGGCATAATATTATAATCGTTTCAGGTGTACTACATAGTGATTTGACATTTATACACACCGTGGTGACCATTTTGTAATGGGTGCATACATTTTTGTTCACCATTGCCTATATTCATGTCACTAAGTATAAGTGACAATTAAATTCACACACACAGTCTCACAAACGAGGAGAAGCTACATTAGGAGCATTGGTCTTGCTATGATAAAGATCATTACTTCGTAATACCTCTAAACCCACTTACTTTAGATAGGACACACATTTTCTGAGTTTGAGAAGAATGTATACAATGTATGACAAGAAATGACCTTGAGGAAGCACCAAGCACAGTATTTCCTCTTGCTTTGAAGCTGTAAAACGAATTTCAACTTTGACAAACTGTGAGTCAAATCATGTTACTCACTTAAAGGATACTGATCTTCATTTTATTTTCTCCCAATTAACTAATAACGAGTATAGGCAATATCCCAAATGGAGTTCACTAGGTTATACACATTTTGTATTTGGAGTAGATCAAATTGCTACAGGAAGAATGAGGCTCCCATCAAAAGCTCCTGTAACAGTAGCTACAATTTAATTATCTACAGTAGGGGATTTGGGAGTGATAACTGCAACTAACTGAAAAGTAGATGAAAGTATCACAGATGGAGATCAAATGCCAGCTTCTTACTATTAACCTTGAATTCAATAATCGGGTTAGCTATCTGGTCAGAGTTGGACTTCCCAGTGAAGACTTCAGAATTGAATTAGCCACCTAGTTCCAGACATTAGTAGGCATATTCTGAGGGTAGATGGCCCTGAAAGAGAGAACACAACAGGCACTGCACTGAGCTTGTTCATATTCCTCAAAGTCACTGGCAAGGTCATTTCTCTTTTGAGGTTGGGAGAAAGAAAAAGAGAATGCATTTCCAATAAGGATGGTATTCCCTACTCTATGGACCAAGCTAAGGACACTGGGAGGAGAACATGGTTCCCTTTTTACCTCTTAAGTATCAATTACAGTATGAAACATTTTATCTGTTTTCTATCTGATTTCTCACAACAACCCTCACAGAGTCAACATAATTACCCAGACTTTACGAAGGAGGAAAATGAGACTCAGAGCGCTTAAGTAACTTGCCCATACTCATACTCTTGGTTAGATGGCTGAACTGGGAGTCAAACCTAGGTCTGTATGACACCAAAGCCGACACGCTTTCTACTATCCATACTTCATGCCCATGAAATCATCTGCTTTCTCTGGAAAATAATTATAGTCATGTAGATGGAACATGAAAATGGTCCTAGTCCTGTCAACTTCCTTGAATAGTTGCTGCTTGTCAATCACATGCATTTGACGCAGTATTAGATTATGCCAAATGAAATGTTTCTCCACAAAAATTTATTGTTTAAGTTAATTCACCTTTGTAACTCTGAGAGGTTAAGTCCCATTCTGCCTTGGGTGTGTACACACAGAACCTATTAGCAATTAAAATGAGTTACAAATGTGTCAAGAAGAGATCCTGCTGCTGAAATCCAGGTCAGGTTACTTGAAATGGATATATATCTTCCTTTTCTAAATGTTAATTAGATGTTCTATTTTATCTTCAAAGTTTCTAGCAGAAATTTTCCTGAAGTTGACACTTATAGGTCAAGAGAGCTTCAAGCCCTCACATAGCATCCTCAGCCCCCACACTTAGAAAGCCAGTTCTGAAGGGTTTATATATTATTCAAAAATTTGAAATGTAGAAAGCAAAATGAAAAAAAAACCCATTATGGACCTGAAGTGTCTTCAATATTATTCAGTAGAGCTAGTAAATGATAACATGAAAAGTAAACTACTCCAGATTCCATTAAATTTTGCATTTTAGCATCTATGCACCAATATAAGTAAATATTTTCTAACTCAATACCAAGGTCTGTACTCATTTTTAAAAATTAAGTATTTACCAAGCATTTTATTCCATTTATGTAGTTTATCACCCAAAGCACAAATAAATAGCAATAAACTTTTAGTCAACAGAGCTTGAAAATAAAGTTATCGCTTCATGTGGCTGACCATAGGCGTATTGTAGCATGGTTCATAAGAAGATTGTACTGTGCTGCGTTAAATTTTAATGCTGATTGTCAATGAAAAAATACAATTATAAAACTAAAGTATCAAAACATCAGCAACTAAGCGGAGGTATTTACATGAGTTGGGAGAACTTACTCTTGGCTCTGCCTGTGTGACTCTGAATAAGTCACCTCATCTCTCTGAGCCTTAATTTCCCCATCTACAGAATGAAGATGTTGGACTAGAACTAGCCCTGCAATTTTCATCAGATTCTCTTGAGAGTCTACAAAAGTGCCGTTCTGAGACTCCACCTCTGGGAAATTCCATTCAGCAAATCTGGGGTAGGGCCCAGAAATCTGCCTGCTTACCAAGGGCCCAGGGGACTTGGATTCTGGAGGTTCACACAAACCGCACAGTAAGGTATACCTTATTTAAACGCCTTCCAGCTCTACCATTCTACTAGTCTGCAGAAAATTCAGTAAAAATAGCAATCACAATGGCATCTTTCTTGTAGAAACACCTGTGTGGTATTGGTCCATTTCAAGTAATCATTTCCTCAGGATATAGACTGCCAGACTGTGACAACGAAACAGCTATGAATGAAGGAATTCCTAAATTAACTGGAAAAGAAAAAAAGGCGGGGAGGTAGAGAAGGAGGGAAAGAAGATACACAAAACACAAATTCTTAGGCTTTCAAGTGCTTTTAGTCAACATCTCTACCCAAAATAATCACTGACATTTTGCAAGTAGAAAATTCTTAAAGCTGACTAATTGCTTTGGTATTTCAATGAAAGATAACAATTGAGCATGCGTGAAAGCAGCTTTGTAAATCTGCAGTTCAATTGTAGATCACTTGCTCTACACCCCTGTGTTCTGATATATTTCTATATGGAATTCTTTGTTATATTACTATACCACAGTAGTTTTTAAAAAGCATTTAAGATACTGTTGCATATTAATATGGAAAATGAATCAAGAATTTGGATAATTTAACTCCATATAGGTATTATGGTTCACTAGCATTCTAGGACTCTATTTTAGACAAACCATTCACTTAAAAATCAGTGGAGAAGCACAACATGATGAAGCCAGGTGGCCTGTGATCAATATCATCACTACAGCACAAGACTGAATTTGGCCAGTGCCCATAGCAGGGGTACCAAATGAACAATTTTATTGTTGCCTAATGTACCCCAGTGTTGTCAGTAAAAATCATAGAAGGCCTGTTCAGACACTTGAGTAAATCATATTTTGAATTCCAAGCAAGCAGAACTTAGAGCAGGAACTCAGGCTTATCCAAAATTGTTATGTACTATTTCAATAGATAGGAGTTATCATAGGTTGAGTGATTATATTTCATTAAAATTGTGAGCAGAATATCAATTCATTAATTTGACAATTGTCCTCCCTTACTGCAAATAATAACCAGCATTCATTTAGTAACACTGTACACGTCTTCTTAAGTATTAGTATTTCTATTGAAAAAGGCACTAAAACAAATTCAATATATTTAAATGATGGCAAATAAGTTGTCTAATTCAAATATTGCCATTTCCTGACCTGTACCAACTAAATCTATCTATAAAGGGCTAAGAGGTCAGCATACTGAACTCATTATTCTGAAGCAATGATGCATAGCAAAAAATAAGCTTGCATTTGCTTTCTTTGAAAATATTAATAAAGTGACACAGACCCTACTACACTACTTGAGTTGCTGTGGTGAGGCCCAAGGTAGGGGACAAATCTGTTGATGACTATGCCTCCAGTTTTGTTATGGTTTCCTGGAGTTGCCCCAAAGTGATGCTTTCGAGAAACTCCCTATGGTTCTTCCACCCCACATAGACTTCAGGCTATTTTTTCTGAGAGAACTTCAGCAATATTTAAGGTTGTAAAAAGTATCATGAAATTTGAAGACTTTTGTTCTTTTTTCTTCATTCCAGTTTGCCTAGGAACCATAGCACCACCACAGACAGTTGCAAAAGCTGCTTGACATATGTCCTGGGGCCATTACATTTGATTTAGAGGTGACCTCACCCGCAGTAATCAGGTGAATAGAGGTGTGTGCCAGCTGTCATTGTAATGTCGCTGAGGAAAGTTCCTCGAAGATGAAAAGTGGAAGGGAAAAAAACAAGAACTGATATCACATCTGAGTAATAAATCATCAAGATTCAAGGTAGAAAAAAAATCCATTCTGTTCTCATTGATTTGCAATGATGATTGAATGCTGCATCCAGCTATTAGTTGGAAATGATTTTATTTACTTTTACCTCCACCCTGAACCCACAATTTTTAAACCCTGCTTCACTTTGTGCAAATCACAACTTCCGGGTAGATCTGAAGTATGTCATCCTTGCTATTTTTGAATATTAATAGCCTAGTCCTCTTCACAAATGATGACTTTTAAAAAAAAATCAGAAATACTTAATGCAAATCCTTAGGAGCTGCTCATCTGGCTATAACTCCTTTGAACTGGGCATCTTTCATGCAGACATTTTTTAATGTTCCAGCAGAGTCAGAATTAAACCCTCTACTGCAGCACATACTTTACCCTATATTTGTACTAGCCAAACATAAATACATAAATAAAATCAACAGAACTTACTACAGAGGTTCAACTGCATTATACCATTCCAATAATGTACAATGTCAAACTGAACAAATTTGGTATCCTTCTGAATGCATTAAGTTGTAACTCCAGACAAAAATACAATTTCCAGTTTCAGAGAGATTAATAGGATGGGATGTGTCAGGATAAATTAAATACTTACTAACACTGTCCTAAGCGTTATCTGTACAATCTGCAGCTTTTGCCATGTATGTTCACTCCCAAGTCCAGTAAGGTTAAATATGGTTCTTACTGATGAATCACTCGACTCAGTCACCAAGGAGGGTGATCTAGAGGCCTTAGTGAGCAGGTACCATGGCTGAGTGACACTTGCTACAATTGGCTGAGCACTGTAAGTTTGCCTATAACTTTGTACCACACGTACCTCCTTTTTTATTCTCTATTTCTTTCTGTTCTTCCCCTTTCTCTTTGCTGCCCCCTTTCTTTGTTCTGTCCCATCTTTCCTTCCTCCCCTGCCTGATCCAGCATGCCAGTGTTTTTTATGCTGTGAGATTCGACCTATTAGTCACTCAGGAAGTCAGTTTAGTAGGTCACAGCCAGCAATTTTTAAAATCAACTATAATAGACTAGTTCAGGGTGCATGGCTACGACAAGGTGATATTGTTTCAGAGACTCTGGTTTCAACCCATGACTGTGCCCTGGTTCATGATGGAAAATATATTTCTTCATAAACAGCAGCATCCATGTGCATTGCCTGCCTCCACTGATAGCGCCTGGGGCAGAAGAGGTGGCAGACTGCAGGGTGTAGCAGACCCAAAACAGAGCATCAGGGAGCCCAGCATATTTCTCTCCCTCTGTTGTTAAGTCACAATGTACATTATTACATTCCTTCAACTTGTTAAAGTGTTAAAGAAATGTAAGGTGTTTATACACACATACATATACATATATCACATCTGTATATATGTGTGTGGATGTGTGTGTGTATGCACATGTGAGTGTGTCTATATATGGAATACTGGTGCTACTGGATTGTAGTAGAACAGGCCAGGGATGCTGCCAAACCTCCCACAAGGCATGCTATGGCCCCCACAACAAATAATTATCTGGTTTAAAATGTCAGTAATACTGAAGTTGAGAAACCCTGGTATATACATATATCCAACTATTTGGAAAAATCTAAGGAAAAGATGGAATGTTTTTAAGTTCTCATTTGAATATTTGACATCATATAATTCCAACCAGAATCATAAATAACTTTCTAATCCTGGTTCTATCATACAATTTAAATTAAATTATTACTTTCTCACATCCTTGTTTTGTATAATTTCCTTATTTTAAGAAGTGAGTTTAGGAATCCCTCATTTCAAGATCTCCCTTCACATATGTGTACCACTTCACAATTGTCAAGGGCTTTTGTATGACTCCCGCCTTACTGACTGTCCCCAGTGTTACACATGGGGAAGCTGAGAGAGGCACCATGCCTGCTCAGGTCACCCTGCAAGGCAGAAGCAGAGGTGGAATTTAAACACAGGTTGTTGGTCTTCAAAGGTTTGGATGTATGCTTGATTAAGAAAAACACTACTCAGGTCTTGGCCAACCACTATTCCAACCAAATCAACATACCTGCCAAGATAATCAAAATAATGGAAGTAAATTAAAAAATATCCACACATTCAATAGCATCATAGAACCAAAGTCTACAACATCCTTTCAACTATAATTACTGGTATTAAAGGCAGGTCCTCTGCGTTGCATTTCTTTATTTAGGAATTTGTCAACCTCTGTCTGAACTCTTTGAAACCTTTGGTTCAAAAGGGACAGTATTCTCTGAATACATCACATCTTAAAATTACTGACTGTGCCTTTTTTTTTTTTTTTGTATTTTCTAAGTTTCCAGCTCTGGCTAGGTGTGGCGAAGGTGATGAAATGACATTCTCAGGCAAAGTATAAACTACATAGTAACTGGACAACATTTGTATCATCTAAGAAGTATATGCACATGGTCTTTTTGAAATTCATCCTAGATGAAATTTCTGATTTTCTCCTCATCTAAGAATGAAATTATAAAAGCCCAAGCAAATTTTAGTTTTCTTTCTCTATTTCCCTACAAGCACTGCAATGAAGGATCTCTAAGCCCTTTAGCAACATGAAGTAATCAACAGAGAACAGCGCACAGAGATATGTTTACAAAGTCACTACACCAGAGAATTAACTGCCATTTTAATTAATTAAGCAAAGCACACTAATGTGCACTTCTTAGATAATCATTGTATCGGAAGTTTTCCCCTAACAAAAAACTTAGAAAAGTCAGTATAAAGCAGCTTTCAGTTAAACTGTACATTCAAAACTTTCACAGACATGACGTTCTCTTCTACTGTAATTATATATGCAACAGCCCTCACAGAAAGTTCTGTATTGCTCATCATTTTGTGTGTGTGTGTGTGTGTGTGTGTGTGTATGTGTGCATTCAGGACACCCTTTGAAATAGCTACCCACCTACTTGAAAATTTTATGCTAACAAAAGGAAAAGCCTGCTCTTTTTTGTTTTATCTTATTGTCAGTGTAGTATTTTGTGGAAAGGCAGGCTGCTAAATGCTTTTCTGAGGCCCAGTAAACATGTTAGACTTGCTTACAAAGCTAATTAAAATTGATGCATGCCATATTTTACATGTTTCCACTGGATCAAAATAAAACATCGGTTTTTATCTTTCATACCATGTTCTTCATCTAATCTGTATACAAGCTATTGCCTTTTTCTGTGTTCCCTTTGGCTAAGGACACACCACCCTTCTTAGTAAACTGTCTCCTTATTTCAGCATGACTATCTCGTTATTTCTGCCTTTGAATAGCCTTTTAGCTCCATGTTTTGTGGTCGTTTATAGCACCCATTAAACAACTACATGAAAAGATGACACAATCAGAAATGAGGTAAAGACAGAAAGGAAACAGCATTAACTGTTCCTGTTAGTAATAATATGATGTGCCCAGGCAGCTGCCATAGTCTGCAACAAACAGCAGAGTGGATATTTTGCACAAATAAGGATATTAATAAAGCCAGCAATGTTTCTGAATATATAACTGCAAATAGCCTGCCCATGTGTACATGCAAGAACTGTGTTATTCAGAAATCACTTATCTGAATGGCAGGGAAATCTCAAAAATCTTTCTCAGGAAGGAAGTAAAAGGAATGTAATGATCCTTAAAACTCCAAAGATACGATTATAGAAGATAATTGTTTGGACTATTCCTAAAGTAAACTGTGCATATGTCCATTTCATAAGATTATGAGTAATTTTCTTTTAAAAGGTCCCAGCATGGTCTCCTTAGAAAACCATTATGAAAAGAAAGCCAAGAAGAGAAGGAGGAAGCACAAAGTATCCCCCAGGGTAAGGACATGAATGAGGTGGGAGTCAGCACTGTGAGAACCTGGTCTAAATGGGCAGGAAACACCTTGAAAACAAACATCCCCTTGCAGATTCCTTGGCAGGAGAGCTTGTTTTTTACTTTAATGTCCCACCCCTCTCCTGGCCTCCCAGTCTATCCTCCACCTTCAAGTTGGGATATTCTGTGGAACTGGGGATTTTACAGACTCTGGAGGGAGTATAAGCAGGCCAGGGGGCCCTGCCGACCTTCGTTATAGCCGCTCTCCGCCAGTAGTGAACGGGAAATGTCCTGGTGCCATCCAATAACGCCCTACTCCTGGCTAAGCCTCAGTAGACTCAACTGCGACTTGGTCCTGAGTGCCCTGGAGAGTAGAGAGGCCCCGGGGAAACAGGTCGCCAGGGGAAAATAGATGCCCTTGGCCCAAACGCGCCTCCCTCTTGAACTAAGGTGACTCTCACTGACCGCCTTCCTGTAGTTGAATCTCAACCACCCGGACTACTAATAAGAGGAAAACGAAAGGAGAAAAAGGAAGGGAGGATGGCAAAAAAAAAAAAAAAAAAAAAAATGCTCTAGTAGATCCAGGCAACGTGGTGAAGAACGACAAGAATCAAATTGAAACACTGGAACGCTGCTAAGGGCTCGCTTGCGTTAATACATTGGCACAAGTCTCACTGGGCTCTGAATTATATGGGAATTCCTTGTTTACCATCTTCGTAGGAGGTCCGTAATGATCTATCTGCCTGCTAACTCCAGGGGTCCGGCGCTTACTAGTTAGGGGCGGCAGCCGTCCCACAGGGTGCCCAGCTCGGAGGACTGGCTTCTCTTCCACTTGTCCGCAGCTTCCACCCCGCGATCCTTGTCTCCCCTCAGATATGGTACCGACCAACGGCCGTCCTTACTTCACTTGACCGAGTCAGAGCTGCAGCCCACAGCAGAAGCTGCAGGGGCTGGGCAGGGTTCCAGGTTGGAGGGGCCGGGAGGCGTGAGCCGCGCTCCGCCGCGCCTGGCACAGAAACGGAGCAGCGGCTCCTTTGTGGGCTGCCACGTCCCACTCCCCAGCGCACAGCGGGGACAGTTGATCTGCAGGGTGATTGATAAGTGAGAGAGAGTGGCCGCCGGCACCCCCCTCCTCCCTCCTGCTGCTTTCCCTCCTCCCTCCCAGCTCCCTCCTCTTTCCTCCCAGAAGCCAGCACGGTGGCGAGCCATTCTGTGGGAACCTGCCTGCCCTTGGGGGCGCCGCCCGCGCTGGCCACCGTGTCCTGGCTCGCGGGTCGCGGTGGTCCGACGGTGTGCCGGTTCCCGCTCCTGCCTGGGTCGCAGATGCGGTGGACGCCTCCGGGGGAAGCTGCGGGCGGCGCGCCGGCTGGGTAAGTTCTGAGCCCTCGGGGACGGTGCACCGCGCTCAGCCCCTGCCTCGCCCGGCTGCCTCCCTTGGCCGGAAGACCCCGCGTGGGACGAGTCCTCCGGCGGCCGTCGCGATACCGCCCCCGCCCGGGCGTGCTGCCTCTGGGACCGTCCACACCGGCGTGGCTGGGCTCGGGACCTCGCGCAGCCCCGGTCCACCGCTGCTGCGGGCGGCCCACTGCCGGGAGGAGCTGCGGGGTCCCGGGGCGAGCGCCTCACGAGGTGCCGTCGCGGCCGTCGGCTCGGCGGCCAGGCACTGCAGCCAGGGTAGGGCAGGGAGGGCTGCGATAGCGGCTGGCGCCTGGTTCCCCGCGAGGGGCCTGGAGAGCGCTCCGCGAGCGGCATTCGCCCGGAGCAGGCGAGTGGGGAAGAAGGTGGCCGCGGGCCGGCCGTGGGAGGCCTGCCGGGCTCCCGTTGCCCCAGGGATCGGAGGGCGGCCGCGGCGGGGATGGGCCAGCGCCCTCGGTGGAAGCACTGGAGACCCGAGCCGGACTCCACCCGGTTAGATGCGAGTGACACGGGGGAGACGGAGTCCCCACTCATGCCTCCCTCGCCCCAGCGAGAAGAGAGAGCATTTGCCCTACTTTAATGTCCGCCTCTGTCTCCTTTGGGTTCCCTGTTCATCCAGAACCTTCCCACCTCTTGGGAAGTCCGCTCTTCCTCAGCAGGCGCCGCGGCGCTTCCTCCTGACAGGCGGGGCCACATGAAACTTACTTAAAGTGCTTTATCCGGGTGGAGGTCGATCTATTCCCAATAACTATGTTCAGGACAGCGAGTGTGGAAGTTCAGGGACACGCAGGAGACAAAGGAGTGGTGGGAGGGTCCAACGACGTGTGTAGCTATCCTTGGGGGGAAGATATGCGACGCCAGCCCTCAGTTGGTTACCCAGCCGGTTTCACCGCCGCATTCCTTCTCTCAGTCAAGAATTTGAAAGGGACCTAGACCCCCCAGTCTAACTACTCGCTTCTCTCCCTCTCTCTCAACTCTCTGTATCTCTCTGAAATTCCGAATAGTCTCTGTCCTCAGAGAGTATTGACAGCGCCATCAATGTGTTAAAGGAAATTACTATATTTAAGAACTAAAACTAACGTTTGACATTTCACTTTCAAATACAATTTTTTTAAAAAGACCGTATTTAGGTAAGACATAACTACCACTATTTAAGTTTAGTAGATAGTTCTCTAATCCACAGTAAGCAGTGTTTTGGAAAGCTGCTGGACTGGACTCAGAATCCCTGGGTTCTGTTTCTAATTTTATAGACTCTGGAACTTAAGCAAGTCAGCACTTCCCCTAGTTGAGAAATGTCCTCATCTGTTAAATGAATCTGATTTCAAAGGTCTTGTCCAGCTTTCATGTTGGCTTGTACCTCTATGAAATGTTAATTAATAAATGTTTGTTAAGTGAATGTCAATGAATAAACCATATCTCTCTAGGAACTACGTATATTTAATATTCGGAAATATGGAGGGAAAAGATACCTTCTTTCTATGAAAGGAAAGCCTAATGGTGCTCGCATTGCATCACTCTGTTGACACTTGAGGATGCAATTGTAATAGGGCGGGAGGCCTCAGAGGGCTACCCCTCTCCCTCTAGGGACAGCCCTTCTCCACATTGCCATTTGGCATAGAGAAGAATAATTTGAGGCCCCAGAAGGAAAGGATCTTGCCCATGATCAAGCAAGAATTACAGGATGGCAAGGTGGCTCATGATGTCTGGCCCAAGGTGCTTCCCTGAAGGAAAAAGAGGGGGAAAGGAGAAAAATTCTGGAGGAGACAGACAGAGCCACAGGTTGCTGAAGTGCCTAAGTTCACCAACTACCAGAGCCCTTCTGGGGGAAGAAAGCTTGGGCCAAGCTGAACTATCCCAGAACCTGAGCTTGAGCTTAAGAAAGAAGGAAGAGGGGAGAAGCAGGGGGCTTTTTGGTCTCAGATGGCTCATTTTGCCTAAGTGACTATCTACATCCCACATTTGGCACAGCAGTGGGACCCTGTGTGGACTGGGTCTGCAGCAGGCTGGGACTGAAGAGGCAGGTAAAGCAAGCTAAAGTGTTTTGCAGGAGGGGCACATCTCTTGGTCAATTGTTTTTCCCACTCTCTCATTCCCCCCTTTTCCTGCCTCAAATCCCCCGTTCCTGCCAGAGGCAGCCCCTGGTCTTCCTGGCAACAGCAGACATTGACATCTTGCAAATGGATTCCACTGGACTGCATACCAGGAGACTCTTGGGTCCAGGAACCTTAAGATAATTTAGGGGAGATGAGATAATGGAGGCAAAACCCCAACACCTGGCCGTTAGTAATGCTGTGGAGAGGTTATCTGAAGGTGGCTGAATGGCAGAGTTAGGAGGGCCCATGTAGTTCACCCCCTTTTGCCAGTGGGGACCAGAAGATCCAGAAACAAACGACCTACCTGTCAACAGAGCTAGATCAGAACTCAGGTCTATTGGGTCTCAGGCCAGGACTTCTTCCAGCTCTCCTTCCGTTCTCAGAAGCCAGGCTCCCTGCTATGACGCCTCCTGTTCCAGCTCCGCGGCCCCTGCACCCCGAGGCTTAGGGCCCCTTCTGTGGGCTCCCACTCCCAGCGGAGACTCAACTTGGCAGCGGCTTTCTGACACCCACTCCTCTTCTCCTTCCACTAGGCGAAAAGCACACGTTTAAACCTCATTCTCTGGCTAAGTATAAACCTCAGGGGGAGAAGGGTTCTGTTTTTTATCTCAGTCTATAAGCTAACATTGAACTGGCTTTCAGAATCCAGGCAAATATCTGTTTGGCCAGTAACCACCCAGAAAGTAATTTTCTTAGCCCTGCAACAAAGCTCTGTATGTAAAGCACAAAGCCCCTAGAACTCCTTGCCCTCCTACACAGACATACTGGTGCGCGCACGCACCCCGCTCTCCGCACCCACGGCATCTGAGCGAGGAGGCTGGCAGGCGGGCCCAGTCCTGTTGCAGAGAGGCACATCTACACACACAGACACACACACACACACCCTTCTTACTGGGAAGATCTGGACCCTGGTTTGGTAATCTGGAATGAGAATCCCCCCCCCCCCCCACAGCCCCAACGGCCAGGAGGTGGGGGGGCAGGTGGAAGGAACCACTCGGAAAAGCGGGAGGAGGCCGGGCGGTGCCAGCCCCTTTAGCGCGGCCCCTCCTGGGCGCTCACCCTGAGCTCCGCCAGCCCCTCGCCGCCCGCCAGGTTGGAGGGGGAGTAGTTCAGAATTCACTGACGCAGCCGGGCTTTGAGCTTTGAAGCCGCTCGCGGGTTAGGGAAGCATCTGCCCCTCCCTCCTCCGCCGCGCGCGCCCTCTATCCCGGCCGGCCCCCTCCCCCCCGTGACGTCACCCTAGCCCTGTCCGGGGGAGCCTGCAAAGCCTCTCAAATTCAAACTGCTGGGCGCACTGCTGCCGCTGCCACTGGATTGAAAGCGCGCGCCCAGGCTCTCCGACCTCCCTGCGCAGTCGCGCCCCCGGGTCTGCCTCGGCTCTCCTGCCCGTTGCTCCAACCCTGCTCTTCCGCCCCTGCTCCCTGCCGGAGTTCTGACTTCTGCGCACCCCCACCCCCGCCAAATTAAAGCAACCCACGGAAAACAGGGCATCCCCCTGGAAGCGGCGTCTTCGTTTACCTTGCTCTCTCTCTCTCTTTCCGAAGATGTTAAACTACCGGCGGACTGCAGAGGAGAGGGGTCCCGTCTTCTCCTGATGCGTGAGTAACCCCCACCCCGCACTGTCTTGTCTTTTCCATCCTCCTCCTTCGCCGCTAGTCCCCTGATTTTCCCACCCCCTCTCTGCGCAGTTAGAAAAAAAGTAAAGCAATTTCTGCTGCGAGCCCAAGGCGGGCGAGCCGCCGTGATCGCTTCAGGGTACCCCAGGGGAGGAGGAGATGGGCTGGATTTAGTAGGACAACTCGGTTACTAATGACTCCGCGGCTGGCTGCGACCCGCCGGGAAATCAGGTGCAGGCGTGTTTGTTCGCGGACGCGCGTGTGGGTGGGCGGGGGTGGGGAAACCGACACAGCTTTGAACGACGCAGTGATTTCATTCTGCCGGGCGGCCCCCTCCCCGCATTCCCTCCCTCCCATTCCGCCCCTTGCCTTGTCATTTTAATCGGGCGTCCTTGTTTCTTTCTTCCCGCATCCTGCTCTCTCTGCCGGCTCCCCAAGGTTTGCCTGTAGGTACCTGAGCTGACACCGACGGTGCCTAAAGATGCTGAGCGGCGTTTGGTTCCTCAGTGTGTTAACCGTGGCCGGGATCTTACAGACGGAGAGCCGCAAAACTGCCAAAGACATTTGCAAGATCCGCTGCCTGTGCGAAGAGAAGGAAAACGTACTGAATATTAACTGCGAAAACAAAGGATTTACAACTGTTAGCCTGCTCCAGCCCCCCCAGTATCGCATCTATCAGCTTTTCCTCAATGGAAACCTCCTGACCAGACTATACCCGAACGAATTCGTCAATTACTCCAACGCGGTAACACTCCACCTGGGTAACAACGGGCTGCAGGAGATCCGCGCCGGGGCGTTCAGCGGCCTGAAGACCCTCAAGAGACTGCATCTCAACAACAACAAGCTCGAGGTGCTGAGGGAGGACACCTTCCTGGGCCTGGAGAGCCTGGAGTACCTCCAGGCTGACTACAATTACATCAGTGCCATCGAGGCAGGGGCCTTCAGCAAACTGAATAAGCTCAAAGTGCTCATCCTGAATGACAACCTCCTGCTGTCGCTGCCCAGCAATGTGTTCCGCTTTGTTCTGCTGACCCACTTAGACCTGAGGGGGAACAGACTGAAAGTGATGCCTTTCGCTGGCGTCCTCGAGCACATTGGAGGGATCATGGAGATTCAGCTGGAGGAAAACCCATGGAATTGCACTTGTGACTTACTTCCTCTCAAGGCTTGGCTGGACACCATCACTGTTTTCGTGGGGGAGATTGTTTGTGAAACTCCCTTTAGATTGCACGGGAAAGATGTGACCCAGCTGACCAGGCAAGACCTCTGTCCCAGAAAAAGTACCGGTGACTCCAGTCAAAGGGGCAGCCACGCTGACACACACATCCAAAGGCTTTCACCCACAGTGAATCCTGCTCTCAACCCAACCAGGGCCCCAAAAGCCAGCCGGCCACCCAAAATGAGAAATCGTCCGACTCCCCGGGTCACAGTGTCAAAGGACAGGCAGAGCTTTGGCCCAATCATGGTGTACCAGACCAAGTCCCCTGTGCCCCTCACCTGCCCCAGTAACTGTATCTGCACCTCTCAGAGCTCAGACAACGGGCTAAACGTAAACTGCCAGGAAAGGAAGTTCACCAACATCTCTGACCTGCAGCCCAAACCTACCAGTCCAAAGAAACTCTACCTAACAGGGAACTATCTCCAAACTGTCCACAAGAATGACCTCTTAGAGTACAGCTCTTTGGATTTGTTGCATTTAGGAAACAACAGGATTGCAGTCATTCAGGAAGGTGCCTTCACAAATCTGACCAGTTTACGCAGACTTTATCTGAATGGCAATTACCTGGAAGTGCTGTATCCTTCTATGTTTGATGGACTGCAGAGCTTGCAGTATCTCTATTTAGAGTATAATGTGATTAAGGAAATTAAGCCTCTGACCTTTGATGCTTTGATTAACCTCCAGCTCCTGTTTCTGAATAATAACCTGCTACGGTCCTTACCTGATAATATATTTGGGGGCATGGCCCTCACCAGGCTGAATCTGAGAAACAACCATTTTTCTCACCTGCCTGTGAAAGGGGTTCTGGATCAGCTTCCTGCTTTTATTCAGATAGATCTGCAAGAGAATCCATGGGACTGCACCTGTGACATCATGGGGCTGAAGGACTGGACAGAACATGCTAATTCCCCCGTTATCATCAATGAGGTGACCTGTGAATCTCCCGCTAAGCACGCAGGGGAGATACTGAAGTTTCTGGGGAGGGAGGCTATTTGCCCAGACAGTCCAAACTTGTCAGATGGAACCATTTTGTCAATGAATCACAACACAGACACACCTTGGTTGCTTAGTGTGTCTCCCAGTTCCTATCCTGAACTACACACTGAAGTTCCACTTTCTGTCTTAATTTTAGGATTGCTTGTTGTCTTTATCTTATCTGTCTGTTTTGGAGCTGGTTTATTCGTCTTTGTCCTGAAACGCCGAAAGGGAGTGCCAAGTGTTCCCCGGAGTGCCAACAACTTAGATGTAAGTTCCTTCCAATTACAGTATGGCTCTTACAACACCGAGACTCAGGATAAGACAGATGGCCACGTCTATAACTATATCCCCCCACCTGTGGGTCAGATGTGCCAAAACCCCATCTACATGCAGAAGGAAGGAGACCCAGTAGCTTATTACCGAAACCTGCAAGAATTTAGCTATGGCAACCTGGAGGAGAAAAAAGAAGAGCCAGCCACACTTGCTTACACTATAAGTGCCACTGAATTGCTAGAAAAGCAGGCCACACCAAGAGAGCCCGAGTTGCTCTACCAGAATATTGCCGAGCGGGTCAAGGAACTCCCCAGTGCGGGACTAGTCCATTATAACTTTTGTACTTTACCCAAAAGGCAGTTCACCCCTTCCTATGAATCTCGACGCCAAAACCAAGAAAGAATCAATAAAACCGTTTTATATGGAACTCCCAGGAAATGCTTTGTGGGCCAGTCAAAGCCGGACCACCCTTTACTGCAAGCTAAGCCACAATCAGAACCAGACTACCTCGAAGTTCTGGAAAAACAAACTGCAATCAGTCAGCTGTGAAGGGAAACCATTTACAACCCTGTGGCATCAAAGGATGCTGCTCCAAACTCTTGGAAGCACTGCATTTGCTTTTCCCAGTGGCCATGGGGGACTTTGAAAATGGTGGGGGTATGGGATGAAGCAACAATACTGCTTTTCCAAGTTTTCCTTTAAGTTATTTCTTTCTCACTCCCCACCGCCACCTTTTCTTCCCTTCTCTCCTTAGGAATCATCATTGAACGTGAATGTTTCTACAGTGCAGTTTTTCATAAATTTTGTTTATGGTCTTGTTTCTTTTCCCTTCTTTTATTTTTCCAGTGTGGGAATGGGAAGAGGAGATGATAGTGAATGAAGAAAGAGTAAGCAAATTTTTCAAATGAAAATGAATATTTAGTGTATTTTGTAGAAGATCTCCTAAGATCTTTTGAGACTATACATTCTTTTGTAAATAATGATATATGGTATTTCCGTCTTCAGTTACCGAGTATAGCCACTAGGCATCACTTCTTTGTGTTAAAGTGCCTTTGCACTTTAAGTACATTACTTAAATGTTGCTTTTAGCTTTGATAAATTGAACATATTTTAATGTGTTGTATTTTTGAAATTAAGAACACTGTAAAATAGATCGAAATGTCATCTATATTAAGCCAACGTACAGTTTGCTTGAGTTATACAATCCAGCCTGTCATCAAATGATTCTAGTTCTAGGACTTCTGAGATTTAACTGTAAAATATTTCCTTTCCTCTGAATTTGTTCTAAGTGATTTTATTTAAGTCATCTAAAGGGATTTAACAGTGGACTAGAGGTAATAAACCACCTCAGTTGGGATTAGTAATTCATTAATAAAATATATTTAACCCAATATCAGAGTGAATTGAACAATTAATGCCCTTCTGTAAGTCATTATTTTACACTAACATGGTCAGTGTTTTAGATTATTTTCCTAATTAAGAGTATGTTACACAACTTGTAATATATTTTTTCTGCATTAAATTAGATATTTTTATATATTTAACTGAAAGAGTCTGTATTTCTAACTTTTTAATTGAAATTAATATTTTTTCTGCCTATTGAGACATTTTCTATAAACACATACCAGTAGAGGCCGCCACACACCTCATTTAATAAAGACATATGAGCCATTAAATACCTTGAACAAAGACTTCAAAGGTGAGATTAAACTTCCCAAGTAAGTTCTCTGCAAACTCAAGGCAGCAGAAACAAATGTATACATTACTTTCTATTTCTTTTAGGATTAAAGGTTAGACTCAGAATCCTTGATTTTCACATTTTCAAAGGAAGCAGCATTTTCCTCTTAAGTTTATTGAAGCATTAATGGGGTGCTATCGAATCATGTACTATTTGCATCTCCAAATTGATTAATAAGTACCTTAACCAAGAAAGTAAGATCTTTTTTCTTCTGCCTTCTTTACGCATGTGTTTCTTGAATTTTTCCATGTCAGCTTGAGCAAGCCTTTTGTTTTGGTCTTAGCGTTTAAATGATTTTAACTAACCAAGTCTCTATAACATTTATGAAGCCTTATTAGCCTGTAAATAATTTTTAGATGCAAACATTATTGTGTGATTTCAACAAACAGCCCTTCTTCACAACAAAAAATAGTTTTGTTTTGTCTATTGTAAATCCTTATGCAACTGGGATGGTGATCTGCATATAAAGTAGTCCAGCTTTTCAATTCCTTATTAAAGCAATTGATGGCGTCTGAAAGCAGCACACTGTTTCCTTTTCATAAATAGGTTACTGCACATAATAATCCTTTATTATCATGTGGAGATTGAAGTGGATCCTGATAACTTACTTTTAAAGCTTTAAAATGACCAATAGTGCATTGTCTGTCATTATAAACAATTCATG
The DNA here is from genome assembly GCA_032199065.1 of Smutsia gigantea. Classification (NCBI taxonomy): domain Eukaryota; kingdom Metazoa; phylum Chordata; class Mammalia; order Pholidota; family Manidae; genus Smutsia; species Smutsia gigantea. The sequence continues at coordinate 25,577 of JAVSCE010001034.1, read as the reverse complement.
TGATAGGCTTTTAATTAGAAATTACTTAAATCCAAATTATTTGGATTGATAACTACTGGTGCAAAACATTTTTAACAATAGAAGGTAATTGTGTATATACAAGTTTAAAGGGCATTCAGGAAAAAATGCCTTTAATAACCTAAAATCTCTGCATATCTACAGTGACAAGCTAGCATGTTCATTCTTTGACTATAGATCATAATTTCCATTTAAATCCATTAGATCAAAGTTGAAAATGGTGGGCTGAAATGACCTAGAAGATAGTTAATGCACACAGATTTTACATTTCGTACATGAGTAACAAGAATATTATATTAGTTGAACTTGGAGATAGCTCCTGAAACCGCCTCCTCTTTGAGTGAAGTATTTATATTATGTATGTATATATATACAAGTTTCAAACATCCTCTTGCAGCTGCTCTCATTTGGTGCAATGGTAAATACAGAATACAGAGGTAGGGTCTTGGGGAGTGATTATGAAGGCAAGTCAGTATACAGAGTCTATTAATAATGTTTAGGTTTAAACTAGATGAGTAGAACTACTGATGTAGTGATTCCACTTCAGTGTTCTTGCTCTCTGGAAAGTAAAGTCATTCCTGTAAAATGCTATTTATCCATAGAAAACCTAATTCATTCATTTTAAATAGGAATAGCTTAATCCTTACTAGTTACGTGACTTTAAAGAGGCCTCCTGGGAGAACTCAGATTCATAAACTCTTGCCTAATAATTATGTTTTAATTCTAGATTCTCATGCTTCTTAGATTTGTGCATTATTTGTATTAGGTTTTAAGATGAATTTGAATGCAGTCCAGACTACTTCACTTAAAGGCATAATACACCATATTCTTCGAACCTTTATTTTCCAATGCAATCCACAAACACTTTACATTCATGAACTTATTAGCATTCCCACTGACTGAATTGTTTTGCTTAATCCACTCAAGTGCTTTCAAACATATTTTGGGGGGGGATTTTAATTTTTCTCTTCTATAGCTGGAGTTTGTTATTTCACTTTTATTTCACATGCAGCTTGTAATGGATATGAGAATCAGCACAGCAAAATGGTTCCAGCCAACAGAATGTGATCTCCCCAGGCCCTGCCCAGTACATATCTATGTCTGGCTCTACAAATGGCAAATGGTAATTCCCTTCGATTCTAGCTCTTAATTAGTTGCTTTCATTGTTTCTGACTATACCTGTGGCTCAGTTTCTATTGAAACATTTAAAAGTACCACTTCTCAGTTTGGACACAATTGCCAAGAGTCCATTTTGGTTCTGGACTTTGGTCAACCTGTGTGCCTTGTTAGTTCCATCCAGCAGTTGGTAAGTAAGGAAATGACCCTTCAGTTTCTTCTGCTTTGTCCTCTCACCTCTAAGGTGATTTAATTTTTCTACATGTTTTCATGTCATCAAGCGCTCAATATTTTATGGATTTTACAAAAAGTGTATGAGGAGTTAGAGAGAGGTTCTGTGATTTTTCAGACTTCAGAAATTTATTTTGATGGTCCACATTTCACACACATACTGGATTAGATGCTAGAGTAAAGAAAGCCTTCCAGACAATTCTCCCAATCCAATTGTTTCTTCATTCATTCATTCATTCCTTCAATAAATATTTATTGAGTGCTTGCTTCCTAGGTGCAAGGTTCTAGTCTGTGTGCTCTGCTCTACACCTTCCCGCCTCCCCTGCCAGGGAGCTTATTGCCTAATAAAGGGGAACTTTATCTGAATGGCAAACACACAGTGTAAACAGTGGGAACTGTAAGGAAATGCAGGAAGTTGGGTTTTTAAAGGTAATTCTGTGCAACGAAGTATAAAACTGATATATCGTAAATAGACTAGCTACAGTGTAACCACCATTAACACCTCCTTGGAGTTATACTTCTAAAAAGGGGGGGAAACCCACCAAAATAAAAGAAAACCAATTTCTGCAGAGTAGGGACCAGTTTTACAGCCTGAAGATAGCTATATACCTGTGCTATTTAAAGATCTGCATTGTAAAGATGAACCCCAAAACTGTAAATACAAAATCACAGATGTACGTAAATTTTCTGGAAGTTCCATGTTTAGAGGCAATCTTTACTTTATATTTCTGTGGTTTAAAAGATAACATTTGGCTTAAGTGTCCTTTACCAATACAGCGATAAGACACTTACCTAAATCGTGAGAGAGAAAATTAAGTACTGTATATACATGTACTTACTTCTCACAATGGTTGTGCAAAAAGTCACTTGTAAATTGAAGTTTTGTAAATCAAAATGTATTTTAAATGCATTAGGGAAGCTGCCATTTAGAGAAATCTTGTGAATCCTTTTATAAAGCAGAAAACCATTTTATAATACAAATAATCACTCTCTTATTTATCTGTTTTGTATATTTGGATTTTCAATATCAACTTTGCTTAAAACAGAGCCCACCTGCATAATTAGAGTCTGTTTTACCAGTGTTGCTTGTGCTACCAGTTTTGTGGTTGCTAAGGGCTTTTACCTGAAAATCAGCTGCAGTTTTGCGTGAACTGAGTTATTGAACGATCCTATGATGGCACAGTAGCATTCCTGAAAAGGTCCAAATAGACAACCTATTTCAGCTCAGTTGAACACAAGACTCTTCTGCTCAGCAGTGTCTGCTCTCTCAGATGTGGCCATGTTTCATTAGAGGGTAGAGTGACTCCTGTACTTACATTCTATAAAGTGCTCAGAGTCACAGGTTTTATAATAAGTATATGTTATATTATGTAAACATATTGAATTGCATGTGTGTTGGAATTTTTTTTAGCAGTATTTTAGCTTGAAAGTACTTGTACAAATACTGTTAGATTTAGTCACAAATAATTGTTCTCAAGTTATTAGAATAAATGGCAAATGAAACAAGCTCTCGTGTAAATAGACTTCTGTGCCAAATAGAGATGATGTTTCAAAACACAAATGTCTTATTTTGGGCTGTTAATAGGCAAAATGAAATATTGGAAATGTGATCAAATGATATTGTGCTTTATTGGATAAACTTTTTGCACAGTTTTTTAATACTGTAGTTAGCTTTCAGTTGCTAAATAAATATTCACCAAAAAGAACAGTTGAATAAGTTAGAAAAATTCTGTAGAATCTTAAGAGGAGTTAATGACATAGTATTACTGAAACCATCCTCTTTGCTTGGTATATACTGTTCAAATGTTTGCAAATTAAGGTCTATTCTTTATATGATTATAATTTACATAGTAAAGGTAAAACAAGCTTTTAAAAAACATATTGTTGCTTTTCTATGAATGTCCATTAGTATCAAACTTAAAAAATGAAAAGTAAACAGAACAATAAAGAACCATTTAAATAGAGATGTCTCTAGTTATGGAAAGAAATGCTACTCCTAGCTTCTACTCCCTCCACAGTACATACCCACCCACACCCAAGCCAAGTGGTTTTCATTATAGAATTATGTCTGATGCCATAAGTGGTCTAAAAAATTATATTTTATAAACTAAAAGATTGGCCTGCAAATCTAAGTATATAGAAATTATGAACTCATTAATAGAGATGCTATCACTATATTCCCAAGGACTCAAACTAGAGTTAAAACAAATGAGAGAGAGGGCAGGGGAGGAAGGGCAGGAAGGAGAGAGAGAGATGCTTTTGGTGTCTTAATTGTGGTGATGAGATAGCAAATGACTTATTTGGCTATTTGCATTTGGTTTTTCATCAGAATATGCCTGCCAAGTATGCTCCAGTCACAAATATATAACATAACAAAGGATTTGAGATTCCTGTGGTGGACATGAGGACTTAAATTATCCTCTCTTGAGATTATTAATTTGCCACATGCTCAATATAGTGAGTTTATTCATGCAGCCTTCACAGAGTAACTGTAACAATTACAATAGCCTCATTTTAAAGTGTATCACTGAAGACTGGGAGTTGGTGCTTATTACACTAGATTATCTCATCCTTTGGAAAGATTAGATGAAGTGGAATGGGAATGAAAGTAATGTACAGCTCGCCATTCTGAGCACACATAATATAAAACACCAGTAAGTCATATGTGTCTGTTGATACATCAAAATAAATGTCATTCCTGAATGGGGGCTAGACATGTACCTGATCCATTTCCTGGGATACTGCTTTGTAGTTAGTTATATGTCATTTTTATTCATTTGATTTTCAAATATTATGTGCTGCTATCAACATTACCCTAAAAGAATATTGGAGCTAATTATCTGTCAGATCCTATTACCTGGCATTTTGGGACATATTTGATCTTGACAGAATGTTGGCTACAGTATGAAATGCAAGGTTTTTTCAGCTCACTAAGTGACTGTTGGGCAGACAGGATAGGCAAATGGTCTCTACCCTGGGTAATTCTTGACTAAGTCCTCGCTTCTTAAGCCACTTTCACCTCCACATCATTAACATCTGACATAGTGTTTTGGAACATAATAACTCTCCGATAAAGATTTCCATAATGAATAAGACTCTGGCTCTCATGTGAACATTGAAGAAAGGATTGAAAACTGGAGGATCTAAGTTCAAAGCATAATTCCCATGGATTCTGAACTGTTCCAGGAAGTCTTAAACAAATGTTTACTTGGAACATTTTCAGAATTTATGAGAAACACACACACAAAGACACACCCCATAGGATGGCAGAGAAGTTATGGTAACACCCAACCAAGATCCAAAGTTTATTACATGCAGGCAGGCCCAAGTTTAAGTGAAACTTGAGTCTGTGTATTGAACCCAATGATTTCATTCTAGAGTTAAAAGCAGCTTTACTGCTGGGCTGGGGGATTGCCTTGCTATTGGCTTTTGGAAATGGGAGATTCTGAGTTCAGAGAAAATGAATTCCCTGACAAGCTTAAATGATGAATCTTCTAGAGCTTATCATTTAGTTCTTCCTATGGCTCAGTATATTTGATTGGTCTATTTCTTAAGTCTTCCAGATAGGAGAGAAATTCTTTGGGTTCAAGACTATATCAAATTATATTTCTGTCAGAACACAGTTGTCACATTTATAATGTCCAATTTATAATGAAGAGCCCAGGGATCTGAGGTTCTGATTTTCATACAGCCAAACAACTGTGAGGACAAGTCAGAGCTCCCAGTGGGCCTCTGTTTCCCCATCTGGGAAGAGTGTTAGATGGATGAACTCAACAGACCAAGCCAACTTGAGCACTCCATGATTCCAGGCTATTTTGGGAGTGGTTGCTACAGACAAAACAAATAGATCACTGAGATAATTGTTCAGGTGATTCAAGCCTGAAAATATCTTACCCCTCTTCTCCTTTCAGATGTCTAGTTTGGACATTGCCTCACTCTGATTTTATCTTTACAGGATTCAGATGCACCATTTGTCTTGGGTTCATTTCCCTTCCCGAAACTTGACTTAAAAAATTTAAGCCACTTTTCTTACTTCCTTGTAAATCACAACATCCTACTGCTTTTTTGGTTGGGGTGGGGTGGAGTGAGGGAGTTGATGGGTTTTTCATTTGGCTTTTTTGCAGAGAAGTTGTCTATGGGGTTGATGAGCTTAATTATTGTGTGTGATAATGAAGAAAGTTAAACTATGACTCTATCCAGGAAGATCACATTAGCACATTTCAGGGTACAGAGCAATTTTTCCCATCTAGCTGTTGATCATCCCATCCTTTTAGCCAACACTGCCAAATTTCTTCTCATTAGGGAAACTGGTGGACCCTCACACAACTCAGTTGAGCTCCAGAAATTCAGTGGCTCTTTCCAGTAAATGAAGCTCTTAGTTGACAAGTGGTGTTTGGCCTCTTCCTGATCATAAACTTCAGCCTTAGTTTTATTGCTGGACCAATGTGTCTCTATCTGGTCAAGTAGATTTTAACTAGAAACAAAGAACTGAAGCCCTCAATCTTGTAATATTCAGCTGACATGATCTTTGCAAGAGTGGAAAAGAGGACAAGACATCCATTCAAAAACTTCCTCTGCTTTCCAGAGGTTTCTGAAGGGGCTTATTTAAAAGCATTAGTGAATGAGAGAAAAATCCAGCTACATTTTGCTGTGTGTTTTCTTCTGTAATGTTACAGAAGCTTATGAAAAAGGGAAATATAGATTAACCTTGTCCAAGCCATCATCTTAAAAAAATAAATAAATAGGATGCCATTGAGATACCAAAGACTTAAAGCATGATTACATTTCAAATGTTTAACTTGAAATCTTGGAACAAAGTATATTTTATTTACTAAATTGATCTCTGAAAAGCAAGCACATTTTAAGCTATAATCTGGGTAATTTGAGAGGGGCTTGCAGAAGGAATCTCATTAGTTCTAAACTGCACTTATTCAGATTTTGTTTTATGCAAATTCATCAGAAAGTTGTTCAGTTCTACTATGCAAACAGCTCAAACGTTCTGAAATTTCTAAAATAAGCTAATTCTTCTGCTCTCACAGATTAAAATGGGGGTGGGGAGACTTTGCCTGGGTTGATGCAGTTTGTTGTTTTTCAATTGAATTTTCTGAGTTTCTCTCTAGAACAAAATCAAATATACAAGAATGGTTATTTGTAGAAAGACAAAGTAAAGTCTTAGGAAGAGAAGAGTAAATATATATTTTCTCAAATGATTTATAACAGAGGTTCTGGGAAGTAGGGAATTTCACAAGATCCTCTTGCCTGGCCTCTCCAAGAGAAGTCTTTCCCAAGCCTTGCTCCCTGACTAGGGGAAAAACATTTTTCTTTCGGAGTTAGACTTTGGGTGTGACTGGGTTCTACTTTGTTTCAGTCTTAATCACACTGATCTCCTGATCCCTTCTGATTTGTTGACTGAGGGTTTTGCTGAGAACAGTGGGGTGACCATTCACCAAGAGGACAAGGAGCCCTAGGATTTAGCCTCCATGTCTCTGCTAACCCACCCTGTAACACTGGACCAGCTCCTGCTTGTCTCTGAGCTTAGGTTTCCTCATCTAAAAAAGAAAGTAGTTAGACTTAACCTTCTTAGTCAAGACAGCAATTGAATAAACATGAGCTTAATACTGGGGAAACTTGGAATTCACTTCAATTCACAAAAAATAGTAAATCATTTGCAAAGTTGGCACATTAACTATCATTAATAACAAATTATTTTCAACAAACCTCACACCTGTTCTGTGACACACTAGTGAAAACATTTGGACTAGAAGTTCTATTGTTCCTTTTGGCTTAAAAAAAGTCTCATGGTTTTCTTTCCCTCATCCTTATTCCAGCTCCTAAACATTATAATTGTATAAATCCATTTACACAAAGAGTATGAGTAATTTCTGGTAGTCCTTATGTGGTAACAGATTGTCTCTAAAAATACAATTTATGGCATGCTCATTGTGTTCTGAACACTTGAGCAGATGCTGTGCACATCTGAAACATATCCACAAGTGTTCTTGAAGGCCCAGCGTTTGCCCAGCATTGGGACGAGACTTGACAGGGAAAGAGAAAAATCACTAGGGGCAAGGATCTCTTATATGTTGGGAAGACATAACATATACACTCAAAATAGGACATGGCTTTCCTGCCCTCAGGGAATTTATAACTAAGCTGGGGAGATGAGCTATTTCTTTTTGAAAGGGATATGAGAGGTCAGGGCCACAAAAGGAAAAGCTTAATGCAGACCAGACTGGCATTATCTGAGAAGACTGCTTGGAGGAGGCAGGACACAAAAAGAGCCTTGAATTAGGGAAAGGCTTGGGAGTCAGGAAGGTTGAAAATGTAAAGACAGAAATAAGTCTGTGAAGAGCAGTGAAGAGCACGGGAGAAGAGGCTTGACTTCCCTTTTGATGGCTTTGAAAGCCAGAGTAAGAAACTTGAGCTTGAGTCCATAAATAATGGCAGGTTCTTCAAAGTAAAAGTTGTAGAACTGTTAATGTTTGCATGGGTCTTATAAAGCTTCACATGCATCTGTAATGTTAATCCCTGTAATCACCAATTGAGATTATTCTATCTGGGTTACAATGAGGAAACCCAGAATGAGGGAGTCTTAGTATTTGCCCCAGTGACCCAGTGAGTTACAGGGAGGACACCTAGTTCAGAGGGTCAGCACAGAGACATGTATGTATGGAACCAGTATGCTGAGATCTGAAACCCAGCCCTGTCATTCACCCGCTGTGTGACCTTGTGCAAGTCACTTAGCCTCTCTGGGCCTTCAGTTTCCTCATCTGAAACAAGGTGACAATGATCAGATTTGCCCTCACAGGGTGGTTATGCGGATCAGTGAGTTAATATTTGTTAAGCAAAACAAAAAGTGGCAAAGGTGTAATTCGAAACCAGTTCTGACCGACTTTAAACCCCCATCCTGCCCAGTCCATCACTGAAGCGGTTTTGCTGGGTAATGAGAGAAGCAACAAGCCATCTGGCAGAGAGAGTGAGCTAAGCATTTGGTACAGAGGAGACTGGGGACGCGGAAGCTGCAACGGTGCCTCAGGATTAAAGAACTGAGTTCTTGTGATTAGGGAAATGGAAAGAAGATGAGGCCGCACAACCTGCTTTTCTGTTCAGTCACAGACTGTACACAAGCCGTTGTCCAGACTGACCTCTCAGAGAGCTGTATTTAATAACACACCAGTCTGTTATCATCAGCAGATTCTTAGTTCAGTAATATTCACATTCTCCAAGGAAAAAGCATAAGGCAAAATCGGTGAAGAAAAGAAAGGACTGTTCTTTTCATGGATTCTGAAGGAAGAGAACCTTGAAGGGGGTTGGTCATGAGAGGAGAAACATGAAATCAACTGGGGAGGAATTTCAGGCATTCCTGAGATCCACTGGGGCTCTGGGTGTTAGATCTGGGAAGGGCCTTCATGGGTGCAAAACCTGTGTGGTGGCATGGGGACTCAAGCTTATGAGTGTCCCACACTAGTTTAATGCTCTGTTGCTCGGATGGTTCCTAAAATCATTCATCACTTCTAAACCATGGACCCTATGCTTTCATTTTATGCTGGGCTCCACAGACGATGTAACCAGTCCCAGGGCTATGACACCAGTGGCTCAGTGAACTGGCCACAAAGTCCCCTTGTCTAAGGCAGACCTGACTTTACCAGGACCACTGCTTTAGGAACACCCTGCCGCCTCTGGTTTTCTGGCTATGTGTCTCTCATTCTACTGTCCTCTCATGGGAGGTCTCCACTAACTGGAAGTGTGGCTACTTCTACTTTTAAACACGTTTCATTTGCATTTCCCACAACTTTTTAGCTAATTCAGAGTGTGTGTGTGTGTGTGTGTGTGTGTGTGTGTGTGTGTGTGTGTGTGTTTAAGTAAAATAAAAGCACCCAGTGCTAATGCAGTGGCTGTAGGGGGGATGCAGTGCTTCTGTTCTGCACACAGCCTGTTGTTATCTTGACGGTGGATAGCTGGTGACAGCAGTCCACTGATTTTGTAATGTGAGAAGAGCAATTTGGTTTTTGTAGGGCAAGTGAAGGAAATGGCTTTGTATGATTTGGGTAAGCTTTGCAGGAAAGAAACTGTACTTTTAGAAACTCTCCATTTACCTCTGTTGTCTGAGCTGTGACTACAAAAATAACTTCCTTGCAACAGGCCCAGATTTCATTCATCAAAACAGCCTTAAAAAGAAAGGAAAAAGAAGAGAGCAGAATTTTCTCCATTTAAGAACATAAAGAAATAACATTTTGAGGGGAAGGGAACTTGGAAAAGTTGACACAGTAAGTTAGAGCAAAGGTGAAGATGATGAAAGCCTGATTCACAGGATCAGAATATTTCAATTATACCCTATTGCTTCATTGTGCTTGAAATTGTTTTAAAAGACTGAGGATTTCTATTAAATGGCACCCAGATAAATTTTCACAGTTATTCATAGCATAACTCTTTAAATAGTAAATGAGAAAAGTCACATCTTGTCAGCACTGTACAAGCAAAAACTCCCCCTCGACACCCTTGCAAAGATTTCTATCAAGCACTTTTCAGGCACACAGGAGCAGCTCAAAGTCAAACCTCACAGCTGCCTTGGAAGCCCAGAGCATTCAGGAGCCTCAGGTGCCGGCCACATATAGGTCTTCTGTTTACATCTGACCCACAAACCTCGGGTCTTAATGAGAATGCAAATGGATGAGCTGTAGGGACAAGTGTCTTTGATGTATTTGATCTTTCTGACCTGAAAACGCATCAGTTATTGCTGGCAGGGTTGGGTGGGCATTGGCGTGACTTCGGAAGTCCAGACTGTAGGGCCCAAAGCTTAAGGCTCAAGTTCTTTTTTTTTTAAACAAAAGCACTCAACACATTGCCCATTGATTCCTTAGGCTGACAAAATCACAGCAGGGCCAAGTCACGCAGAGGCCCTGAGCTCTGAGCCCAGAGCTCTGCCACTGCGCTGGCTGCCTTGCTTCCTCAAGCATGGCAGTGTGGATTCAGGTGGCAGAAGCCTCTCTCCTTGAGGTCTGGGACTGGTCAGATGGCTACAGATTCAGAAAGCTTTGGTCTGCAACTGCTAAAAGTTGCTGAATCACAGTAGCAGCTAGCTGTGACTTAGGAAACTTCTGACATTATTTTATTTTATTTTATCCTAATAACCTTGACATCACTGAATTCCATTCATGATTGTTATAAACAATCAAATCAAGTAAAAATGTAGAAATAGGCCTTAAAGATTGGTTTGGTAAATAAGTACATAGGTCTCTGGCTTAATTCTTAGACATTTAAAGAATTATTTACATTTATTTGGGTCACTCCTAGGACTGGTAGATTAAAAACTGCTGTTTGGCTTTTTAAAAACATCACATCTCATATTGCCTATAACTATTTCTTTTTCTATAAGTTGTAATAATATCAGTCTTCCCAAATCTGTCATGTACATTGGACAAAAATGGTCCTAAGACATCTTTTGATATAAAAATGCACAGCTGTATGGTTTACTTTACAAATTGTGCCATGATTTGAATTACACTAAAGTAAACCTGTAAATTAAATTCTGGATGAAGAAGTTTCTACAGTTTTGTAAATTGAACAAGTAATTTTTACCTACAGCATGCAATTTATTTTTGAAACCATGCTACTACATTTATAAATCTTACCTGATCATCATAAAATTATGAAACTCAGGAACAAATGATATGAAAGTAATTCTTTTTCACTTTTTAGAGACCAGAAGTATGGATGAAAAAATGTGACGGTTTTTTCATGTGGTAAATGCTGGCAAGAGCCAGGGTGGGGAAGGGATTGAAATATGGGTTATCACCTTATTGTTCCCAGGGTCCAAGAAAAGGACTTTTCACCTTTAACTATTATACAACAAACCATTTTTTCAACTTTCTCCTTCATAATGTTTTCTGGAGTGTAACTTCTGTCTTTAAAAGGTTTAAGCTAATGCCCACACAGGCCTACTTAACAATGCTTTCCCATTTATTACATTTCTTTTCCCAGACCTCTGGTAAAGTTAGAAGGCCTTATTATACTGTATAGAAATAAACAGATTCCAGAATGGAAAAGGACTGTTTTGAATGCTGACTAATGACCATAGCAGGGGAAAACCATTAACTTAGTAACCCATTCATTCATTCAAATAACAAACATTTATTAAACAGTGTGCAAACTCCAGCTGTAATCCTCCAGGAGTCCACAATCAAGTGGTGCAGAAAGTCATACATAAAACAAAAGCTAACACAGAGTTGGAAATGCCTTGATAGGAGGATACCCAGAGTGTGTTGAGAATAGAGAAGACATAGCCATTAAGCCGTCCTGGGCAGGAACACCTAGTAAAAGTCACACTAGAGCTGGACCTAGAGGGGTGAATCACTTGTGTTGGTTGCAAAAGGTGGACGGGGAACAGCAGAGCAAAGGGAGAGACCGGTGCAAGTGCATACCGTGTTTTGGTCATTTTAAGACATCTGGTGTAACAAACTACAGGATAGGGGATAAGGGGACAAGGGCAAGGATGAAGCTGAGAAGGTAGGCTGCAGGCAAATCATGAAGGACCTTGAACGTTATGCTAAGAAGACTGAAGACATTGTGGTTTGAGCACAGTGCTAACACGATCAAATCTGTATTTAGAAAAATCACTTTGGTGCCTTGAATAGTGGACTTTGGGTAGGGAGGGACAAGAGGTGGGAAAAATTATTTGGAAGTCAAAACAGGAGTTATGGAGCAGCTGCAGTTAGTGGAATAGCAGTCCTAATGAGAAAAGGGGGCATAACGGGTAAGGGGGCCTATTACTAGGTATCTTTGCAAGATGAGAAAAATGGAAGCATCAAATCCTTCTAGAAACTTGTATGTAAAATTCAGGATGTTCACATGTATTTAACTAACGCTTTGTATAATTAATAAAGACTTGGCATAAAAAGCATTTAGTAAGCCCATCTACCTATTTGTGTGGACTTTCAAAGTAGCTATGGAAAGCATACGTATTTTCACTTCTTCACACTGTTGGGGAGGAAACATTTTCTTTTGCCCTTCAAGTTTCTTTAGCTGGTCTAAGAACTAAATTGATGGAGAAGATGAAATTGAATTACATAGTACAGGGAATCCCCGGCAGGGGCTTCCAAAGACAGTGGGGCAAAGGAGGCCTGGCTGTCACCCCAAGCTAAGGGCAAGGCGGTGGGGCCTGGCCCTTCAAAGGGAAGGAAGGCAATTCACGGGAAGATGAGAAAGAGTAAAGGTCTGATAAGCAAGTGCTCATGGGGCCACACAGCAACAAGGGGGTCTGCATACAGAGGCATTTCAGCAGACTTTGCTAGGTTCCTCCCTGTCTACCACACCAGTGCATCTTCTGACGTAGTTTTCTAGGGCACCGGCTCTCTTCCCGGAGAAGGTCCTCTAGCTCAACTGTTTTCAGGCAGTTGGCGGGGTGCGGGGAGAAGTCAAAGGCTCTTCCTGAGTCTTTGGGCCTTCCTGCTTTCAGCCGAAATAATCTGCATGCCAAAGTGCCACATTTCAGGGCGGCCTGCCCTTGGCCACTCTGTGACTTCCTAGATCACCCCATTTGGTCACAGCAGCCCGAGGGGACTAAGGGAGGGGGGCAAGGGCACTGCCGGGAGGGGGACACTTGGAGAGGGTCTCCCATGTGCAAGTGATGTCGCTCAGAAGCTTGGGGAGTGGCTTGCGCTCTTAGAAGCACAAGGCTGCCCCTCACCTCATTGTAGCCGGCGTGGGGTGAGGTTCCGTGGGGTACCCAGAGCAGGCAGGCTCTACATGGCCACACATCTGCTAGTCTGGGCTGTGTTTGGAACTCGGATGTGTGAGAACTTGAGGTGGGTGCCGGCGGGTCTCTGATACAATAGGACTCAGCCTGCAGTGAAGCAGCCAACGATTCCCGGGCCCACGAGCACAGGTCAGCTTGGGCCCATTTGCATTCCATCACCCAGACACTGCTTTTTCAGCCCATCAAAGTCCATCTCCACCTGGAGCCTGCCTCTCTTTCCCAAGTGGTCTTCCTTTCCCCAGGGGCTCCACCACTCACAGACCATCAGGAGACTTGTTCTGTTTCTGACATGCCAGGTTACGACAGACAGACAGGTTAGGTGCCACTACAATGACTACGGAGATGACGTCCCTAATGGGGACTCTTCCAACGCTGCCAGAAAGGAACACATGCGGAAGCCCTGACAATCCAGGTCTTCCCGTGTGCAGCCAGGGAGGAAAGCTGGCTATCACAAAGGTTACTTGTGGCTCCTCTAGAAAGGCCGGTTTGGCCCCATGGCCCCCGTGCCCTGGTTAGCCTCTAAGGGCATGCCTGCCGGCACATCCCCCATGCAGCCTCGGACACCTACAGAATGAGACGCCCCCAGACAAGAAAGACTCTCCATTGCTGCTTATCCCTGCAGCTTGCCCGTGGCTTTGGGGCAGACGGAGGCCCCCTCTCCAGGGACAAGGCTGTGGGCACAAATCCAGCTCTGCTACTGGACCAGGGTAGAAACTGGGCCCTTGACTCCACCTTTTGTGGCCTAGGCCAGGCATTTGAGGCCTTTCCTGGGACATGCCTGAGGGCCAGGATGGAGGGCTGTCGGGCAGGGCACAGGCCCCACCACACAAACCACTTGCTCACTGAACTTGGGAGGCAGAGCCTTGGCCTGTGGGCCCGCAGCACGTGTGCAGAGGGCGGGGCTCAAGGGAGGCCCAGGGGGAGGAGCGAGGGCCCTCCAAAATCCTTGTGCGCATGTTCTGGCAGTGCTAGCAGACCCACAGGCCTGACACCAGGGTGTGATGCCAACCCCTCCCCCTGCTCTCCCCAACCACCACCTCACACCACACCCACCTGCCAACACCCGCCCCCACATCTCTCCCAATGCACCCAAAATCCCACCCCACATATACCCCGCTCCTGCCCCCACTGTCCCACCTCCCCTTACCCCAGCACCACACCACCCCCACCCCGGCCCAGCACCACACCACCTCCAATAGGGCCCTGGGGAGGCAGGGCCTTGGGCCTCGTGGGCCACAGTAGGTGGGAGAGGGTGGGGCTCAAGGGAGGCCCAGGGGGAGGAGCAAAGGGCCCGCAAAATTTTTGTACGCTCTTCCTGGCCGCCCCCAGGGGGAGCGCAGGCCTGGCATCCGGACGTGATGTCATCAGAATTCCACCAGGGAGGCCTGAGGGACAGGGAGAGCGTCGGTGTCATAGGCCGGTTTTAAGTGAACCTGCAAGGACTCCAGGTACAAATGCGGGGGAAGCCAGAGGGCCCCAGCCCAAGAATTCGGGGGGCTAATATCGTGGCATAAAGAGATCCCGGGAGGGTCCTCAGGCTGGGCACTGCAACCTCATATCACACCCATGCCCCCGCCCGCCATTTTGAATCGTGAGAGTGAAGGCCTTGGTCTGAGGAGGGAACCCAGGTGGGCAGAGGGCGGAAGCACAGACCGACCGGGAGTCAACGGGAGGCCAGGAGGGAGGGCCGAGGGCTCCCCGGAACCCACGTCGGGCCCTGCCTTCCACCGCCCTGGGAACTCCCGCGCTTGGTGACCTGCTGGAACGGCCACGGACGTCACCTGGGAGTGTGTCAGGGAGGGGAGGGCCTGGGTCTGAGGGGGCGGGTCCCGGCCGACATTCAGAGGAGCACAGGCCGTGCCCGGGTTGTGAGTGAGGACACTGAGGGAGGGGGGAAAGGGGCCCGAGAGGAGCCCGCCCCTGCTGTCAGCCATGGGAGGCCTGGGGCAGAGTGGCTTCCTCCTCCGGGCCTCAGAGGGACTGGGACTGGCCTAAGGGGCAGGCCTTCAGGGCAGCAGAGATGAGAGCCCAGGCCCTGCTGGGAGTCATGATGAGGAGCCCACGGGAGGACCGAGGGAGCCTGGAAGGCAGAAAAGAATCGGCCTGGGAGGCCCAGGGGGAGGAGCGTGGACCCCCGGAATCCTTGTGTGCTCCTCTGGCTGCCCGCAGGGGTGGGGCTCAGGCCTGGCATCCGGACGTGACGTCATCAGACTTCTGCCTGGGAGGCCTGAGGGAGGGGAGGGCCTCGGTGTTGGAAGCCGGATTTAGGTGAACCCGCAAGGACTCTAGGTAGAACCGGGGGGAAGCCTGAGGGCCCCGCCAAAGAATTCGGGCAGCTCATGCCATTGCCCCAAGAGGCCACGGGAGGGTCCTCAAGCTGGGCAGTGCCACCTCATATCGCACCCATGGCGCTGCCCGCCATTTTGAATCGTGAGAGTGAAGGCCTTGGTCTGAGGAGGGAACCCAGGTGGGCAGAGGGCGGGGGCACAGACCGACCAGGAGTCAACGGGAGGCCAGGAGGGAGGGCAGAGGGCGCAACCGGAACCCATGTCGGGCCCTGCCTTCCAACACCCTGGGAACTCCCGTGCTTGGTGACCTGCAGGGACGGCCACGAACATTACCCGGGAGTGTGTCAGGGCAGGGAGGGCCTGGTTCTGAGGGGACGGGCCCCGCCGACATTCGGAGGAGCACAGGCCCTGCCTGGGTTGTGGGTGAGGACCCTGAGGGAGGGGGGAAAGGGGCCCGAGAGGAGCCCGCCCCTGCTGTCAGCCATGGGAGGCCCAGGGGCGGAATGACTTCCTCCTCCGGGCCTCAGAGGGACTGGGACTGGCTTAAGGGGCAGGCCCTCAGGCAGCAGAGAGGAGGGCCCAGGCCCAGCTGGGAGTCATGATGAGGCGCCCGCGTTAGCACTGAGGAAGCCTGGACCCAGGTCAGCTGAGACAGCATCCCAGGCCCTGACAGGGGTCCCCATGCCAGGAGTCTTGCCAGCCTGGGCCCGAGCCTGGATGCGCGTGGTCCCCTCACTTCCTTCTGATCCTTTCCGGGCCTGTGTGCCCTGCTCCAAGAGCTTTGTCTCAGGCCAGCATCCGTGGGAGGTGCGGACCCTCGGCGAGCCTGGAGGGGGCAACCCGCCCTGGCAGGGCAGAGACCTCACAGAGGCAGGCCCACCCCTCCTGTGTGCACGGGGAGCCCAGGGCTGGGCTGGCAGACCTCACCCTGAGATGCCCCCTCGTGTCCTCTTCCAGGGACTCCAGGAATCGGCAGCTGAAGTCCTGAGACACTTGTCCTGAGGTCTCAGAGCCATGGAGGACCAGGCGGAGCCAGGAGACGAGGTGAGACCCCCGACCTGGATGTGTCCCCCAGGCTGTCCCATACCGGACAGGTCCCCTCAGCCTCCAGTCCCAGATCCTCGGGCTGGGCTGGCACACCACTAGGCTGCATCATTTCATCCTTCGGGTCCTGCATGGACAGACTGCCCGCCCAGCAGGGGAGACCCCTGGGAGGCAGGAGCCCACCCCCCAAGAAGAGCCCCAGGGTCCGCGGTGCCCACTTTCCCCCCTCACTCCTGCAGGCTGCCATTCCCCTGAGCAGCGTCAGCATGCCTCCGGGTGCCAGGAGTGTGCAGGGCCAGTTGGAGGAGGCCCTGCAGGAGCCGAGAGAAGACCAGGGTGCGGAGGGGCCCCAGCACCCGCCCCAGGCTGTGCCAGCCATCCCGGGAAGCGAGTCCCATGCCCAAAGCTCCAGCAGCAGTGGGGATGAGGCAGCAGGGGATGCCGGAGCCTCTCTCCAGTATGCCCTGCAGAACAAAATGATCCAGCTGATTGAGTTCCTGCTACTCAAGTACCTCTCCAAGGAGCCGACCACCAGGGCTGAGATGCTGGAGCTGGTCGCAAGGGATCACCAGCGCCACTTCCCTGTGATCTTCAGCCAAGCCTCCAAGGGTTTGCAGCTGGCCTATGGCATCGATG
Source organism: Smutsia gigantea (assembly GCA_032199065.1). Classification (NCBI taxonomy): domain Eukaryota; kingdom Metazoa; phylum Chordata; class Mammalia; order Pholidota; family Manidae; genus Smutsia; species Smutsia gigantea. The sequence goes on along the minus strand of JAVSCE010001034.1, from coordinate 8,489 downwards.
TGAAGAGAGTAGAGGCGGGCACCCACATCTATGTCCTGGTCCCCACCCTGGGCCTCACCTGGGATGGGGTGAATGACGAGGAGAGCCTGCCCAAGACCGGCTTCCTGGCGGTGGTCCTGAGCATTAACCTCCTGCAGAGAGGCCGGGTCGTTGAGGAGAAGCTGTGGGACTTGCTCAGTATAGCGGAGGTGTACCCCGGGAGGGAGCACTTCATCTGTGGGGAGCCCAGGGAGCTCATCACCAGGGTCTTGGTGCAGGAGCGGTACCTGAAGTACCGGCAGGTGCGCCACAGCAATCCCGCTCACTTCGAGCTGCGCTGGGGCCCCAGGGCCCACGCGGAGACCAGCCCGAGGCAGGTCAAGCACTTTGTGCGCAGGCACACTAGCGGGCCTGCGGTGCACTAATCTGTCCCCATCCGGGGACGCTAGGAGCAACGAGGAACAGGGCCCCTGAGCAGAGGGGTGGCCAGGCCCAGGCCAAGCCCCTGTCAGGTATCCTCTCCTGCTGGGCGTGCACTCAGGCCCCTCTCCCCCTTTGCCTACAGGAGAGAGCAGACAGTGCTCTAAGGAGCCACAGGCCCAGGGCCAAGTGGGCTAGAGCCTCTGGGTTCCTGGTCTCCCTGACCCCATGGAAGTGGGTCTTTGTTTCCTCTGGCACGTTTTGCCTTGCTCCTTTTCATGGAAAGGGGGGTTAGCTTCAGCATCTGCTTCTGAATGACATCTATCCCCCATGTGTGCATTCTTGAGCTAGTTCACCAGTTAGTGTTACGTTGCTGTTTTATAGACAAATGGGGAAACCTTCCACCTGAGTTTGTGATCCCGAGCTAGGTCACAGGGCATGGGCCTGGCCACTCCCTCAGAAATGTGATGGAAATCAGCAGTAAAATGAATGGTATCCAGAAATGGAGAAATAAAAGTGTGGTTGGTTTAATTCTTGCTCCCGATTCCTTCTGGTCTGTCCCTTACAGAACTGAAATACATGCAGGTACCTGAATGTGCTTGCTGTATTCAAGACCTTGGAAGAAATGTAATGCTGGTAGCTAAGACCCCTGCTTCCTGACTCACGATTCCCAGGCCTTCCCTGAGCCTCTGCTCACTTGCAGGCGCTGTGTTAGCGGTGGGGTAAGGACGCTCCCCATCTCCCGTAGAGTGATAGTCTAGGAGCTGCTGTCCTGTGAAGAAGGTGTGAGGTGTGCCCCAGACCTACAGAACGTTTAGTAAAGGAAGGGGTGAGCAGGCGCGGCTGCAGGGGAGGGCGTCCAGTCTCCATGCCCCGAGCTGGGCAGCTTGTGGGTTCAGGTGCTGCCATTCCTGTGGGACCCAGTGCAGTGCGGCTGGGTGGTGGCCGAGCCAGAGTGGCAGATGGCGAGCCTTAGGTGTGAGAGGCAAGTCTGAAATGGAACGTTGCTCTGATTAGTCCCTTTCGGGTCTTGGGCAAACCGGCTGAGGTCTCCTTGGGGGCAGCAAGGGGGGGTGTCCTGGGCTCTCGCCCCAGTGCCACTGAAGACAGCACCTGCTGTCCTAGGTTAGCCTCTAAGGGCACCCCCCCACCCCAGCCTTGGACACCTACAGAATGAGACGCCCCAGACAAGAAAGACTCTCGATCGCAGCTTGCCCATGGCTTTGGGGCAGACGGAGGCCCCCTCTCCAGGGGCAAGGCTGTGGGTGCGAAGCCGGCTCTGCTAGTGGTTCAGGGTGCAACCTGGGCCATAGACTCCACCTTTTGTGGCCTAGGCCAGGCCTTTGTGGCCTTTCCTGGGACATGCCTGAGGGCCAGGATGGAGGGCTGTCGGGCTGGGCACGGGCCCCACCACCCAAACCCACTTGTTCACTGAACTTGGGAGGCAGAGCCTTGGCCTGTGGGCCCCGAGCACGTGTGCAGAGGGCGGGGCTCAAGGGAGACTCAGCGGGAGGAGCGAGGGCCCCCGAGAATCCTTGTGCGCATGTTCTGGCAGGGCTAGTGGACCCACAGGCCTGACATCCGGTTGTGATGCCGACCCCTCCCCCCTGCTCTCCCCAACCCCCACCTCGTGCCCTCCCACCTGCTGACACCCGCCCCCACACCTCCCCCAATGCACCCAACATCCCACCCCACATATACGCCTGCCCCTGCCTCCACTGTCCCACCTTCCCCTACCCCAGCACCATACCACAACCACTAGGGCCCTGGGGTGGCAGGGCCTTGGGCCTCATGCGCCAGGGTAGGTGGGAGAGGGTGTGGCTCAAGGGAGGCCAAGGGGGAGGAGCAAAGGTCCCCCGGAATCACTGTACGCCCTCCCTGGCCGCCCCCATGGGAGCTCAGGCGTGGCATCCAGACGTGACGTCATCGGACTTCCGCCTGGGAGGCCTGAGGGACAGGGAGAGCGTCGGTGGCGGAGGCCGGATTTAGGTGAACCCGCAAGGACTCCAGGTACAACTGCGGGGGAAGCCTGAGGGCCCCCGTCCAAGAATTCGGGGGGCTCATGCCATCCCCTAAAGAGGCCCCGGGAGGGTCCTCTGGCTGGGCAGTGCCACCTCACATCACACCCATGCTCCCGTCCGCCATTTTGAATCGTGAGAGTGAAGGCCTTGTTCCAAGGAGGGAACCCAGGTGGGCAGAGGGCGGGGGCACAGACCGACCGGGAGTCAACGGGAGGCCAGGAGGGAGGGCCGAGGGCGTCCCCGGAACTCACGTCGGGCCCTGCCTTCCACTGCCCTGGGAACTCCCGTGCTTGGTGACCTGCTGGGACGACCACGGACGTCACCAGGGAGTGTGTCAGGGAGGGGAGGGCCTGGGTCTTGTGGGACGGGCCCCGGCCGACATTCGGAGGAGCACAAGCCCTTCCCGGGTTGTGGGTGAGGACCCTGAGGGAGGGGGGGAAAGGGGCCCGAGAGGAGCCCGCCCCTGCTGTCAGCCATGGGAGGCCCAGGGGCGGAATGACTTCCTCCTCTGGGCCTCAGAGGGACTGGGACTGGCTTAAGGTGCAGGCCCTAAGGCAGCGGAGCGGACAGCCCAGGCCCTGCTGGGAGTCATGATGAGGCGCCCGCATTAGCACTGAGGGAGCCTGGACCCACGTGAGCTGAGACAGCATCCCAGGCCCTGACAGGGGTCCCCATGCCAGGAGTCTTGCCAGCCTGGGCCGGAGCCTGGATACGCGTGGTCCCCTCACTTCCTTCTGATCCTTTCCGGGCCTGTGTGCCCTGCTCCAAGAGCTTTGTCTCAGGCCAGCATCCGTGGGAGGTGCGGACCCTCGGCGAGCCTGGAGGGGGCAACCCGCCCTGGCAGGGCAGAGACCTCACAGAGGCAGGCCCAGCCCTCCTGTGTGCACGGGGAGCCCAGGGCTGGGCTGGAGACTTCACCCTGAGATGCCCTCTCGTGTCCTGTTCCAGGGACTTCAGGAATCGGCAGCTGAAGTACTGAGGCAGCTGTCCTGAGGTCGCAGAGCCATGGCGGCCCAGGCTGAGCCAGGAGACGAGGTGAGGCCCCCCCGAACTGGATGTGTCCCCCGGGCTGTCCCATACCGGACAGGTCCCCTCAGCCTCCAGTCCCAGATCCTCGGGCTGGGCTGGCACAACACTAGGCCGCATCATTTCAGCTTTCGGGTTCTGCATGGACAGACTGCCCGCCCAGCAGGGGAGACCCCTGGGAGGCAGGAGCCCACCCACAAAGAAGAGCCCCAGGGTCCGCGGTGCCCACTTTCCCCCCTCACTCCTGCAGGCTGCCGTTCCCCTGAACAGCGCCAGCATGCCTCTGGGCGCCAGGAGTGTGCAGGGCCGGTTGAAGGAGGCCCTGCAGGAGCTGAGAGAAGCCCAGGGTGCGGAGGGGCCCCAGCACCCGCCCCAGGCTGTGCCAGCCATCCCGGGAAGCGAGTCCCATGCCCAAAGCTCCAGCAGCCGTGGGGATGAGGCCGCAGGGGATGCCAGGGCCTCTCTCCAGGATACCCGGCGCAACAACAAGATCCAGCTGATGGCCTTCCTGCTCCTCAAGTACCGCTCCCACGAGCCGACCACGAGGGCAGAGATGCTGGAGCTGGTAGCAAGGGATCACCAGCGCCACTTCCCTGTGATCTTCAGCCAAGCCTCCAAGGGTTTGCAGCTGGTCTATGGCATTGATGTGAAGAGAGTAATAGGGGGCAACCACACCTATGTCCTGGTCCCCACCCTGGGTCTCACCTGGGATGGGCTGAATGAAGAGCAAGGCCGGCCCAAGACCGGCTTCCTGGCGGTGGTCCTGGCCATTATCCTCCTGCGGGGAGGCCGGGTCCCTGAGGAGGAAGTGTGGCACTTTCTCAGTGTTGTGGAGGTGTACCCCGGGAGGGAGCATTTCATCTATGGGGAGCCCAGGGAGCTCATCACCAGGGTCTTGGTGCAGGAGCGGTACCTGAAGTACCGGCAGGTGCGCCACAGCAATCCTGCTCACTTTGAGCTGCTCTGGGGCCCCAGGGCCCATGCGGAGACCAGCCCGAGGCAGGTCAAGCACTTTGTGCGCAGACACGCTCACAGGCCTGCTGGGCACCAATCTGTCCCCATCCGAGGACGCTAGGAGCAATGAGGAACAGGGCCCCTGAGCAGAGGGGCGGCCAGGCCCAGGCCAAGCCCCTGTCAGGTATCCTCTCCTGCTGGGCCTGCACTCAGGCCCCTCTCCCCCTTCGCCTACAGGAGAGAGCAGCCAGTGCTCTAAGGAGCCACAGGCCCAGGGCACGTGGGCTAGAGCCTCTGGGTTCCTGGTCTCCCTGACCCCATGGAAGTGGGTCTTTGTTTCCTCTGCACGTTTTCCCCTGTTGCTCCTTTTCATGGAAAGGGGGGTTAGCTTCAGCATCTGCTTCTGAATGACATCTATCCCCCATGTGTGCATTCTTGAGCTAGTTCACCAGTTAGTGTTACGTTGCTGTTTTGTAGAGAAATGGGGAAACCTTCCATCTGAGTTTGTGATCCCGAGCTAGGTCACAGGGCATGGGCCTGGCCACTCCCTCAGAAATGTGATGGAAATCAGCAGTAAAATGAATGGTATCCAGAAATGGAGAAATAAAAGTGTGGTTGGTTTAATTCTTGCTCCCGATTCCTTCTGGTCTGTCCCTTACAGAACTGAAATACATGCAGGTACCTGAATGTGCTTGCTGTATTCAAGACCTTGGAAGAAATGTAATGCTGGTAGCTAAGACCCCTGCTTCCTGACTCACGATTCCCAGGCCTTCCCTGAGCCTCTGCTCACTTGCAGGCGCTGTGTTAGCGGTGGGGTAAGGACGCTCCCCATCTCCCGTAGAGTGATAGTCTAGGAGCTGCTGTCCTGTGAAGAAGGTGTGAGGTGTGCCCCAGACCTACAGAACGTTTAGTAAAGGAAGGGGTGAGCAGGCGCGGCTGCAGGGGAGGGCGTCCAGTCTCCATGCCCCGAGCTGGGCAGCTTGTGGGTTCAGGTGCTGCCATTCCTGTGGGACCCAGTGCAGTGAGGCTGGGTGGTGGCCGAGCCAGAGTGGCAGATGGCGAGCCTTAGGTGTGAGAGGCAAGTCTGAAATGGAACGTTGCTCTGATTAGTCCCTTTCGGGTCTTGGGCAAACCGGCTGAGGTCTCCTTGGGGGCAGCAAGGGGGGGTGTCCTGGGCTCTCGCCCCAGTGCCACTGAAGACAGCACCTGCTGTCCTAGGTTAGCCTCTAAGGGCACCCCCCCACCCCAGCCTTGGACACCTACAGAATGAGACGCCCCAGACAAGAAAGACTCTCGATCGCAGCTTGCCCATGGCTTTGGGGCAGACGGAGGCCCCCTCTCCAGGGGCAAGGCTGTGGGTGCGAAGCCGGCTCTGCTAGTGGTTCAGGGTGCAACCTGGGCCATAGACTCCACCTTTTGTGGCCTAGGCCAGGCCTTTGCGGCCTTTCCTGGGACATGCCTGAGGGCCAGGATGGAGGTCTGTCGGGCTGGGCACGGGCCCCACCACCCAAACCCACTTGTTCACTGAACTTGGGAGGCAGAGCCTTGGCCTGTGGGCCCCGAGCACGTGTGCAGAGGGCGGGGCTCAAGGGAGACCCAGCGGGAGGAGCGAGGGCCCCCCAGAATCCTTGTGCGCATGTTCTGGCAGGGCTAGCGGACCCACAGGCCTGACATCCGGTTGTGATGCCGACCCCTCCCCCCTGCTCTCCCCAACCCCCACCTCGTGCCCTCCCACCTGCCGACACCCGCCCCCACACCTCCCCCAATGCACCCAACATCCCACCCCACATATACGCCTGCCCCTGCCTCCACTGTCCCACCTTCCCCTACCCCAGCACCATACCACAACCACTAGGGCCCTGGGGTGGCAGGGCCTTGGGTCTCATGGGCCACGGTAGGTGGGAGAGGGTGTGGCTCAAGGGAGGCCCAGGGGGAGGAGCAAAGGACCCCCGGAATCTCTGTACGCCCTCCCTGGCCGCCCCCAGTGAAGCTCAGGCGCGGCATCCGGACGTGACGTCTTCGGACTTCCGCCTGGGAGGCCTGAGGGACAGGGAGAGCGTCGGTGGCGGAGGCCGGATTTAGGTGAACCCGCAAGGACTCCAGGTACAACTGCGGGGGAAGCCTGAGGGCCCCCGTCCAAGAATTCGGGGGGCTCATGCCATCCCCTAAAGAGGCCCCGGGAGGGTCCTCTGGCTGGGCAGTGCCACCTCACATCACACCCATGCTCCCGTCCGCCATTTTGAATCGTGAGAGTGAAGGCCTTGGTCCAAGGAGGGAACCCAGGTGGGCAGAGGGCGGGGGCACAGACCGACCGGGAGTCAACGGGAGGCCAGGAGGGAGGGCCGAGGGCGTTCCCGGAACTAACATTGGGCCCTGCCTTCCACCGCCCTCGGAACTCCCGTGCTTGGTGACCTGCTGGGACGGCCACGGACGTTACCCGGGAATGTGTCAAGGCGGGGAGGGCCTGGGTCTGAGGCGACGGGCCCCGGCCGACATTCGGAGGAAGACAGGCCCTGCCCGGGTTGTGGGTGAGGACACTGAGGGAGGGGGGAAAGGGGCCCGAGAGGAGCCCGTCCCTGCTGTCAGCCATGGGAGGCCTGGGGCGGAATGACTTCCTCCTCCAGGCCTCAGAGCAACTGGGACTGGCTTAAGGGGCAGGCCCTCCTGCAGCGGAGAGGAGGGCCCAGGCCCTGTTGGGAGTCATGATGAGGCGCCCATGGGAGGATGGTGGGAGCCTGGAATGCAGAAAAGAATCTGCCTGGGAGGCCCAGGGGGAGGAGCGAGGACCCTTAGAATCCTTGTGCGCTCCTCCTGGCCGCCTGCAGGGGGCCGCTCAGGCCTGGCATCCGGACGTGACGTCATCACACTTCCCCCTGTCGGGCCTGAGGGAGGGGAGGGCCTCGGTGTTGGAAGCTGGATTTAGGTCAGTCAGCAAGGGCTCCAGGTAGAACGGGAAGTGGGGGGGGAGCCTGAGGGCCCCGCCAAAGAATTCGGGTGGCTCATGCCATCGCCCCAAGAGGCCACGGGAGGGTCCTCAGGCTGGGCAGTGCCACCTCATATCACACCCATGCCCCCGCCCGCCATTTTGAATCGTGAGAGAGAAGGCCTTGGTCTGAAGAGGGAACCCAGGTGGGCAGAGGGCGGGGGCACAGACCGACCGGGAGTCAACGGGAGGCCAGGAGGGAGGGCCGAGGGCTCCCCTGAACCCATCTCTGGCCCTGCCTTCCACCGCCCTGGGAACTCCCGGGATTGGTGACCTGCTGGGACGGCCACGGACGTCACCCGGGAGTGTGTCAGGGCAGGGAGGGCCTGGGTCTTGGGGGACGGGCCCCGGCTGACATTCGGAGGAGCACAAGCCCTTCCCGGGTTGTGGGTGCGGACCCTGAGGGAGGGGGGAAAGGGGCCCGAGAGGAGCCCGCCCCTGCTGTCAGCCATGGGAGGCCCAGGGGCGGAATGACTTCCTCCTCTGGGCCTCAGAGGGACTGGGTCTGGCTTAAGGTGCAGGCCCTAAGGCAGCGGAGAGGACGGCCCAGGCCCTGCTGGGAGCCATGGTGAGGCGCCCGCATTAGCACTGAGGGAGCCTGGACCCAGGTCAGCTGAGACAGCATACCAGGCCCTGACAGGGGTCCCCATGCCAGGAGTCTTGCCAGCCTGGGCCCGAGCCTGGATACGCGTGGTCCCCTCACTTCCTTCTGATCCTTTCCGGGCCTGTGTGCCCTGCTCCAAGAGCTTTGTCTCAGGCCAGCATCCGTGGGAGGTGCGGACCCTCGGCGAGCCTGGAGGGGGCAACCCGCCCTGGCAGGGCAGAGACCTCACAGAGGCAGGCCCACCCCTCCTGTGTGCACGGGGAGCCCAGGGCTGGGCTGGAGACTTCACTCTGAGATGCCCTCTCATGTCCTGTTCCAGGGACTTCAGGAATCGGCAGCTGAAGTACTGAGGCAGCTGTCCTGAGGTCGCAGAGCCATGGCGGCCCAGGCTGAGCCAGGAGACGAGGTGAGGCCCCCCCGAACTGGATGTGTCTCCCGGGCTGTCCCATACCGGACAGGTCCCCTCAGCCTCCAGTCCCAGATCCTCGGGCTGGGCTGGCAC
>JAVSCE010001033.1:0-209996 GCA_032199065.1 Smutsia gigantea | reverse complement strand
AACTTCAAGGGTTATCCATTTATCCCCTGCTTACTTCTCCCCTGCTCAAACAGACAAAGAATATTTCTGCCAAGAGAACAGTACTCTTAAAAGGGGGGTCCATGAACTTCAGGAGGAATGATCTCCCCCAACACTGTTCTCAGTATCTGTGTATTGAGAACATTTGCATCTTCCTGGACTCCTAGAGCTCAGTGTCCCAGCAGATGTTTAGAACCACATCTGGCAGGTACAAAGCACCACATGATTTCATTTATAGGAAATGTTCAGAATAGGCAAATCTATAGAGACAGAAAGTAGAATGGTAGTTACCTGAAGATGGGGTGGAGGGAATGGAGCTAGGAGGATATGGGGAGTGACTGCTAATGGGTATGGGATTTCTTTTTGGGGGTGATGGAAATGTTCTAAAAGTGATTGTGGTCATGGTTGTTCAACTCTGTGAATAGAGTTGAAACCACTGAATTACGTACTTTAAGTAGGTGAATGGTATGTTATGTGAATTATTTCTCAATAAAGTAGTTTTTTAAAAAGATAACTATAAAACCTAGATCCACCAAAAATGTACAGTTTAGCCCTTTCTGAAAAATAGCAACAGCTGGAAGGGGTATCATCAGATTCTCCAACCATGGAGGAAATGCCTAGGTGAGCAAATATAAAAGCTCCCATATTTAGCAATGCAAACCTTAGAAAGAAGGAGACTTATGTGAGTCTTCAAAGAGTTTGCTCTAAATTCATATTTTCGGTAGCAACTAGACCAAATACTGCACTCACTGAATTCTCCATGGGTCAAGTACCTGCAAGTTAGTGGACACATCTGAAAATGAACAAGGTAACAAAGGAAATTCTGCAAGCCCTAGTGAGTGGTTAACTAGACAACTGGCACCCACTCCTCTAACTCATTGGCTTCTGGCTGTCAAACCTCTTATCAGTTAAAGCCAATGAGTTTTCAACATCTTAAGACAAAAAGGAAATGGTAACATTTGCATAGAGAGAATCTTAAAGATGAAAATATTTAGCAACCTTTTCTGGTATACAACAGTGTCCTTCCCTAGGCAGAAATAGCGTATTACAGCGCAGAATAACATTTTGATTAAGGCTGGGGTATTTGTTACAAGTTGTGCAATATCCCCCATATCATATGTCCTCCCATGTGGACAAAATTTATTTCGAGTTTGTCCTCTGAAATAAATTTAAATGCCAGTAAATCGATGGTGATTAAAAAAATAAATACTTAATAAATGTTTCTTTTTAACTAGGCATTACTGATGGAAACACTAAAATCAAGGGATATGATTCTCTGGAAGTAGCCATGAGGAGAGGAGTCTTACCACACACACAATGAAAATCCCAGCTCAAGATTCACTTTCTAGCCCAATGAAAAGATGGGCAGAGGAGGGTGAGGAAGGAGAGCAACCTGACAATGTTGAATGGATTTCACCATCTTCTTGAGGGAAGAGAGGCGGGCCAATAGGCAGTCTTCTCAAAGCAACGTTCATTTTTTAATCATCTGCAGCACAGCCCAACCAGTGTGATTAACACTCAGCCATCTGTCTGAACACTAAAGCCCTCAACTTTCAACATTTAAGTCCTACACACAGTTTTAATGTGTTATCAATTAAACAAGTTTTTCCTTCCACTGTGGTTTTGGACTTAGAGATAAATCTGATTTACTTTTATGGGGGTTGGAGAAGATGGGAGGAGAGAATCTGAATTACTACTTTACAGACCAAAGTTAAATGTCATCGGGTTACAACTCTATAGCACTGACACCCTCAGTCGCACGCAATTAAAGGAAGCCAGCATCGACAATATACAGTCAGATGCATTTTTTACATACCAGCCACGCAAAAGGAAGGGGTATAATATGGACACAAGCACACCATATGCACACAGACATCTTGCTGGTTGAGGACGGATATGCGCTAATTTATCCTGAAATACTTCCTTTTAAATGCAAGAAAAAAGCAACCAGGTTTTACTGTCCCAGTGAGGGTGTGACAGCAACAATTTACAATTTCCTTCCATCTCATTCTCTCATTCTCCCTCCCTCCGCCTCTTGCTGTGTCTGCCTCTCCAGCCTCCATTTCCTGATATTTCTCCTCACGTTACATGCCTATTATACAATGGTGGTGTGTGGAGGAATTTGAAAAAGAAAAGAGAGATGATTTGATTGGGAGGACAGGAGAAAGAGAAAGATTGAGAGAGACAGAGAGAATGTCAACGCCCAAGTCTGGCATTTGCCTATTTAAATTCAATCCTGCAGCCCTGGCCGAGCTGAGCGATAGATGGGCTGCGTTATGAATTTCTGATCAGACAACTGATAGGTGATGAGAGAGGACATAATCCCATTGAGAAAGCCTTTTCTTCCAAGCAGGGGCAAGTAATAGCCTACCCTTGAGAGGCAGCTTTGCTCTACCCTTTGTGTGTGTGTATGCGTGTGTGTACATATATAAATTTTCCCTTTCTTTGAAAAAAAAAGTCAAAGTAAGCATTTTATGATGATAAATGTGTAGTAATAATTGACAGTTGCCTGCATCTGAAACAGGGATTTGTCTTGGAAAATCAGACACACTCGCCAAATAAATTGTAGTTTCTTTTCTTTTCTTTTTTAAAAACCTAATTGGAATCTCTCCTTTGCCCATCTTGTTGTAATACCCATTTTGACGACCAGAAAAGAATGTGAAAACATTGAAACCAAACAACATTACTGGTGCTTGGGGTGCATTCCCCCATTTGCTTCCTTTTCAGTATTTTGTGTTTACCTAAAAAAAGAAATATCGTGTATATACAATGGACAACATATTCATGCACAATATTCAGAGAAAAGAAACAATTCTTAAAGGTCTTTTTTAAATTCCCACACATGTGAAACAATACTTTAAACTGCTTTGCGTAATCATTACAGGCAGTTAATTATTCTAGCTCTAGTTAAGCATTACACCAACCACAAGGTTTGCAAGTTAATTGAAACTTGTGTAATAGAGACAGGGTATTAAGTATCCAAGACTTTGCAACAGCTTATGGCTACTGCACAGTAAAAAGTTAGAGACCATAAATCTGGTACAGGGGCTGCTTTAGTCAAGTCTATTAGCCTCCCTGCACCAGATGCTCCCACAAAAAAGAAAAAAAAAAGACCTCCAGTTCCAATTTACAAGCAGAGAAAAAGTCACTCAGAGTTATATGAATGTAATGGAGAACATAACAGACAAGAGAGATGTTTATAAATAAAAGCAGGGGAAGCTTAAAATTTAACAATTGTCATCACATTGAAAGGAAGGTGGTTGGATCTCATCCCAATCCCATTTTGAGTGACATCACATGAGGTGACTGGCATCCTGTGCTCTTGGTTTTCCTTCTTTAGCCAAAAGGCAGCCCAGTACCTAATGGAATTTACTGCTAAAGAGGAGAAGGGAGGGGAAGGGTTACTGATCTGTGTTTTACCTAATGTTCATCTTAAGGCACAGACCCACTGCAGGAAGAATTGGCATCCCATTTAACCTACAGTCCTCTAAGCCAGTTTTGGAGTGTGTGGGTGTATATATGTGGGTATGCACATGCATGTGTGTGTTTAAAACAACATTCCTTTGATGATTTAGGGAAATTTCTCTTCCACTTGTAAATGCACCAATTATTAATTATGATCTACAAGATCAAAATTGTGACTGCCTATCAGTACCATTCTGCCTTTCAAAATGCAGTGTTTTCATTATGTCACACATGCATGTCACGGTATCTTCAGTTCTCTTTACCCTGTAAGCTGTAATAGATCCATTAAGCAAGTGTGGATTGCAAGGGGGGCATAATCTGAGAGTGCAAATTATTTACCTGATTTAGATTCATTATAGTCAGGCATGCTGTCTGCATTTCACCATCTTTTTAAAATGGGGAACTTGCCCTGAAAGAATATTATGTAAATCTTTCTGTCACAGATTATTGCCTCTATACATGACTTCCACACCGTGCATCTGCTTTCTGTGCAAGCTTATTACATACACATACACAATTTCCCATTTTTAACCTCCAGTCCTTTCTATTCTCCTCCTTCCCCCAACACTCATTATGGGGAAAATTACCTTAAACAGGACACTACTGGTTTTCTTCCATTCAATTTACATAATTGCTGTTTTGTTGCTTTTTTTTAATGTGGAAATTTTGTTCCCCAAAGGAAAGCATCTATGTTTAAATGGCAAAATGGAATTACACTCAGAGCCACAAATGTAGGGGTGCTTCTCGCGATGCATTTTGGGGCATTCCAAGCCCACCAGCACACAAGTCATTTTCGAGAGCTACAGTCCTTGCTTTCCATGATGGTGACAACCCACAGCAAATATATGTTGGCCAATGATAAGCTTCTGAGAGCCACAAACATAGCTGCTTTAGGACTAATACCTCATGAATTTTTAGTACCACACTGTGCCAAATCTATAATGAACTGTTTTAACTTTGATTAATAGTGATAATTAACATCATTTGTATACACAAAAGTGAGTTTTAAAAACTGCTTTAAAAAAAAAGATGCAACTTCTAACAAAAAGCGACTTTTAAAAGAAGCAAACTTCTAGCTTCCAGGGTCACATTCCCTTTTCTGCAATTTATGTACTATAAGTAAAAATGCATTTTTTAATCATGAAATATATTACATATACAGAAGAGTGTAAACGCACATGTACAGTGGAAAGAACAATCATGAAACAAATACCCACATAAACTTCCCACCAGGTTAAGAAGCAGAATCCAGCCAGCACCTTAGAAACCAGCCCTCCTCCTGCCCCATGACTCACTGTCTTGGTCTCCACCATGATTCTTTCCTTCTCAAAGCTTTGTAAGAGGGTCCCACTCTTTTGATTTTTAAAGTAATCATTCCCTGTGTTTGTATCATATAGTTTGTCTATCTGTATGTTAATCCCAACAAAATTTTAGTTTTGCCAGCTTTTACTAAGAGATTCATTATTCTTCAGAGCTTGCTTCATTCGCTCAACATTACAAAAATCATGGATTTTGTCATGTGCGACCGAGGTCCACTCGTCTTAAGTGCTCTGCAGCGTTCCATTTCATGAATGTATCAGTCTTGACCAATCCATTTCTGTTGACAGACATTTCTAGTTTGGGACTGTTACAAACAACACCACTCTGCATTTTTGCTCATGTCTCTTGGTTCTCGTGAGCAAGACGCTCTCTAGAGCATATGTAGCCAGGAGTGAGGATGCTGTGGCTGAGAACACAGGTGAGTTCGACTTTACCAAGTAAACCCAAGTCTTGTCCAATGTTCTCAACACTCCCATAGCAAAGTTCCCAACTATCTTCACCTCTGCCAATGTTTCAAAGTGTTGCATAGTGTTGGGTATACAATGACATCTTTTTCTAGTTTTAATCTGTAGAGACCTGATTAACAGTGAGATTAAGCGTTTTTGCATATGTGTACTGGTCAGATGGGTTTCTCTTTTGTATGAAGGGTCCAGGTTTCTGATCCATTTTTTCACTGGATCAGTTTTTTTCTTAATTCTTTTGCCAGAATTCATTCTATGCTCTGGATGCTACTGTTCAGTCAGTTATATGTGCTGCAAATATCTTTCCAATGAGATGGTTTTCTTCCCACTTTTTTTATGGTATCTTATGATATATTTAAATTGTTGGTTTAAGTGTAGAGCTACTGATTATATTCTTTAGGGTTGGTGCTTTTGTGCCTTGTTTAAGAAATTCTCCACCATCCTAAAGTCACGAAGATGTTCTCCTAAATTATCCTCTAAAAGCTTTATTGCTTTGCTTATTACATCTTCAGGTCCTTATTTGACCTGGAATTGATTGTTTTGTGTACTGTGAGGTAGACGTTCAATTTCATTTCTTTTTTCCATATAAAGAACCAATTGTCCCAACACCATTTACTGAAAAGTCTCTATTTTCCCCACTGTTATGTATCTAAAGTATACATATGGATGTTCTATTTCTTGATTTTCTATTGTGTTTCACTGGCCTGTTGATTTATACCTCTACCACTACTACACTGTATCAGTGTGACCTAATAATATATCTTGATATCTGGTAAGAAGTCCCAACTATGTTTTTCCTTTGTACGTATGTGTGTGGAGGGTGTGTGTGTGTGCAGATATACATATATGATATATATAAATACACATATATGATATATATAGATATTATATATATGTATATTTATGTTTTTAAGGTGGGATTTTGACTGAGACTGCACTGAAGCTTTAGATCAATTTTGGGGTAATTATTATCTTTCATGAACATGCTATATATATCTCTCCATTTATTTAGGTCCTTTTAAATGTTGTTCAATAAAGCTTTTAATTTTAAGCTTAGCAACATTATGCTACTTTAGATTTATCTCTGGGCTTTTCATATTTTTGATACTCAGAAATGGTATATATATTTTTGCTTTATTTTCTATTTGCTGCTAGTACATAGAAATGTAGTTAATTTTTCCATATTGATTTTGTTTCTAGCAACCTTTTTAAATTCTTAATTTTAATAATTTGTTGATTCTTCTGGATTTTCTATATTCCTAATCATATCATTCCTCCTTTACTATCCTGTAACTTTTTATTTCTCTTTCTGCCTTATTACTCAGCCTAGGACATACAATGCCATGTTGAAAAGAAGTGATGACGGGCACATTTATCTTTCTCCTAATCTCAAAAGGAAAGATTTTTATTGTTTATCCATTAACAATGATGTTTTTTGCAGGTTTTTTAGATTAGTTATAAGATAAAGAAGGTTTCTTTCTATTCCTAGTTTGCTAAAAATTCTCACATTGGATATAACAAATTTTATCAAATTCTTTTTCTGTATCTAACAAGATAATCATATTTTTCTCCTTCAGGTAATAATCTGTATTATATACATCATTATATAATATATAATCATTATATACTAATTGATCTTCTAATGTTAAATCAATGTTGCACTTCAGTAGCTTAGGCCATAAAATAGTACCTTCTATACAAAGTGCCAGAGTTGGTTTGCTAATACTTTGTCCTTGACTTTGTACCTGTGTCTTAGAAAGAGAGGTTATAATCTTCCATTTCTCACACTATCTTTCTTGAGTCTTGTTATCAAAGTTATGCTAGCCTCACAAAATAAGTTAGACAATGTCTTGAACATTTTGTAATTACAATTAGGCAGCCAATGACAAAAAAACAAACAAACAGTGGTCTCTTGTACATTTCAAGCCAGCTTCCCTTCCTCATCTTCATTTTCCACCTGATCAGTCAAGATTCAGGCAGAAGACAGAAACCATATTAGTAAATCTAACAGGAAATTTAACATAAAGAATTGTGAACCAGGTATAAAGAATTCTAACCAAACTAGCTGAATAGGCAAAAAGAACCCTAAGGTATCAAATAAGTGCCAACCACTCCAAAGACAGGGAGAATAAAGGGAAGAGGTTGAAATTGCTAAAACTAAAGAGGCTGAAGAAGGAGCCAAGCCCAGGTGTCTGAAGAGGAGTGCTGGGTGGCCGGTACTAGTGCATCTGCGCCAAGCCCTACTGAACTGGTTCTCAAGATGTCAGGGAAACTGTGAATGGGAATCAATTGCTACGATAGAAGGGAACTTCCAAGCATAGTGATAAAATGAAGCTGGAACGACGCCCACGGGAAAAAAGCTTACAGGAGGTCCACCAGAAGCAAACCAAAAGAGTGCTTCATCTTTTACTCTCCAGCCTTTAAGTGTCCTTCTAGGGGTCCCTATTGTCAGAGCTTAAAGGAAACCCACTGGCAAAGGAAAAATGGAATTTGCAAAGTTCCAGCCCCTAGAATCACAAAGCAGCATACATGTTTGTGTTCAGAGCTGAAAGACAATAGTTTAATAAATGGTATGATATTAAGATGGCAAATTACAGCAGATAATGCTTGCCAGAGAAGACAAAAATTTTCTTCCCAGTAATAAAGGCCACCTCCTTCACCTTCAAGCTCATGAAACTTACAGCCATGCTGAGCGACTGGATGATGAATCCTGTGTGTCATATAAGCTCAGAGCTAAGATTTTACCATTACTCCAGGTAGTGGATTGTAAAATGGTTACAAATTACTCCCTTTCCAAATTATCTATATCCATGCCCCTTTTGCAGCTACTCCTACTCAGTGTAAAGACTATTTTTTCCTCCTCTTAAATGGGCTTGAACATTATCCAAGCCAATGGATAATTTAATCAATGGACTATTAACAAACATGACGCATTCAGAGATCAAAAATTCCTTTCCCCCTCTTGCTGGGCAGAAACAACAGTAAGTGCGAAACTATGGTATAACCTCCTGGAAAATGAAAGACCACATGGAAAGAGGACCCATTAGTCTTACTATTTGCAGACATTTCACCTGAGGCCACAGACATGAAAAGCCACATTAGGCCATCTAGCACCAATCAAGCAGCAGACACCACATGAATTGCTCGGTTAGTTCACAAAATTATACGAAACAATAAATGTTTGTTGTTTTAAGTTATT
The DNA here is from genome assembly GCA_032199065.1 of Smutsia gigantea. NCBI lineage: Eukaryota > Metazoa > Chordata > Mammalia > Pholidota > Manidae > Smutsia > Smutsia gigantea. Next base: position 201,533 of record JAVSCE010001033.1, on the reverse strand, counting down.
TAACTGTGGGTAGCTTGCTATGCACCAAAAGCTAACAGATACATACCATGTACAATGAAGTGTTGTCACAATTCTCCACTCAGCAGCTATAAAGGAAGTCACATCAATCTATCAAATCAAGTTCCTACTCTTACTCCATAGACTGATAGAGTATCTTATGCTTCCCTTTCAAAATCCCTCACTCCCAAGAACATCTAGGAGTATTCAAAGGGAGAGTTTCATGTGTACTTGCTAACTATCTTTTGTACAGTCACCATACAACATCTGACATGTTTTTCTCTGGCTTGTATGCTTGCAAAACCTACTGAGTAAGTATCACTGTTCTCGGTGTTCTTAGAGTCCATTATGAGAAAGCTAAAACTTGAGTCAAAGGGGCTTTGTCCAGATGATCCCAGAGTTGCTAGTCTAAGTATTCAAAGCATGCAATGGGTTCCAGGCAAAAGTAGGGAGACTTTCCCTCTCCCCAACTTTGTGATCTACTTTTTCACCTAAGCACTAACAAGTCCATGTATTCCTGAAGACATGGAATCTCAATCTCTCATGAAAACATCACCATCAATTTCTGTGAGCAACTCTATGACAAGAGGACACAAAGCTTTGAAAGAACAAACAGCTGTTTTCTGGGGCAACGCTATCTCAATCCACTTACAAAAGAAATAACTCCATAACAGAAATATTGTTGCACTCTACCTACACCATGGAATCAACATCAAGTTATCACTCCCATGATAAAACTAAAAAGTTGGGCTCTATGTTCATCCCCCAAATTTTTTCATAATTATTTCACTAAAGAATGGCTTATTAAAAAATGACATATCAGAAAAATAGATAGTGCTATAAATTTAAGAAACTGTGCTATACAAAATTTCAACCATTTGCCCTTCTTTGTTTATTAAATAAAATTTATCTACGGTCCATTAAAAATTTCCACTGGCCTAGTATTTAGGAAGTCCCTAAAAAATAGTATTATGATAAAATATTACTATTATATTACTATTATTATTACTATTATAAAATATTACTATTTCTTCCCATTTTTAACATACTCCCATGGTAAAACTGAAAAGTTGGGCTCTATGTTCATACCCCCAATTTTTTTCCAGGAACATAAAATCAGAAACTCTGGGAAATACACAGTGATTAAATTTGTTGTAGTCTCTGGGTAAATATATTTGTTTCGATTTGGCTTATTTAGGCCGATTTCCTAGAAAATAAGGAACAGCATCTAAGCATCCTTCTCTTGCAAGGTTGAAAACTGTGTTCCAATTTGCAATGATTTTGTTTTTCCAGGCTCCACCATTCCCACAGAGATTTCAAGGACCTGGGGCCAAGTTTCAGCCACAGTCCAGGATCACCATTACCCGTACTTTTTTCCACCTCCAGAAGGCTCTGCCAGAAGGAAGCTTCAAGGAATGGTGGCTCAGTTCTGAGATAAAGAGATGGAAAGAATACTGCCTAATTCTTCTAACACATTGCACTAGCTCTGTTTCACCCAATACTAATGCACTATTCAAGCTTAAATCAGAAAACAGAACTGCTCTAGAAATTGCAAAGATAGAAATGTAAAACCAGAATTGGTTAGACAGGTATTAAAAGGACTGAGTGAAAAGGTGCTGGAGTAACCCAAAGACTAGGAACTAACTAGAGAAAGCAACTCTCACGCTAGGATTGGTTAAGGGAGGTGGAGGTATTGCCAGAGCCCAGAAGTGCAGGAGAGGATTCAGGCCCAATGCCAGGGCCGAGAAGAAGTCACCCATGACTACAGCAGCAACTGCCGAGGTGGCGCTCAGTGCTGGTGATGGGACCAGGGGAAAGGCCCCAGCCAAAACGACCAAAAAAGACTGTATGCAACAGCTGTCCACTGCTGCTAGAGAAGTGTCCACGGAAGCTGGAAGTGAAAAGAAAAGTAGCTTCTTCCCATATTGTCTTCCAGGTCCTCCCTGGAGCTACTAGCTGCAGGACCTAATAGAAGCCAGCTGACCCAGTAATTTGGAAGAAGTCATATGCAAGGCCCTGGTGCCCCATCAAACACAACAACAGAATACAGAAGGGTGAGAACAAGGACTGGGAGCTAGCCGGCAAATGATTGACAAAATTTTATTTTTAATAACTGAAATTTCCTAAGACAGAACTTAAATGTTCTAAAAAATAACTAGCTAGCTAGATAGATAGATAGATGAAGTGATGGAGGTGCTAATTCACTGGATGGGGAATCCTTTCACAATGTATGTGTATATCAAATCACCACAATATACATTTAAATATCTTATACTTTGATATGCACCTCAAAAAGCTAAAAGACATTAAGTTTAATGTTTAAAAAAAGAAGTATTTATAGATTCACAGGAAGTTGCAATGGTGGTAGAGAGGTCCTAAGTCCACCTCACCCAGTTACCCCAGTGATTACATCTTCCACAATTAAAGTATAGGATCAGATGTAGGAATTTGACATTAGTGCAATGTGCATGTGTAGTTCTGTATCACCGTCATCATATGTGTCTTGATTTGGGTAGACTGGTTGTTTCCACTTTATTCATTTTTTTCCAAAACTGTTTTAGTTCCTTTACCCTTTCATATACCCTTGGAATATTTATCCTTATCAATCAACAAAAACTTTTTGGGATTTGGATAAGAACTGCATTTAACCTGTACATCAAACTGGGGAGAACTGACATCCTTACTATGTTAAGTCTTCAAACTCATGAGCACAGTGTATATCTCTGTTTAGTTAGGCATTTGATTTCTTTCATCAGTATCTTATAATTTTCAGCATACAACTTCTATATGTGTTTTGTTAGATGTACGTTCTAAGTATTCCATTTTTTGTAAGTTGTAATGGCATTTTTAAATTAGTAGACTATTTTTGAGCAGTATTAGGTTTACTGAAGAATTCTCCTACACCCCCTAGCAGATTCCCCTATATGAATATCTTCCATTAGTGTGGTACTACATTTGTCAACAGTTAATAATAATATATTAATATTGGGTTATCAACTGAAGACTATAGTTTACATTACAGTTCACTGTTTATGTTTTATACTCTATGACTTTTGATAAATGTCTAATGACATGTATCCACCATTATAGTATCATACAGAGTAGTTTCATTTCCCTAGAAATCCCTGGGTTCTACCTGTTCATCCCTCTCTCCCTCCATCCACCCTTGGCAATCACTGATATTTTTACCGCCTCCATAGTTTTGCTTTTTCCAGAATGTCCTATACTTGGAATCATATAATAGTACACTTTTCAAACTGGCTTCTTTCACTCAGCAATATGAATTTAAGGTTTTTCCATGTCTTTTCTTGGCGTGAGAGTTCATTTCCTTTTGTCACTGAATAATACTCCATCATATGGATGCACCATAGTTTATCCATTCACCTACTGCAGGACATCTTGGTTGCTTCCAAGTTTTGACAATTCTGTATAAAGCTATAAACATTTGTGGACAGATTTATATGTGGATGTAAGTTTTCAACTCACTTGAGTAAATACAAAGGAGTGTGATTGCTGGATCATATGCTAGTTTGGTAAGAAACTATCAAACTCTACCATCTTGCATTCCCACCAGAAATGAATGAGAGTTCCTGTTGCTCCACCTTCTCACCAGCATTTGGTGTTGTCAATGTTTTGGATTTTAGTCATTCTAATCAGCATGTAGTGGTATCTTATAGTTATTTTAATTTGCAATTCCCTAGTGACTTTCTCTAATGAAGTTGAGCATCTTTTCATATGTTTATTTGCCATCTATACATCTTCTTTGGTGAGGTATCTATTCAGATCATTTGCCTATTACTTAAGGGATTGTTTTCTCAATGAGTTTTAAGAGTTCTTTGTGTATGTTAGACAGCAGACCTCTAATCAGATGTGTATTTTGCAAATATTTCCCAGTTTGTGGCTTGCTTTTTTATTCTTTCAATGGTATTGTATTTTAAATTTCAGTTTCCACATGTTCATTACTAATACATAAAAATACAATTGATCTTGTATGTTGATCATATATCCAAAGATCTTGTTGAGTTCACCAGTGGTGCTAAGAGGTTTTAACAGATTCTTGAGATATTGTACATAGACAAACATGTCATCTGTAAATAGGAAGACTGTTATTTCTTCCTTTCATTTCCTTTTCCTGCCTTATTGCCCTGACTATAACTTACAGCACTACTGTTAAATAGCAGTAATGAAAGTCCTTGCATCATTCCTGATCTCAGGGGGGAAGCAGTGAGTTTTCCACCATTAAGCATGATGTTAGCTGTATGTTTTTTATAGATGTTCATTATCAAATTAAAGAATTCCCCCTCTATTCCTATTTTTATAAGGATTTTTTCATGAGGGATATTGGTTTGTAAAATTTTCTTTTCTTTTTCTTTTCTTGATGTCAGGGCAATACTGGTTTCACATAACAAGTTGGGGTGTAATTCCTTCTCTTCTAGGAGACTGTGTAGAATTAGAATTAATTCTTTAATCATTTGACAGAATCATCCAGTGGAACCATCAGGGCATGGAGGTTTTTTTCATAAGAATTTAAAATTTTTAATTTCCTTCAGAATTAAAGAACTACTAAAATTATCCATTTTATAGTGTATGAGTTTTAGTGGTTTGTTGTAAAATTTATGGATATAGAGTCATACATGTTATTTTCATATTATCCTATTGATGTCTGTAGGGCCTAGTGATAGCCCTGTCTCATTCCTGTTATTAGTAATTTGTGTCTTCTCTTTTTTCCTTTGTTAGTCTTATTAAACCTTTATCAATTTTATTGATTTGTTCAAAGAACCAGCTTTTTTTTAATTGATTTTCTCTACTGTCTTACTGCTTTTTATTTCATCGATTTCTACTTGTATATTTATTATTTCCTTTGTTCTGCTTGCTTTGGATTTGCTTTTGCTTTTTCATTGAGCTTAGATTATTAATTTTGAGGTTGTTTCTCTCTTTTCTAATGTAAACATTTAATACTATATACCTTTTCCTCCCAGCGTTGCCTCAGCTGTATCCCACAAATTTTGGTATGTTGCACTTTTATTTTCATTCCGTGCCATGTATTCTTTTTCTTCCTTCCTGTGAGACTTCCTCTTTGCTCCATGGATGATTTAGATTTAGAAATGTGTTTAGTTTTCCAGGTGTTTGGAAATTATCCTGTTATCTTTCTGGTGTTGATATCTAGTTTTATTCCACTGTGATCTGAGAACGTACTCTGCATGATTTCAACTATTTTAAATTTGGTGACGTCTGTTTTATGGCCCAGGATCTCGTCTATCTTGGCATATTTTCCATGAATGCTTGAAAAGAATCCATCTTCTGATGCTGTTGGGTAGAGTATTCCATAAACATCAATTACATCTTATTGGTTGATAGTGTGTTCTTTTATATTCTTGCTGTTTTTCTGTCTAGTTGTTATATTAACTGTTGACAGAGGGGTATTGAAGTCTTCAACTATAATTACTGATTTGTCTCTTTGCCCTTTCAGTACTATCAGTTTTTGCTTTATACATTTTGAGGCTGTGTTATTCACATACACATTTAGGATTGCCATATCTTCTTGGTGGATTGATTTTTTCTTCATTATATAATGTGCCTCTCTGCCTGTCTCTGATAATTTTATTTGCCCTAAAGCCTACTTTATCTGATATTATTTTAGCCACTCCACCTTTCTTCTGTTTAATGTTTGCATGGTATATCTTTTTCCATCCTTTCATTTTCAACTTACCTATACTTTATTTGAATAAGTTTCCTTTAGACAGCATCTAGTTGGGTAATTATTTTCATAAACTGCCATTCTCTTTTAAATTGGTGATGTAGACTATTTACATTTAATATAATTGTTGATGTGTTAGTATTTAACCCTGCCATTTTCTTTTTTGTATTTGTTCTATTATTCTTCCTTGTTTCTGTTTCCTTTTATTTGTCTTCCTGTGAGTTAAGAAGATTTTTCATTTACTTTTGATTTATCTTCAGTTGTTTTGATTTTTTTTGTTTTGTTTTGAAGTGTATCTGTATAGCTTTTTTAGTGCATGCTCCAGATATTAAATTATGTGTACATAATTTATCAAAATCTACTGATATTTTACCAGGTTAGGTGGTTTGGAAACTTTATGTCAATTTAGATTCCATTAGCCTCCCCACTTGTAAAATAATTGTCTTAAATATTATCCCCGTAAACACTGAGAAACATATTGGACAGTGATCATTTTCTAGCTTCAACCATCAAATATAATTTAGAAAACTCAAAAGCCTATTGTATGTATACTCATGTTTCTTCTACATCTGTTATTCCTTCTTCCTTCTTGATGTTCCAGATTCCTTCTTTTTTCATTTCCTATCTGTTAAGAAAACTTCCTTCAGCTGTTCTTTTAGGATACTTCTTCTAGCAACAAATTCCCTTAACTTTCCTATTTCTGAGAATACCTTAATTTTTCCTTCATTCCTGAAGGATATTTTCATTGGCAATAGAATTTGAGTTCACAATTCTTTTCTTTCAGTACTTAAAAATCTCATGCCACTTCAATCTGGGCTCCATGGTTTCTGATGAGAAATATTCAGTCATTCAAATTATTTGTCCTATATATAACGCATCATTCCTCCCTAGCTGCTTTTAAATTATTTTGTTTGTCAAAATTCTATTATGATGTGCTTTAATATAGATTTATTTGGGTTTATCCTGTCCAGTATTCACTCAGCTTCCTGAGTGTGCTGGGTCATACCTTTTGCCAAATGTGGGCATCTTCAGCCACTATTTCTTTGAATACTTTTTCACTTCAGTCTTTATTCTCCTCTCCTGAGACTTCAATAACCTGAATTTTAGATCTTCTGCTATATTCCCATTTGTCCTGAGGCTTTATTTCATTCAGTGTTTTTCCTCTGTGTTGTTCAGATTGGATCATTTCTATTGTTCTAGTTTCAATTTTACTGATTATTTCCTTTCTCCACTCCATCCTGTTGACCCCCTCTATTGAGTTTTGTATTTCTATTATTGTATTTTTTTAGTTATAAAACTTTTATTTGGTTCTTATCTTTTATTTCTGTGCTGAGATTTTCTATTTCTTTGATCAGACATTCCATGTTTTCATTTTTTTTCAAGCATGTTCCTAATTTGTTTACTGAAGCATTTCTAGGGCAGCTGCTTTGAAACCCCCACAGCCATTTCTAACACATCTGAGTCATCTTGGTGGCAGTGTGTGTTGACTGTCTTTTCTCTTCTAGGATCCCCCTTGGTTCTTGATATTAGGAGTGATTTTTTTTTATTGATACCTGAACATTTTGGATATTATAAAACTCTACATCTCAATTAAATCTTCTATTTAGCAGGGATCCTCTGTCACGGATTTAGCAGGAAAGGGGGACCTCCATCTTGTTACTGTCAAGTGGAGATAGAAATCCAGGTTCTCAACTCATCCTTCATTGACACACTCTCTTTCCTGCTGAGTGTGGATGGGAATTAAGTCTTCCCACGGTGTCTCTGCTGATACCAGCCTGGCTGGGAGGGTGAGAAGGGGAAAGGAACCTCACTTCTTCTCACGTGGTCTCTGCTGACACTTGTTACTACTGAGCAGCGGTGGACATCTTGACTCCCCACTAGGCCTCCTCTGATGCCACCACAGTGAAGAGGGTGGAGGGGAACCCGACTGCTGAGTAAGTGGGGAGAGGTACCTCATTCCAGCCTGGCAAGGGTGGACGTGGAAACTCTCTGCCTGGCATTTGCTGGTGGCAAATAGGGTAAAGTCAGAGATTTTTCTGTGATATTGGCTGGGGTAGAGCAGTGACTGTTACAGATTGAATTATGTTGTCCCAAAATTCCTATGCTGAAGTCCTAAACCCCTCGTACCTCAGAATGTCATCTTATTTGGAGATAATGTCCTTACAGAAGTGATCAAGTTAAAATGAGGTCATTAGGTGGGCCCTAATCCAATAAGTAGTACTGTACTGATAGTACAGGAAATTCCAACACAAATGCCTGCAGAGGGAAGATCATGTGAAGACTCAGAGAGAGAAGACGGCCACTTGCAAGCCACAAAGACAGGCCTGGGACAGAGCCTTCCCTCACAGCCCTCAGAGGAAACTAGTCCCGTCAACACCTTGATTTTGGACTCTGGTCCTCAGAACTGTGAGAGCGCACACTTCTCTTGTTTGAGTTACCCGGTCTGTGGTGCTTTGTCGCAGTGGCCCTAGCAAACGAATATACTGCCAAAGGTTTCTGCTTTGCTAGGCTGTCTCTTTCCTGCTCTGTTGGTTAAAGAGAGTTGTTTTTTCTTGGGTCCTTTTTGTCTGTGTCCATTGACATTTCCAAATCTCCAATACCCAGTCTGGGATATATGAAGAAAAACAAACAAACAAACAAACAAACAATGTACCACAGTATTCTTCTTTGGATCCTGAGATCCCTAGCAGTCTGCCTTCTTCTCTCTACCTTTCAGAGCCTATGTTTGTTTTACACATAATGTCTAGGATTTTTAGTTGTACTTAGTGGGAAGAATAAAAATATGTTTACATCTCATCTTTTCAGAAGCAGAAGTTCACAATGTGCTTTCGATGCCTGGCTATTATGAAAGATATTACAGAAGTATAAAGGTTTGGAGAAACAAGAAATCTTCAGACCAACAAGGGGGACTCCGATACTACAATCATTTGGGTTTTTACCAAGTGAAAATAAAATGTGAGTACACTATGTCATAAGCTGGAAAGAGCTGATGTTAGAGCAAGTCATTAATTACATATACTGTATTCTCTCTTTATAGCCACTTAATCCTATTAGTAAAATGTCTTTATACTTACAATGTACTATTTTCTCAGGTCGTGAAACCATTTTACCTCTCTGTTTCATGTAAGCTCACAGATCTGTGAAGTAGATGGGGATGATAATTTCGTTTGCAGTTGAGATTTGGTGAGATTTAGAGTTGCCAAAAGTTACTGGCCAGTAAGAAAAGTAACCAGAACTCAAACCCATGACTTTTGACATCAAGCCCAAAACATCTTCCATCCTACCTGATCAAAACTACTTGCTTGTAATAGTGGCCAAAATTTCCCATACCATCGATTGTAACAAGCTTGACAACAATCCCCTAAAGCTTTCTAAAACCTTCATAATCACTCTGGGAAGAGTTAAAGCATCTTGTTCCTTTGGTTTCACATTTTTAGTTCATTGAAACCCATGATAGCTATTGGTCACATGGACTATCCTGCCTTGGGGTCCTACCATGAGAACAGGTATGAGGCTCAAGGCCTCTCTTTCTTGCTCGGCCACAGAGCCTCTGTGTGGGTAAAACCGCAATATTTCCAGAATCTCTCGCCTGGCCTTAGCGCCCCTCCAAGGGGTGGAGAGAAGCAGTTCATCTCCATATCAACAGGTAATCACAAGGGCAAACAAGGCTTATCTGGACCGGAGAGGCTGGGTTGGGTCCCTTCTTATGCAGCTGGGTCACAAGAGACACAGGAGAGAAGTGGGCAACTGCTTATAAGAAATAAACAGGTTTCTCCCACTTTATTTCTCCCTTTGACTGATGTAGGTTTCAAAGGTATTTTGCCCCAGGATTTTCCCCCCAGAGTTACACTCTGCTTAAATCTTTCTTATATATTGGAGTTCCTCACAGGATTTGATTTAGAAAACTGTAACTAAAACAACATATGGTGTTCAGGAGCTTGTTCAAGTAGGAGAACTGTACACTAAAGGGCAGTTCTTTCTGGAATAGGAGACATCAGAGTTTGTGCTTAGCTAGGTCTGAAAGGGAGTTTCCATAAATAATAGGTAAAGTGATCCATTCCTGGCACTTCTGGTTTTCCCTGACAAGAAATTCCGAAAGTATCTATCCCACCCAATAATTCACTGAACATAAACTTGGGATGGCTTCTGATAGAGTATAGAGAGCACCACGTTAGAGTTCATCCTGTCAGGACACTTGAAATCTAATGGGAAGACAGGGCAAGCAACCAAGAAGCAATAACACAGGCAGAATAGGATGTGTGATAATAAACATGCAAACAATGCACTAAAGATGTATTGGACTGGGAAAATAAAAAGCAATAACTATTATTTATTAAAAATCTATTCCGAGCCAGTTGTTCTACTATATCCATTAACACAAACTCTCATAAGAACTTTACAGAGTAGAAGTCACTAGCCCCATCTTACAGATGCAGAAACTAAGTTTCATAGGGGTTAAGTAACTTGCTCAGGGTCAGAATTAGAATTTAAATCCAAGTGTATTAGATGCCTAAGCCTGTGGCCCCATATGGGCTTTGCACAAAAGACCCAAAAAAGTCATTATAAGGATATGGGGTGTCTCACGGGCCCAAAGGTTGTAAGGCAGCTAGGTTCAGAAAGGAACTAGAATGAGTAAGAAGAATACTGTCAGAAACCCTGGCAACCCTTTCTTCTGATCACTCACCTCAACTTCTCTCTGACTTACCTCCTTCTCTGCAGAATCATCTTCCCCTATTCATAGTTCCCAGAGTGGATACAGAGGGCCATGCCACAGCTACTCAGTTTATATGTTCCAAGTTTATGCACTTAAGGAGAAAATGTCTGACTTTCTCTGGGTTCCAATTCCTAATTTTCAGAAAATAAAATATGTGTAGGCCGGTGGCCACCCTCATCCAACCAACAGGTAGTGAGAAGAAGAGTCCTGGGAGCATGAGGAGCTACATGGTAGGGTACGTCCAAGAATGCAGGCGGCTGAGAACTCAACAAACGCCACATTATTTCCTACAAAACATCTCTCAGGTTCACCAGATTCCAGAGCTGATGAGGCTCTTATCGTCTTACTGCTAAAGGCTGTAGTGCACCTTTTCCTGATCAGGATAACTGAGAAAAAAGGAGAAACTTTGCAAAAAAGGAAATTCAATCAACTCTACCCCTCCACTACTTCTTTCTAAAAGACCTTAATGTCATGAATGACTATACTACTAGTTTTATCTGACGTTAGAATTATACACACAGAAAGGCCATGCATATGTCAATTACAAAGGAAGCTAGGAAACAAAAATTATGGGTTTAGCTTTGTTCTGTTTGGATATACAGATGAATGAAGAACCTGCAACACAAGATCAAAACTTTTATTAATCCTTCCAACCTTTTCTTTCATTAGTCAACGTAATCTAGTTAGTGCATGCCATATAGCTATGACATATTTCAATCTACTTATTTTCAGGATCAAATTTAAATCTTACAAAGCTTTCTCCAACTTCTCTGTAGAATTAATTGTTCAACATACACGTCATATGCACACATTCATTGCCACAAAAGTTATACTTATATATGTATATATATATATATATACTTATTTATAGGTAAAACACTGAAAGCATTCTCTTGAAGATCGGAAACAATGCAAGTATGCCCAGTTTCAACTCTTCTATTTGCTTATTGTTGTACTGGAGGTTCAAATCAGGACAGTAATAAAATAAAATGAATTAAAGGACGTAAGGACTGGAAGGGAAGAAATAATGTTGTGATTATTTGTATGAGATATGATTATGTATAGTTAAATTCCAAAGGAATTCAGAGATAAAATAAACTTTATGTGTTTATTTATACTAGCAACAATTAGTACTTAAGATTAGTAATTTAGAAGCAACCAGATAGTGAGGTCTTCTAACATTACAGCTATCTAAAAGCCCTGAGGGAGCCTCATAATTCAGAACACCTACATGTGAATGGGGCACATTCTTAAGGCATCACTGATCTCACAAGTTACAGGGACTTGAATGACAGGATTTCACACTCTCTGTGAAAAATCTGTAGCTGAGGTCAAAGCAGCAGACAGTCGGGAGGTGCGATGTCAGCTTGAAAGCAGTGTCGGTTGGAGCACTCCTATCAGATACCGAGACTTGAGCCAGAAAGGAAAGAGGAAATTGAATCTAGGACTTTTGTGTTAAACTAAGACCCCCAAGATTGTGGATTGAGGTCATCTCGTGACTACATAGAGTTTCTTTTGAATAAATATATCCACAACTAAGTCTGAAAGAGTACCACTAAGTAAATCAGGAAGTGGGGCTCACTAAAAAAGATCAATAGGCCAATAAGCCCACTAACGGCAAGAAACTATGAGTGAGGACCAAAGAAATTAGAAATGTGAGGTTTAGACCCTTAAGGAATGTAAATATTGGGACTTTCAGACACAGAATAGAGAGCATTTATGGACAAAAGTATTAAAAGAAATAAGAGCATAGTTACAATGATAAGAAGGCAACAAGAGGGTATCCAGAATTAACTGAAGTTTAAAAGAAAAATAAATGGAACTCTTGATATTAAAATATGGTTGTTGAAATAAAATAGATAATATGTGGGTTAAATAGCAGAATCATTATGACTGAAGAGGGAATCTGTAAGCTGGAAGACACAAATGAAGAAATTACCAAGAATTTAAAAACAAGGTGATAGAAATATAAGATGTATTAAAAGGCATAGATGAGAGAATAACAGGGCCTAAAATATATCTAAGTGGAATACCATTGAGGGAAAAATAAAGAAAATGGAGGAAAGGAAAATGTAAAGAGATAAAGGTTGTGAATTTTCCAGGACTGATGAAAAGCATGATTCCAACAACACAAGAACTATATAGCATATCCAAGCCAGATAAACAGAGACTCATGCCTACACCCATTACAATGAAATTACAGAATACCAAAGATAGAGATTGAGAGAAATCAGTGAGAAAGGACTAAAAAAACTACAAAGGAACAACAAGTAGAATTGTCACAGACATTTCCATACTCACAGTAGATACAAGAAGAAAGTAGAATAATGTTTCAAAGTGATGAGAAAATTATTTTCAATCCAGAATTGTATATCCAACAAAATTATCTTTCAAGAATAGTGGTTAAGTAAATATATTTATGAATCCATAGAAATTGAGAATCTCATTATGAAGAGCCCTGTATCTAAGGAACTTCTAGATGCAGAATCTTCAAGAAGGAAAAAAAATCCCCCAAATGAGGTTGGAGATACAGAAATAAATGGTAAGCATATTAAAAGGTAAGCATGGATGTAAATCCAAACAAATATTGTCTATATAAAATACTAATACTGACGATGATGATGTCAGTTTGTGGTTTTTAAAACAAAAATGTAGGACTATTGAACTATTGAGGGTTAAGATAAAAGTTTTGAGAAACCTGACTTGTTGGAGAGTAGTTATTATTTAATTATAGATATGAACAGCAACAACAAAAGTGCAATCAAACAGAAAAATTAGGAAAGAAGGAAAAAGGAGTAAGAAAATAGCAAGACAAATAGTAAACAGAAAGATGATGGCAATACATCCAAAGATACAAATAATTACAAAAAATTGAATCCAGGATGTTAACAGTTAATAAAAGATATGAAAAGAAAATTGGAAAAACTTCAACATCCAGAGGCTTCTGGGAATGGCTGCTATCAGATTTGTTCCCTTTCCACTATGAACACTTAAAAAACTGGATAGAATACATGAACAGTTAACAGAATGGCAGACAAACCATAGTCATCTCATTTCATGCAGTAAGAGTATTTGGCAAAATGGAATACCTTTTCAAAATAAAAACATTCAACAAACTGAATAGAAGGAAACTACCTTTCAAACAACAAAAATTGGAGTTTAGAACATTACCATTATATATAACACATTTTTATATATTTATGCTTTATTTTATACATTAATATTACATATAACATTGCTATATAATACATATTTTATGTATTATGTTATTATATAATAATATATATTTTAATATATTTAAAATATAATAGAAATATGCTATACCTCAGTTTTGGCCACCACATTCAAAGACTTCCTCTCCAACCCACTCTAGCCCCTGTTTGTGCCCAAGCATATACGGTCAACTAATATTTGACAAGGGAAGCCAATTACTCAATGGAGAAAAGACAGTCTCTTCAATAAATAGTGTGTGGATAATTGGATATTCACACATAAAAGAATGAATGAGGACCCCTACCTCCACCGCTCACAAAATTAACTTGAAATGGATTAAAGGCATAAGTGTAAGACCTGAAATCATGAAACTCCTAAAAGAAATGTCATCTAAATCACAAGCAACAGAATAAAAAATAAACAGGTTTGACTATATCAAATTAAAAAGCTTCTGAACAGAAAAAGAAACCATCAACAAAGTAAAAAGACAATCTACAGAACAAAAAATATTTGCAAACCATGTATCTGACAGGGGGTTTCCATCTGAAATACATAAAGAATTCACACAACTCAATAACAAAAAAACAAATAGCCTAACTTTAAAATTGAGTTTTTTAACCCAATAGTTCCTGCATAGACATTTCTCCAAAGAATATATACAAAAGGCCAACAGGTACATGAAAAGATATTCAACATCACCTGTAATTAGAGAAATACAAGTCAAAACAATGCCATATCACCTTGCACCCGTTAGAATGGCCACCATCAAAAAGACAAGAGATGACAAATGCTGGCATGGATGAGGAGAAAATTGTGCACTGTTGGTGGGACTGTAAAGTGATACAGCCACTATGGAAAACAGTATGGAGGATCCTCAAAAATTAAAAATAGAACCACCATAGGATCCAGCAATTCCACTTATGAGAATATATGCAAAGGAAATGAAAACACTAACTTGAAGAGGTGTCTGTATACACACATTCATAGCAGCATTATTTCCAGTAGCCAATGGAAACAACCTAAGTGTCCATCAATGGGCAAATGGATAAAGAAGATGAATGGATAATAGGTTGATGGAATATTATTCAGCCATAAAAAAGAGGAAATCTTGCCATTTTCAACAACATGAACGGACCTTGAATGCACTATGCTAAGTAAAAAAGTCAGAGAAAGACAAATACTAAATGATATCCCTTATATATAGAATCTAAAAAAAAAAACAAACAAACTCAGAAAAAGATATCAGACATGGTTACCAGAAGTACAGGGGGGGAGGGGAAGGTGGGGATGGTTTAGGGGGAGAAAGTGGTCAAAAGGTATAAATTTCTAATCATAAGTAGTAGGAATGGGATGTAAAAAATAACTATAGTTAACACTGCTGTATGATACACAACTCAATAACATCTGTAAAAAAAGTTAAATCCCAGGAGTTCTCTTCACAAGGAGAAAATCTATTTTCCTCTTTCTTTTTTCTTTATATCTATATTAGATAATTAACATTAGTTGAACCTATTGCAATAATCATTTCACAATATACATAAATCAAACCACCATGTCGTATGTCCTAAACTTATATAGTGATGTATGCCAAATATTTCTCAATAAAACTGTTATCTGAGAAACTATTCAGAAGAGACTCAGACATCCTTTCTCCATAGATCAATCCATTAATTTATTCATTAATAAATGTGACATGTAACAGACCCTATTCTAAGCCCTGGGGATGCCATAATGAACGAGACAATGTTCCTGCCCTCATGGAGCCAACATTTGATGGTGATGAAGTACAAAAGAATATATTACCATCATAGTAATGTTTCATTCAATATTTCAAAACATCAGTTGGCTGAGTTTTCAATACATGAACTTAATAGATTTAGAGATTTCTGTCTGACATTAGCACAAAGGATCACAAAACTAGGTAAAACGTACCTTAAAGACTATCAAATCCAACAGCATAGTCTCACCTGAATCTCAAAAATGTTAAAAAGCTGGACTAAGAGTCCAAATTTGGTAAAATCACGATGGAGTCCATTTATTTACATTGATAAGTGTATACATTAAAGGCCACGTTGAGTGGGATTTAAAATCATAGCATAGCAACATTCCAGGAGAAAGTGCTTCTTTCTGGTTCTGGTCTCTCAAGATAACCAATTACACTAACTCTGAGTTACTTATATTCACAGCTAGTACCAAACAAATGTAACGAATAAAATATAAATTTGGAAACAAAAGTCAAAAATAAAAATTTGAAGGAAAAAAAGAACACAGAAGGGCTCCTTTTAACTCTCAAATCATAAAGAGAAAACATTGTTTTTGTGAATTCCAAATAAGGCTCTTAAGTAAGTTCAACTGTTTTGCCCTCATTTGAGTTCCTCTTTATTTTACTAAGAGACCACTGACCATTACACCCATCTTCCCTTAAAGGATCAGTTCGATGGGGAGGAAAGCAACCCTGAAAGACTAAGATTTCCTGGCCACAGGTTAAATTCATCAGATGCAAGTTCATGTTCTGTGGGTAAGAGGCATTCAAAATATTGGATGGTATGTTGACACCTAAAAAATTGTATTTTCTACCCAATATTCCAAGTTGTTCCCAACACCTGACTATTCATCACTTAACAATAAAAATACATTCCATTCTTTTCTTTAATGTGAAATTACTTAAGAGGAACATAAGAAAACATAAGCTACCACTACAAGCTTTGCTTTACTCTAATTCACTAATCACAAAAATGTGTAGGTCATAATATTCTAATGTTTTTAAGTTTTCTGTTGACCAGAACCTTTCCACACCATCTGAAACATAGCAAATGTTAAAATAATATGATTAGACCTCCAATCTTCAAAATGGCAGGTTTTTAATGTCACTTTGGATAAAATGTGGCAATGATTAGATTCTCTAGGAATACTGAGCTATTCTATTTTTCTGTGATTTCTGAAAATATTTATTTCCCTGGTTGGGTAGTACTCAACCTTTTCCATTTTTCTTGGGAAGAACCCATTATATAATAAGCCATGCATCTTCCCCCTGGAGGTGGCCTCTCAAGAAATAAAGAAAACATCTAGAATGCTTTGAAATGATGGTAGAGCACGTTTCAAAAGGAAAAAAAGAAAACGAGATTCTGAGAACATTAGTCCAACCCCAAAAGAGAGAAACACTTGTAATCAATTTTCTTTTCATTAATGCAATAAACGCTGTCTGCACTTTGTGTGCCTAAAGAGAACCATTCTGAGATAAAGGATGTCTCCCCAACCTTTTATACTGAACCAGTGGTTTTCCAAATTTAATATGCATGGAGTGCATGTGAGCCCTCTTAAATCCAAGAACCAAACCCTGCCTGTGTGATAAATCTCACCACTACTCCACTGTTAGACAGGGGATTAAAACTAATCTAGCAATCCCCAAATCAAGCACAAAGTGGATTAAAATGCAAAACACACGGGAGCAGGAAGATGCTTAATGCTAAATAACAAACATTTCAATCATAGAAATCATTTTTATCTTCTTGTTTATGTTAAGTAGATACTATTAGACTTAATATCTGTATTAACACAAGTGGAGGAAAGAAACAGGTTTATGAAGACCCATGGACTTGAATGCCTTGGTAGAGCCGGACAAAAAAAAACCAAAAATGAACTTAATGAAAGGATTAGTGTGATCTTTAAATTAACTGTTTATTCCTTTCAGGGCAACTCAGTGATGCTTGACCTTTTTAATTTTCCTTTAAGCCAAACAGTCCATGCCACAAGGGTCGAGTCAAAAAAAGACAGACTCTATTTGCAAACCCCATGCGATATTTAAATAAGTATTTTAAGCAACATCTTCTTTTGCCAAAGTTATTATCCCGGCACACAGTGGGAGACACTCTGTTGCTATAAACCTGGAAGATACCCTTATGAGTCCTGGGCCCTTTAAGGCTGCCTCTAACTGCAAACATAGGTGAGTGGCCGCGTACAGGCCCTAGCTAGCACTGCCCATCCAAAGAACACAGCACACACACACACATCTGGCATCTTCTAATGATCGTGGGACACACTACACGCAAAACCACTGACTTCGCTCCAACTACAATCTATATTCCGCTGGAAGGAATCCATAAAGTTTAATCTGAAATACTGTTGTACTTTTCAACTCTGTCATCTTCCTCAGTTTTCTCCCTCTGGGTCCTGCTATATACACCCTTTCTCAGACATCTGCATTTCAACTTGAATGCCTCCCTGGGCCCTTCCCTACCCCTCCCTCGTCCATGAGATAAAGTACCCTTCAAGTCTCTCTTCCACACCATTCTATGTGATTACTACCAAGTCAGGCCCAGGTGTTTTTAGGTAAAACAAAGGGTTAAAATTACCGCATCCCTACCATGTGTTTCCAAACACAAAATCTAGCTGAAAAAAGGGGTCTATTATACCTAAGGGAGGTACAAAATGGGAGATAAGTACATAATGGTTGGACAGGCGTAGGCAACTGGCTTTCAACCTCAAGTACTGGCATTCATTTAATTTCCCACCAATCAAGTTTCTTAGTTCAGAAAGCTTCCCATATTACACAATGTAAGAGGAGTTAAGAGTTATAACTGAAAGTTATATAACAGTAGCAGGAAGATTTCTAATTTCAAACATTATGATGAGTAAGTTTTTGCAGTGAAATTGCTAAGTAATCTCATGTTTTAACAATGGCAAACAGAGCAGAGCTTAGAATAGATGTAGTGTGACTTCCTCAAAAACAGCAGATTTCATATCTTTCTATATTTAAAAAGCCATGGAATTGCTAAATCTTGGGGAAACAATCAAAAAATAAATTGGGTATGAGGAAATTCTTCAAGCCTGGCTGAGTCAAAATGATGTATTTTCATTTATGAAGAAATTTTTGTAAAAAATACTCCAATGTCTCTAATTCTTTACGGCATATCTATGTCATCAATGAGGACGACCAACAGTCAAAGTCCAATGAGCCTCGGGAAGTCATTTTGTCCCCTCAAGAAGCAACTTCTACGCAAGCTGCTGACTTTTGTAGAAATGGTTCCCAAATCCCAATCTGGTGGTCAGTGTTGCTCCATGATGAAAGTTTCACCCGTCTTCACTAAGCTGTCATAAAGCTAAATTTATTTCACATGCAGGAAGTCCTTTACTCTGAAAATATCTCCTTCCCACACATTCAGTGTTTATGTTGGTAGGGAAAATGGAAGTTCCGTGGCCAGGATTCTCCCCTGATCCTGGTCTGCTTGCTCACCGCACACATGCAGTGCTCACAGGGCCTGCTTGCACACGTGTGGGCACTGAGTTATTACGGACTATATACAAAGAGCCCCACCCAAAGCTCTGGGTCTGTGAGGCAGTGGAGAGGCCCAGAGGCAAAGACCAATTTCTGTATGCAGCCTTGCCCTGAATCGGAAGGGATTCTGGCACTTGACCTGCCACCACTAGAATAAAGCTGGGTATGAACCCTTTTACCCTGAATATTCTGTTGCCATTTTTCGGTCTCACAGAAACCAGAATGAACCTGTCTGGGGCTGAAACCCTCAGGCGAGACAATGTTACTTTTCTTTTATGAAATGGTGGTTATAATAAATGATATTTGGTTATTTTGTTTCCTATTTGTTGCATTTTGTTTTGTAATTTGGAAATATCTTTCTCAGAATCACTTTAATGGGCAACATTTTGAAATTTAATGATCCATTAAGTCCACATTTCTGGGATTTTGTAGAATAAGAAAAATGTTCTAGAGACAAAGTTCCCATCTCTTTTTCAGAATACTAATCAATAACACTAGTCTAGTAATCTGACAAGTTGGTGAGAATGAATTGCTGTATTGGCTTATAGCTTTAGCTAACTTGGATTTAATAACCAAAAACCACCACCACAGAATTCAGTTTCCTTGTCAAGACCCAGTCTGATGATGGATCAGCTCATTGAGGGGTAGTTTCTGTGACTGGGGTAAAGAGAACAGTAGAAAAAAGTAATGAATCTAGCCGCCAGAAATCCCCCTATATAGCAGTATTTTAAATATAGGCCTGTCACTCCTATCAGCTTCCCCTACCCTCTTTTCTACCTTCCTAATTCTTGCTTTCAAAAGTTGCACGTTTGCTCACCCTCTTGATGTTTGAGTTATCTGGCTCCAAAAGGTCTGTAGAGTTTCTCCACATTCCTATTTGCCTGCTGTGAATTTTATTGAACATACACTGCTGCTAACCCCATATATAATGGACCTAGAAAATATTCACTAGAAACTCAAATGCCCATTTCTCATCCCTGTGTGTGTGTATGTGTTTGTGTGTTACAGAGAGAGATCTCATGACGCTGTTTATAAGAAGGTGTCATTAGTCACTGAGAAGACACCTTTTCAGAATCCTCTGAAAAGCTGAGAAAGTTTAATCTCCATTATTTTTAGGCACTTCCACTCTCTCTTGAGACACAATATTTAATATGGTATAATGCCAAAAATGATAGCAGCGTGGCAATTTTGGACCAACATACAGACATCCTTTATCATTGTCTGGTGCACTAAATCATTCAAAGTCAGGAAAGTCAATGCCTGTAGGCATCCCAGACTGAAATCCCAATTATAAAGGAAAACAAAGGAACACTGTATGGGCTATTAGAATTTGGAAGATTCCAAATGATACTGGGAGAAAGAATATCTGATGACCTTTGGACTCCTTGTGTTCTAGACGGTATTCTTCTTACAGCATCTCATAAGCCCTGAAGGAAGATAATTTCTATTATCATTGAAGGTGTAGGTGAAAATCTTCCAAAGCAAAAGACATTACATGAAACTGGTCTTAAAAACTTGTTGGATGCCTGTCCCCATGCCAAAAAAATGACATCCCAGTATCAATTAGGATGATCAGAAACTACCTCTGGAATATGTGGTTCTTTGACATCGTTTTTAATCAGATGTCCCTAGAATTCATCTCTCATGAATCACAGAACTGCAAAATGATCTCCAGCAATTGCAGAATTCATTGGCCTCCCTCTGAGAGGAACTGTATAAAAAGCATTGAAATAAAACCACCTGCCCTTTTCTTTCGAATGCCCTGAGAATGTGCTACAACTCTGCTTTGATCCTATGCTCCAGTGTTTCGCTGCTCTTAACCAGCATAAGAGAATTTTCCCTGCATGTGGATGTCTAACCTAAATCCTTCGTGCTGTAATTTGTGTCCATCCCTTTTGTTCAAAATTGCCGTTTCTTCTTACACCTGCTCCCCATTAGATGACTATTACATACTTCTGGGTAATCATATTCTGAAGAGAAGAAAGGCATAAACTACTGCAGATGAAGGAAGTAGCCTGTACTTCCACACAGATGGGTGAGTCATCAACAAATTGTGAAATCCTTGCGAGTAGCAGCACATGGGAAAGATTGCCTTTTGCAGAGGCCAACTCTGCTCTGATATTTTGTTATAAGGAAATAGACTACAGCAGAGCAGTTAGAAACAGTAACATTGGATCTACACACACACACATACACACACAATTTATGAGCTCTAGCTGGAATGAAATGTGAATTTATAAGCTAACAGTTGCCTTCTGTTCTAAGCACTATTGAGTTCCTGATGGTTGGACAGAATTTCTTATGCCTCTGTTATCTAAGGAAGGCTCTAGTTATGGATGCATGAAACCAGTCTAACTAGCTAATTCTGCTAAGAAGCAAACCGACCAATCTGGTCGTTTTATGTGCTATCATGAGAATAACCAGTAAATGTTATGCTTCATATTTTAACTATTTTGAAGCAATTTAGATACAGTCTTGATTAGAAGACTTTTCCTTGAGACACAGGCAAGTAGCATTAGCATTATTGAGTAAATTGTTCACTAACTCACTGCATGCCTAAATAAGCCACATCTTTGAAACTCGAGGTACAGACCAGGGACCAGTAGCATCTGCATCATGATGTAGCAAGTTAGAAATGCAGGTTCTAAGGTCTTCTCCTGAGATTGCTGTACCAAACTATGCATTAATAACAAGGTCCCTAGGTACTTCTTGAACACATGCAAGTTTGAGAAGCCCTGATCTATTTTATCTCTCGGTGCCTCTACTTCTACACCTATAAAATGGATATTAACTGACACTTGCTACTTATTTGCTTCAGAGCAAGGGAAGACTGTGTCACAGGGATTTTTCCCTCCCCCAGAAATATAAATAAAGTCTTTATATAAATAGAACATTGGAGAGCAGTTCCATGTGTTGGCACAGGCAATGACTGAACATTCTTTGGAAGAAGAACTAGGATTCCTTCCTAGATAATACATCTGTCTTTCATCCAAACTTCACTTCATGGCATAATGATTCCAGAAACAGTGCAGCAGTTCAACCAAATACTTTCAGAGAAACAACTGAGGCTGCTCCCAATGAAAACAGTTTTCCTGCTCCCTGTCTTGGCTGTCAAACACAAACACAAACACTCTGTGGGTTAAATCAGCCCAGCTGAGTGTCTGCTGCTAAGCCATCTGGAGAACAACTTGCAGACCAGGAGCTTGACTCGGGTGGAGGTAAAGGCAAGAGGGCTACAGGGAGAAGAGCCACAGCCTCAGTCCAGGGACTTCCCACTCACGTCTTCCTTGTCTAATTCCTTCCTTCAGAAGGGACAAGAATGAAAGAAACAGATGAAGTTTTCATGCCACAAGAATGCTCTGGTGGCTATCAGGCCAAACCCTCACCAGATGCCCAAGGGGCTTTACAGGGCATTCCCATCACACCCCTACCCCAAGAGGCTGGCACAGGGGGAGGAAGGGGCAACCCCAATGGTTCCAAAGTTCAGAAATCAAGGGCACCGAATCATTATCTCCACCCACGATCCTGAGCCCCTCCAAGTTTCTCCAGACACTAGGCAAAAAACCTTCTAGACTTAGGAAGAAAACAAAAACAGACCCAGTCCTTGACTTGGTCTCCCAGTTGGTGGTTTACTTATATCTAAAGCCCTGGGCTAAAGAGAGAACACTATTTCCCTGCCAGAGAAGCAATGGAGGACTGGCTTTCTTTACACTGAAATTACTGGAATAACAACATCAAAAACTAAGACTAGTCCTACTGACTTTGGAACTAGTTAGACAGGATACCATCATTGCATCATTCTATGGTCCTCGTGGGTAATAAAGGTATCCTTTAATAAAGGTAAGGTAGGAAGAGGCTCATTGAATTCTGAGCATGTGCACACACACACAACATAACACACATGCACACTAGGCTTCAACAGGTCCCAGAACCATCTCCCTCTGTGGTTCAGATCACAGAGCAACCCTTAGCAGGCTAACCTGCAAAGCAAGGGCCATCCCAGCCTAGCCTCCCAGCCTGATCCCACGTCATTCATCCTCTTGACCTTCTTGGACCTTCCTCTTCCCCTTTCTCTCCTTCATGCTATCCTAGCATTTCACAAGATTTAAGAAGGGACAACTTTGGGAAAATGGATTGCAACCACGAACAACAAAAGACCGAAGGAAAACACCTGCAGAAACACAGAACGACCTGAAGAATTCAAGGGAAAGAACTATTTCTAGCAGAATGTTTCTTCTTCTCTCTCTTGTTCTTGATCACCCAACAGGACAGAAATCGAAATCCACAGGGAGAGAGAAGTGAGCGATGCGGAGACGCTTGCACAGTGGCGCATCCATGAAACCATGGTAGCCTCCGGAAACTGACCGCAGGGCACCGGGATGGGCTGCTCCGGGCCGTTCCAGACGCTCACTGGAAAGTACAACACAATAAAGGTCAGAGCTGATGCTACCATTTTGCCTAAAGCATGTCCTGAATAGCTCTGGGGGAAGGTCATTTTTGCAGGGTTCAAAGGTTATTCGGGTAGGTTCGAGTCTACTATTTGTCACCTCTAAGTTGTGATTTTCCTCTTGGATTCTAGCCCTTAAGATTCTTCTAATATGACATATGGGAAGCTCCCTAGGTCTTGTCCTTGGTGCAAATTCCATCCCCAACCTCCCACCCCAGGCGTCTCATCACACCTTTCGACCCACCTGCAAGCCAGTACCTGCCACTGCACACCCACCAGGCCATTCTCCCCACACTCCCAACAGCCTACAAGGCATGTCACAGACACAGAAACAGGCGCAGAGTTTAGTGGTGTATTCCCATGACAACAAAGGGAAAAGGCAGGAAGCATACCCCCAGAGCTGGCTGGCTAGAAACCCTTATGCTATCCTCCTAAAAAGGACAAGAGTTTCTCCCCACAACATCAGTGATGTACTTCTTTTTTTCATTCATTCACCCATTTTTTTTTCCTAAGTGACTTCCTGTGCCAGCTGGATGCTGGGCGTGCTGTAGGATCCCACTCTGGTCTAGTTAATACTTCCAGCTTTGCTATCTCAGAGGAAGCAGGAGAGCAGGGTGTTTATAAGCTTTGTAGGGAAAATAAAAGCTTGCATTTGAATTTCAAATCCCCCACCCATTAGCTGTAGGATCTTGTACCTCACCTCTTTATACCTAGCCCATGTGCATAAAGTTGGCATACAGTATTCTATTTCACAAGGATAAGATACAAAATATCTAAATATGTTTAGATTCTACACTTAGAATCTAAAACAATGTCTGGCAAAGAATATACTTAATACATGAAAACTATTCTCCTTCTCTTCTTCTTGCTCCTACTAAAGTTCAAAGATTGTGGTGGTAGGAGTTTACTCAGGGAGCACAAGAAAGCCCCCACCATAGTTCAAGATACCACTCAAAAGCAGAACCCACAGGCCAGTGTCTAATTTGGTTCATACCAAATCTCTCCACTCCACCTTTAGCTCTAACTGGTCTTAAGACAAAAGGAATCTAATGCATTCCTGGCAGCTTTTCAAAGCATGGCAGAAGTGAGTCGGGTTTATAAGATTAATTCTTTTCTCTCTAGGCAGTGGGTCAAATCAGAACCTTCACTCAGCCAACACAGTGGATAATCTCTTTTTATTACTTTCAATCAAACTAAGTGTCTGCAATCTGTACAATGGCCACTAATTTAGTGGAAAAAATAATTTGTAGAGCATGATTATAAAAAGATGAGATAGAATACAAGGTCCAGACTGGATAAGCATCCTGTAAGTTTGCTCCTCTCTCATTGCATAGAAAGCTTCTACATCCAATCTGCATTAAGGACGTACAGCTGTTCTGCTGTGCTAAAAATCAAAGAAAGAAATGGACATTGTTCATAGATCAGTTGCTTATTTAAATAAGGGAAACAGCCTATCAGTTAAATTCAGATCCTTTGTCACACTCACGTGGAGCGATCCATTGCTCATACATGAAAAGGTTTCATTGTGTGAAAACCATAACCATTTTTTTTAAGATGATAAAATTCTAGTAACACAACTGGACAACATCACAAAGCTATCTGGACTGTGAAAACCACTCTCTCCCTGTGATGGATAATAAGGCATGGGGTTTTGCTTCCTTTGATTAATTTCAGAATATTGCAGAGAAACTGCATAATCCCTGAGATAGCAAAGGAGAGAAGGAGAGGTGATGGGCAATGATAAAAGCATAGTAATGGAGCACAGGCTGGGTTTCATCTGCTGTAGAAAAGCCTCCCAAACTAATTTCATTTTGGCAAGTACTAACCACAATAAGGGTCAACATACAAAAATGTCCTTTGGCACCGGAGCCTAAATTACAGGCTGAGGCCGAGCACCAAGGCTCAGCGATGCAAAACAAAAGCTATGAGATGTCGCCATGACTGTGATCGGATATATGACATAGCTGGAAAGTGCACATTTCCCTTTTTTCAAATCACAGCAGCCATTATTTATACAAGTACTGAATATGGAAAAGGCTCTGACAAATTTACAGTGTTGTTTGGATGGATGAGGATGGCAGATGATGGATGAGGGAGACAGAGGATTCCCTTATTAAAGCATCAAATTCTTCCCTAAATATTAAATAGACAACTTAGCCACAACTGCACTGCTTCGTACTCAAAATTGTATAAACCAAACATGGAGAAAAGGGCAGGATTTTCTCCTAATAAATATTGTTAATTTGTACTGTAGCATCAAGTACCTTTCCTTTTCTGCATAATGTGGACTTCAACATATATGCCTATCAAACAAGAATAAATGTGACAATTCACAAATATAAATGAATGCCTGCAAAAACTGAGAAGCAATCCCAAGCACATTATTCTGTTCTAAAATTTTAGTAAATATTTCAGTAGATACAATCTTCCAATGTATTTTTGGAGTCTTTCTTGACAGGACAGGAGCTCTTAAAGGAAACTCACCATTCACTATATGATTTTTTTATACTGTGCCCAGATCAAAAATATACAGTACAAAGGTGGAAGCCCTGCAGCGCCCACTAGTGGACATATTAGAGTCACAGCTGCATCCTGTCTCCATGAAGTGAGAGTAATAAAATAAAAAGCATCTGCTTGAAAAACCATTCACACGACCATTTGCTTCTTATTGTCTGCAGTGATAACAGAGGCATACACAAAGAAAAAAACTTCCTTCTGCAAGTCTCAGGCTCTCCTTCATTTGATCCTATTTTAAAGTCACTGTACACACATAAATGAATTTGGTGGCACTGAAGATACTTTTAAATTAACGTAGTGGTCCGTGTCTAATGAATCTTGCCCCAGAGTTTAAATCTAACATTTGAAAGTTTTCCTCAATAAAAAGAAATTCTTCTTTACAATTCTAGTCAATCCTACCCCAGTCAAATTACTTCTTGGTCTATTGCAAATTGTTAGCACAGCCTTTTTTAATAGTAACAGATTCCCTCTACTCAGAGCCTGTAATGACATCTCTGGGACTCGGTCTTTCAGCATTAGCACAACGTCATGTGTAATCCAACAGCAATCTGATTATAATTTACCATGCAACAATGTTTACATATTGCAAGTGTTACCAATTCTTTTCTTTTTTTTTTAATGGAAAACAAGCCTCATTTTGCATTTTAATGTTTTTGTTTAAGTACAATGGTGATTAAGTCCCATAAAAATACATCTTTGACAGATAAGCCGAACTTGATTCCTGAGTAATTCATAGATCTTTAAGTACTTATACGAACTCTGCTTGTAAAGAAATATGAGACAAAAACATCTATAAAACTTCATTCATAAAACTGTAAAACAACAAAATGTTCCTAATTCAAGTTAACCCAAGACATGTTAGTTAGCATGAGTGTGTTGAAAGCACTTAACACGAGCCACATGGAAACCAAGGCTATAAAATAATTTTTAAGATTCCAGAAGAGCCTAGACTAAAAATAGACATTTTATTCTAACATATGTGAACTGGAGGTATTACAAATCAGCAGATCATCTGGGTTTGATTGCTTATTTGATCTGATGAAACACTTTAATGGGAGAAATCTGCATGACAGAGAATGAATGAGTGATGAGTAACAAAGACCAATGGCCCTGCCCCTGAGAGTTCACTCCACGCTTCCAGTTGTCTGCTTGGTTAGACCTTCTCTTTCAGGTCCTGCCCCCAGCAACTTTCAAACTCCTCTGTGGCTCACAATGAGGTGCCGCTCTACCCCCCCACAAAAAAGTGCCAGGGGTGTAGTGGATGGTGGCAAGAGTGGGGTTGGGGAAGCTATTCTAAGACAAGGTCTTTTAGGAAACAAAAGGAAATTGTGTTTACAACGGGTTTTGCTTTGCTTTTCTTGGTAAAGAGCTAACTATGTGGATCAGACACAAGCGTAATTCACTTCTCCCTCAGCTCATCTAATAGCAGTGGGAGCGGTGACAGGACAGTGACGGGGGTGGTGGCTGCACGGAGCTGCCTCCTCTTTGCTTTGCCTTTGCATTTTGTTCTTGATTTGGAACAATTAACTAGTCAAACCTTCTCACGGGCTGTTGGTGGAGACGATGACTGAGAAAATAACAAAATACACATGAGGGGTGGGGAAAGTAGGGGTATTTCTCCGTAAGCATTCCCAACATTCCCAAAATGCCATTCCCAATTGTAACTTGAGTTCTTTGAAGAAACAAAAACAAGCAGTAAATGAACTGTGATTAATACCAATAAAATGGCCTTCCTGCCTTCAGGACAAAAGTCCAACAGGGTTTCTATGAAATGCATCAAATTTCACTTCTGCACCAGGCTGCAATACAGGCACCAAAAATATGACACTATTACTTAAAAAAAAAAAAACTTGCCACCCCCACTTTAATGGCCTAGGTTATGCGAACATGTTTCTAATAGGTTGGAGCTGTTTGACTAATGTATACTATAGATTTTTAAAAATATACTTAAAGGATGTTTTACTGATCAGAGACTGCCTACCAATGTCAGTCTCTCATCTTTAGCTAACCTCTGTTTCTAAACTCCCACTAAGAATCTTCTTGGAATGTCTTGCTGTACTATATGCCAACATAAAGATAATTTTTACAAGTAATGCCCTAAGGACTATGCCCAAAATGATCCTCTGTGAAATACCAAGTAGACTGATGTTCAGAGGTATTCTTTGGAAAACAGGTAGATTTGGAAAATACTGACTTCAATAAGATTAAATAATTTTTTTACTCCAAGTATTTTAAGAACTTTGACTATGCTCATGGATGCCATAAACCTCCAGAAAGTTAGACATTCCAGAGAAATAGTATTTCCCAGGAAGCATACACTTCAAGAGAGCACACAAAAAAATATCAACTTGAATCCAAGATGGTTCAACACAGTACCAACACTAGTAATGGTGATGCTGGAGCAGCAGGTAACCCCCAGAGCACAGTGCTCTTCTCAGCACTTTACAGATATTACCTCTTTTATGCCTCAAAGGAACCCCATGAGGCTCTGTACTTAACAAATGAAGAAAGTGAGATATGAGTGAGGTAAGCAGCTTCCCCAAGCTAGTAAGTGGAGATGGGAATCGAACCCAAGAAGTTTAGTTTGGAGACTATGTTCTAAAGAACAGATAAATTGCCTCTAGAACATAGACAACACCTGGGCCCAAGAAGAACTCACTCACAATGTACACTGGGATATGCTGTGACCCCTCACAATGATGGCCCAGGCCTCCTCCACTGACCTAATGCCTGAGTCACAGCCCCCAACTCCTCATCTACCACCTTACCCCCCACCTCCGCCCCATCACAGGAGCCAGACTCCAGCAGCAAGGGGCTGGCCAGAGGGTGGGTAGGGATCCCAACATCCTCAGTGCCCTCATCTATGGCTCTCAGAGCCACTCCATTGTGGCCATGACACAAGAGGCTCTTCACTGGGCTCAGGAGATAGGTGGTGTGGCAGGAGGAGGAGCGTGCACTTCTAGAAAAGTGTATTTGACTGATATGCACACACAGGTACCAGAAGAGAAAAGCCCAAGGACTCAGTGAAAGACCTGAATATGTGAAGAGCTATACTTCATTCATGGGCAGTAAGACTTTATTTCAAGGTGGAAATTTACCAAAACCATCTATGAACTAAATACTATATCAATCAAAACCCCCAGCAGGGCATTTCTTAGCAGTTGACAAGCTGATCCTAAAATTCAGATGGAAACAAAGTCAGGAATAGACAAGGCAATTTTTAGAAAAAATAATGAATAAGGGAGGAGGTGAGTCTAGCCTCACCAAATAGCAAAGCTTATTGTAAAGCTACAGCAATTACAACCACTAATATTAACATAGAGATAGACATGGAAAGCTTGGATCAGTCTCACAGATGTATTGGAACCTAGTGTACGATTCAGCTGCACTGCAAGCAACAGGAGAAATGAAGGACTTTTCAACAAATGCTTTTGGGATAATCAACCATCCATTTAAAGAAATAGATATTTGTTTTTTCAGTTAGGGTCCAAGTGATGGAATTAATTGCACACAGATTAAATATTTAAACATGAGAAGGCAAAATCAGCCAACTGGAAGAATCAAACATGGGAAGAATATCCTTCTGACATCCCAGTAGGGAAGAATTTCACAAAAGGCACAAACCATAAAGGAAAAGGCTGATAATTTCGGTTTTACTAAAATTTAAAACTTCTGTATGACAAAACACATAAGGAACAAAGTGAAAAGACAAGCCACAGAGTAATGGAGATATTTTCCACATCTATACTTAGCACAGTATTCTGATCAGAAAATAGAATTCTTACATACTTATAAGAAAACGAAACAATTAAAAAGAAATGGGCTGAGAAAATGAACAGGCAATTAACATAAGAACTCCAAACAAGCAGTAAACTTGTGAGAAGATGTTCAAACTCACTAGTAATCACAGAAATGCAAATTAGAACAATACAAAGACATCACCTTAAGCCCATCAGATCAATTAAAAAAAATAATAAGTATACCTGGTAACACCAAGTGTCAAAAAAGAAAGGGGAAAATCAAAACTTTTATATATAATTGTGGGAAGAAATCTGGCAGACATTTGGCAATTCCCATAAACATGAATATGTGCATACCCTATTTCTAGTGATTAACCTTGAGAAAGTTGTAAATGATCTAGGAGGCATGTAATACTGATGTTTACTCCCTCATCATAGCAAAAAAAGATACAGGAACAAATCAACAGGAATGGATAACTAGCTTATTCATTCAGTGAAATACTATACAGCCAATAAAAGAATAAATTATAAATTATATCTAAAAGTTGAACTTGGATAAATCTCAAAACTGTCAAATTGAACAAAATGTAGGAGCTTATGTATGTTGAATAGACTATATATACACACATTTATTTATTTATCTGAAGCAAGAATGAAAACATCCTTGGAAATTATATAAAAAAAAAATTAGAAGAGTGGTTACCTCCTGAGAGGGGGAGAGAGGATTTGGGTATCTGTAAGGTCCTATTTTTTTTAAGTGAAACAATAAATATGGCAAAGATCTGTTATAGCTAGGGGGTAGGTAATGAGTATTTTCCTTGTATTTTGTTTTAAATATTTCACAATTTAAAACTTTAAAATGTTTCTAAAGACTCAAGAAAATGTGGACAAAACAATTATCTCTGCATTAGGCTGACCAGGAAGGTAATCCTGACCTTCTAGTCTTAGTGCCTAAAGAAATTAAGCTGCTTAGGTGAACAACAACAACAAAAAAACAGTGAACAGCTTCTCACTGAAGTGTCTCAGGATATGATGACACTCGGGGGAGGTTGTAACAGAGACCTTTGTTTCTAAAAGTACCTGGGCCCCTTCTAGAACTGCACAATGGACGGTCTCAGGTGGAGGGAAGACAATGGTCCTGGTGAAATGGGGGAGAATGTGAGAAGGATCCCTGTGAACTCAGCCACCTGGTAAAGGATGTATTTTCTGGCCCCCAAAACTGCTTTAACTCTTATTTCAGCCACATACCAGCTATGTGTTAATGGGCATGCCCCTTAAGCTTTCTGAGCCTCAATGCTGTTATGAGGAAAACAGCAGGGTGGGAAGGGTGTTAAAAGGATTCACACAAAACTGGTCCAAGAATTTAATCATACTAATATACGTGATGCCACGACAGACTATTTTTTCCAAAGATGGTGGCAATAAATATATCCCATCCCACATGTTATATCCCACTAACAATGTGACACTGAGGCTTCTCCACTGAGAAGTGAGGCTTATGTCTCCACCCTCTAGGGCTGCAGAAGTAGAGATGCTGAAGGGCATCTGAGACTAAGTGGAAGAAGGCAAAACAGGTTCTGCCTGGTCTTCTGCCTCAGATACTCACTCTTGGGGTCTAGCTGCCATAACCTGAGGAGGCCAAACACCACATGGAGAGGCTATATGTGGATGTTCCGGCCCCAGCCCCTGCCGAGATACTGACAGCCAGCATCAGCCACCAGACCTGTGAGTGAGCAGCTGTTCAGAAGGTCCCCGCCCCCGACCGTCCTTCCATTCCAGCTGACACAGAGAAGCCAAGATGAGCTGCCCAAATTGAAGATTCATGAGCAAAATGAATGTTACCAGGGTTTAAAGCCCCTAAGCACTGGGGTGTTTCATCTCACAGCAATACGTAAATGGGACAGCGCCTTCTGAACCACTGTTAATATCATCCTCATGGGTACAGCCAGGAGGGTAAATCACATTAGAGTTCCCCAGATCTCAGAAATTGTAGTATCATCTTCATGGCTTTGCCATATCCTGAACCACCAAAGTATCACCTAATATTTTGTCTTAAAACAACTCACTTTATAAAACTTAAATATGTTTACAAAAATTAAACTTTAGAACAAAGTTTTAATGTCAACTGTATTTTTCTAATCAGTATTTATTTTATTAAGCAATATAAATTAACTATTAACATTTTCTTTTTAATTTTAATAGCCACATTTTTATAAATTATATAAACATGTCAAAGTAAATATGCAATGGTTAAAATTAACGATCATGTTCGGTGCAAGCCACGTGAGGTCATCATGAACCACTGTGGTCTGCGGGACTGGCTGACCATGAAGGTAAGGACCCTTTCACCGCCAGACCTATGGACCATATCCTGATCGAACCATCCCTTGTCTGTTACAACCTTCCCCCAGGTGAATACATTTTACTTTATAAACTTATTTTTAACTGGGAAGCATACTTTCTGGGGTATCAAAGCAGTTAATGTCAAAAAAAACTGCAAATGACGAAGAAGAGTTTGAAGGAGGCCTCAAAGCAATAAATGGGCTACAGGTACTGTCACCTAGTACCTATGCCAGGAGCTGGTCCTGGAAGTGGAGGACCTGCATTTCTCTCCACAGAGATCAGGGTTTTTCAACTGCAGCACTATTGACATTTTGGACCAGATAAGTCTCTGGTGGGGACAGGGCGGTGCTATGCAGAGCATTCAGCAGCATCCCTGGCCTCTAGTCACTAGATGCCAGTAGCATTTCCCCTCTAGCTGTGACAACCAAAAACATCCCTAGTGAGAAGCAAAATCGTCCCCGTCGAAAATCACTGAGTAAAGTTGGAGGAGTGTGCCCAGAGACCCACATGTGGCCACTTGCACGTGGCCCCACAGCATGTGCAGGAGAAATTTGTAATAATGATTATGATAATGATGATATTTTAGTTGCTCTTTCCTTACTCAAGGTTAAGTTCAGCCTCTTTTCTAAATAAGACAAAAATCATGTTTAACCTGAATTTTGTGTTTTCAGTTTTGTTTTGTTTTTTACCACTAAACCCACAGTTAATAAGCAGAGCAGAAGGAAAATATCCACTGGATTATAGGCAGATCTTTTCACAATTGCATATGAAATATGCATCTTATCATATCCACCATCACTGATTCACTGCAGATTGAAGAAAGTATAACAAAGCATACAGGTTCTTCACAGTCCTTATCTTAATTTACCATTTATCAGCTGTTGGCTTGATGGAACTTTGGATGAGGAATGGGGTTTCATGGCTACAATTAAGCAATAATTTTAAAGGAGATTGCAATAACCACTTCCAAAGGTACAGGCACCTCTTTGAAATTGTGTATTTAAGGGAGAAATTGGAAATGACATTTAATAACAGAAGATCATGCCTCCAAAAATGCCTGGCTCAGAATCAACAGATTCAGGGTCTGGGCTCTGCAGAGCTCCAAACTTTGGCCCACATCGTCAGCCCACGGGACCAAAAGAGGCAAAGCAGCAAAATCTGTTGACCTCAATACCCTGAAGTTAAGTAGCAACAAGCAGTATTGGTGAGGATGTCGATGATTCTAAAAGCCAACATTCACTGAGCACTTGATACGTGCCAGACCCAACACCATGCACTTCATTCGCATAATCTTTTTAATCCTCAAAACCCCACAAGTAGGTGCTACTACCATCCCCTTCTCAAGCATTAGGAAACTGGGGCTTAGCAAGCTGAAGTAACTTGGCCAAGTTCACAAGTCCAATATGTAACAGAGTCAGTGCTTGGATCACTGTTTGTATAACCACAAAGACAATGCTAGTAACTCCTATGTCACAGTCCTCCTGTAAACTTACTGAGACAGCACCACACTCAACCTCTCCACCTCTGACCAAATCATCCACCCTTTTATGTACCTTTCAAAAGGGTAAACTAATAATACTCATTTAAAATGTGTGTATGTGTGTGTGCACATATGTATGTGCATATATACATATACTACATGCACACAGATACA
Source organism: Smutsia gigantea (assembly GCA_032199065.1). Lineage (NCBI taxonomy): Eukaryota > Metazoa > Chordata > Mammalia > Pholidota > Manidae > Smutsia > Smutsia gigantea. The sequence continues at coordinate 167,935 of JAVSCE010001033.1, read as the reverse complement.
TGTTGACCTACATCAAGCTGAAATTCTTGTCTTTTGCTAGATCAAAAGTTGGCAAATTTTTCCCATAAAGGCCCAGATAATAATTATTTGAAGCTTTATAGGCCACACAGTCTCTGTTGCAATTCCTCAACACTACTATCAGGGTGTAAAAGTATTCATAGAGAACACAGCACAAATGAGGGTGGCTGAGTTCCAATAAAACTTTATGTATGCAAACAATGTTTGTCTCCCCCATCCTAGACCAATACCTCTGGAAATGAGGAATCAGAATCACTGGGGCAACTTGCATAAATGACAGACTCCTGGGCCACATTCCAGGCCCACTGAATCACAACCTGTGTCCTTTTTCTTTTTAACAAGTCCCCTGGTTAATTTGCAGACACACAAACATTTGAGGACCACTGCTCCTGGACCAAGTTTTTTCCTGGTTCTCATAAAAGTTGTCATTCCCGTTATCAAAGATAGAACATCTATCAGTGGAAAAGCAAGACAAGTCATACAGACCAAGAAAGGAAAATTGGCTGCTTGTCGCAGCTCACCATCTTTATCAAGATGTCAAAATTTTGACCCATGACCACAATTCTCCTAGTTGGAAGAGGCCCTATAGTTCTAGTTTTGATTTAAAAAACAAATCTCATAAACCAGAAAAAAAATTTTTGTTCCCAGCGGAATCACCTTGATCTTCTAATCAACCTGTTGCGCACGAACACACACACAAAGGACATTTCTGAACTGTGGGTAGCTCATTTTAAATCTGAAAATTCCGTTGGGCTAAAACTGCTTTTATGTTATTGAGGGGAAATGAGCACAGGGTCTTCAGAAATAAGAGGGATGGAACAATAAGTGAATTTGTACAGAATTCGCCAATACACACACTTCCTGCTTCATGAATACATGAATGCAACCTGTTTTATCTTTTCTTGTTTCAGAACTAAAGGTATTCACATAAATCTGGATCTCCCTTTCTTTGGGGAATTAAGGCTGGCACCACCAGTCTCTGCCTTTACCTGTATCAGCATGGGGGAGAAAAGGCCAACCCTTCACTGTCTTCCAACAAAGGACTGAAAAAAGTGAACAGGAGTGGAAAGAAATGAATACTAAGACACATGCTGTAACAGAGATGACCAGGTCGCCATCCACACGGGATAACTACCCTCTCCAGCTGACAGCCACCAGTGATCTGGTTTCAGTCGCCAGCACCCCAAACTTATTAACTCACTCTGATCTTCTCTCTGTCTAATGCCAGGAGCCTCCCCCACCCACCTGGCATCATAAGACTTTAGTTTATTGACCCCTTTGCTTCATCTCACTTTTTATACCTTTTCTCTGATCCTACTCTACCAATGACCCAAATGCCTCCAAAGGTACAACCCTGCCAGTGGTGACGGCAGTCCCCCTCTGACAGCTAGGATGTCCAGACCTGGTTGTAAAGCCTGCCTCAGTATCACCGCCAGGGGCCCAGTGGACTGAAACGTGTCTACCTATCAAACAGAAGTCGGCTTCTACTGCTTCCTTTTTTTCTCCCAATACTTTGTATCTCGTGGCCACCACAGTTATTTTGAAAGCATATTTTAGAGCTGGGTGATGACATTTAAATAAAGTAATCTCAATGAGGAGTTAGGGATTAATAAAAATGTAGCAGAGGGCCCACACAGTAGCACAATTGTAACAATTGGGGTTAAACTAACACTGAGCTCATGACGCATTTTTTTTTTAAGTGCATCATGTCTTACGTCTACCCTGGCAAGTAAAGTGGGCCCTTCAGAGTTGAACTGAACCTGATCTTGGCTCTGTGTAATCGTGAGTCGGCTAATTAACCTTTGTAGTACCAGGCTTATTTCAGCTCTGAGGTCCCTTTCAACTCTCAAATTCTACATTCAGACCCAGGTTTATTTGGGTAGGCACATTTCTCTTTATCATCAGTTTTTATGGCGAATTTCCCCCAAAATGTTAAAGTTTGGGGTTTTTTTATGCAAAGACATACTAAAATGAACACAGATCAAGATATTCAGTGGAGTATTTTAGTAGAAGGAGCTAAATTATTCTCAGATCTTTCACAAAACTGGATCTTTAAAGTTATCCCAAATTGCCACATCTCTTGCATACCTAATTTTAATTGACACTGATTACTTTTAAACATTTTTTGGAATTTTTACCAAATGTGTCAGGATAAATGAGAATATTTTTCCTAGAATTAAAAAGGTCAGGTTGTTTCTATACTGGTAAAATAAAAGTGATGATCTTTAAAGAGTGATTATAGGCAATAATGACGTCCCAAAGCAAACTGATTTTTTTCTAAAATCAGGGCTCCATTTCTGTCAGGTCCCTAGGATGCAGGAGCAAAACCATCAGAGATTATTTTGTGAGTGTGAATAAATGCAGATTCATTATTCATTGCAACAGAGGTCCTTACATGCATTCACTGTGTCACAACTGCATAATAGAATTTGGTGCTATTTTTTTAAAAGGCAATAGAGAAAAATCAATAATAAGTCAACACATATTTATAGAATGCTTACTATAAGCATTGTGCTAGAGGCAGGTTGAGTACAAAATCCTCAACTTTGCCTTCAGGAAGCTTATGATTTCGTTGGGATGCAGGACAAACTGCAAAGCAATGCAAGGGAGCATACGACCAAGTACTCAGTGAAATTTTGTAGACACTGCTCCAAACTAATTCTTCAAGTAAGCAAGTCAAAAGCGGGCCTCCTTGCTTTGCAGATTTGGCTAAAACCCTTTATTCTGGCACCACAGAAACTCTCTTCCATTGTACAGTTTTAGGCAGCTGCATTTATAAAGAGAAGATCCTGTTTTACCCCCAGACCTGTGGCTACACACAAAACTAAGCAAGAATATTGTCAGATTAAATAATATACATATTAGAAAATAAGGCAGCTGATCCAATGGGCCTTTTAAAAAATATCAAATATGGACTGTATTTTAATGGTAACACATGAAATTAAGGGGACAAAAGTTATTATCCTCTCACTAGTTTCCTGAACTTACACTTTTTAACTTTCTTAGAATTGAAACTTACTCGAGCATTTAAACAGAAGACAAATGTATTACTTGGCCCTTTATTACTTCATCACACCTGATTCCTATGACTCATTCATAACTCCTCTGTTTCCATAAGCTTTATATTTGTAAATAAAGGAAAAATATTAAATAAGTCACATTTATTTAGTGCTTTCATGGACATTTTCTCATTTTAACCTCAAAACAAACCTGTATCACTATCCACCTTTTCCAAATTGGTGGAAACACTAATAGAAACAAAAGCTAATGTTTGCTGAGCATTTGCTCTGTTCTTGGACCTGCACTGCCCAGTCAGTAGCCATCAGCTCTGTGTGATATTTAAACTTTAATTAATTAAAAGTAAATAAAATCAAAACTTCAGTTTCTTTATCACATTAGCCACATCTCAAATACTCAACAGCTACATGTAAGTAGTGGCTACCACACTAGACAATGCAGATATAGAACATTCCCATTACTGCAGAAAGTTCTATTGGGCAGCACATGTATTAACTCAATTAATTAGCCCAGAAATCACCTCAGTAAGTAGCTACTATCATTATTTCCATTTTCATCTGTAGGTGCAGTGACTAAGCCAAGGTGAGAGTGGATGCACTAAGTCTAACTGGACCAGTGCTTTCCAATAGAATTTTCTGCAATAATAGAAATAGTCCATATCTGCACTGTCCAAGATGGTAGCCACTATTGCCCACATGGCCATTAACCAATTGAAATGTAGTGGGTGTGACTGATGAATTGAACTTTAATATAATTTTAAGTAATTTAAATATCAGTAACCACATGAGGCCAGTGGCTACCATCTTGGATGGCTCAGATCTAACCCCATAATCCAATCTTAACGCCCCCTGTACCTAATGCCCCAGCCATCTCATCATTGCTACTGGCTACATCAGAAGAGTGCATGGTGGAGAAATGAAGGGGGAAGGATAGGCCAATTCAAACAGTCACTTGACAAAATGTTACTTGAAGCTGAGCCTTCTCTTTGGTCTCAGTCCCTAAAAAGCAAGCTATGCTGGGGTTGGGGTGGTGGGAGTGATCGGAGTAGGGGATTAAATCTGGCATGGAATCTATTTTCAACATTTCCTCAATGTTCTGATATTACCTTTTTGCATGAGAGCCAAATAGAAGTATATATAGCTATGTTTTCCACAGGATGCAATTTTTATAGAGCAACCAGATAAATTACAACATAGGTCAAGCCACGGTTCTTTAGTGTGCTCAGAGGATCAGGCTGGGAGGGCAGCAGACTAGACACATAACTCAGCAGAGGTCCGGAAAGGAGAGATGGACGGACTAGCCTCCATTCTGCAGACACTTTTCCCTCAACTTGAAACCTTTGCTTTATTATGTTTCAAGGTATTCTGGAGCAGCCTGTTTGGCTTCACTTGGGTTGTTTGTTCTGATATTGGCTTTTTATCTGCTTGGCTTTTTGTGCAGTTCTACTAGCCAATCTTGCCATGGAACATTGAACAAGAAGAGGCAAGCCCAAAAATTTCCATTTACCCCAAGAATTATGGCCTGTTTCCAGAGGCCTGAGAGTGTGTCTTCCTCCAAGTTTTACAATGGGATTGCCATTTCAACTATCCCTCCAAACAGATATTCTGTCACTATTCAGAAAATGCAATCCTAAGAACCCATATCAAGCTCTAATGATATCTTACACTGTCTGCAGCTGAAACAGCAGAGTGGCAGCTCGTGGAGCTGACAAGCACAGGAGCTCTGTCACGTGAAAGGAAATCTGCTCCAGTCCCTCCAGCTTGTTCTTGGTTCCCCTCCACAGAACCCACCCCACATTTAGAAGAGAACATTACAGCCGTCATTTTTCATTTCAAGCCTAGTGAGGTTTAAATCATCCAACAGCTCACTGCAGACATTTGGGATGTTATGTTGCTATGACAGGCCCAATCTTTGGAGGACCAGGTAGAGCCTTGCCTCAGAGCTCTGGCATAAACTCCATTCTGGGTTGGCCAGTTCTAAAGAATAAGCATAGCAACATCATTTATAAGCTACCTCACTTCCAAATTGAGAATACCCTCTAAAGCCAAGATTAAAATAGTTAAATACAGTGACCTATCTTGCACAGCATATGCGTATGTTGAACAGATCAGGAGAAAAAATATATATAAAAGCGTCTTCTCCAATCCTACCAGCCTATTACTTTTCAATAGATGCACATACACACAAAGGGTTTTCTGAATGTAGGAAAACAAGTTTATAATTACATAATTATGCAGACACACCACAATTTTTCTTTTATGTTACCTTTATCTTTAAGAGGCAACAGACAGGGCTGTACTAAGAAGCAATAAAGCATGGGTAATTTAATACCAAATTACATCCATATTGAAAAGTTTACATGCAGTTGAGAGCAGACAGAGGTCAGCTTTTCAACAGGACTGTCTTTAATTGTGGCCATCAGTTTTAGCAATCCCAATCTCCGGATCAAAGACAGATATAATGGCCTTCCTCAACACTGAATAGTGAAAGCAGACAGCAGGAATGGTGCTATCTGGCACCCAAAGGTCATTAAAAAAAAATGCCAGAAAGGGAATGTGCCTCCTTGTAAAATTATATACCTAAGATAAAATATATGTATTTAAAATCTTTTTCTGTTGCCCAGTTTCCAATGAGCTACTTTAAGTGAACATTTTTTTAGTCAGTCACAGGTGCAAGGTTTTCTCTGTTTTCCTCTAATAAATGTGCAACCTTTTCGTAAATCTTCATTAATTTTTTTCAGTTGCTTTCAATCATGATTTTCTCCAACCTGCACGACAGTCCTTCTTTCCTGGAGGAAGGGCTATGATGAGTTGAAACTGGGTTCCTCCTCACCTTTCTCTTCCACTCCCCATATCAAATGAGGAGTAAATTATCAGTAAATCAGATAGAAACAAGTTTCCTGGATCTGCAGATCCATTCTACAAATGAAGCAATTTCATCTCTGTTGGCTCTGGGGAGGGGGGAGGGGGATGGCAAGGGAGGGGGGATTTTAAGTAGCCATGGGGGACCAGAACTGAGATGCTAGCTGGCGAAGCATCCCCACGTTTGCATGCACAGCCCACTCAAACCTGCACCAAGAGACTACTTGTGAGAATCCATCTTTTTTCACTTAACAAGATACAAAATATGAAACACATTTGCCTCTTATTAAACCTCTCCTGTAAGTGGTTCCAGGTCCACCATTTTTTAAAGGGAGGAGAGGGGAGCTGAGACCCTCTTGGGAATTGCAGTGGAGTGACTGGAGATGAGGTACAGGCTGTGAGCCTTTATTACTTTAATTTTATTTTTTTTCTAAAAGCACAGAAGGAATAACATTTTAAATCATTAGCATTTGCTTTAAGTAGTTGTTTCTTCCGACTGTAAGGATCCCCGCTCCCAGCCCCCTTCCCCATCGGCACCACCCCCAGGTCCTGCACAGAGAACGCCAGGCTGGAGCTTCCCTCCACCACGCAAATCCGGAAGGTGCTTTTAAAGAATTTCAGGCCCCAAGTCGAGGCAGCCATGGACAAAACTGTAATCACAGCTTTTTCCTTAAAGCACTTGGAGAATGAGGCTCCTGTATTTATGGCATCTGAGACTGAGAGCTGACTATGGCATCTCCAAATTATTTCAGTAGCAGCAATTACTGTTTTGATAGAATACCGTCTTCTCTGTTAAAAAACAGAGTTCACAGTAGTTCCCATTCAACTCAAATGCTTTGTGAGAGTGACATGTAGGGCACTTTTAAGTGGGAAGTGCAAAACTAAATCTCTGTGGGAATGGAATAAAATCATCCACCTTATTTAAGGGGATTTATAGTTTCTATCAAGGGAAAGGTGAAGAAATTTCCAAAACCAGGAAAGAAACTCAGTTCTGTGCTCTTTAAGTTCAAAGTGGCAGTAGACCATATTCAGGCCCAGAAATGCTGATTGGAGGCTTTAGCCTCTCCTTTTACAGGTTGGTTGTTGCTTTGCTGTTCATAGATGAGAAGAGATTGAATAAATTGCTGAATATTAATAACATACAAATCAAATCGTGCTTCAGGTTTCTCTGCCAAAAGAGAAATCCTACTTGAGGCAAGGTCTATTTCATAATCTACAAAGCGCATGTACCAAAAGTGGCATGTGACCAAGCAAGTCCTTTAGTTATGTTACAAGTGGAACCATCCCTGCCACCCGCCTTTTGTGAGCTATATGCGGGACTGACAAAGCACATAAGAATTCTCTAACAGGTCAGCAGAATAGATGAGCTGTTTCTTTTGGATAGCAATAATCGGATGCAATAATCAAGGTGTGATGGTATTTTACTCGCAGCAAGATTCAGCTAAGGCGGGCTGTGCCCAGTGCACTGCACAGACCTCCATACAGACTGCATAGGCTTGCCTTTTGCACCACAATCCCTCTGCTTCAATACTGTACAGCAGAGAGCTGACGGCATTTGCCTCCTCTGGCCTGCTTTCTCTCATCAGCGTTAGAGCTCACTGTTGGGCACCGACAGGGCACCCTGCACTGTCCAGCATACTCTTGCAGCCATAGGGCCTCACCTCCCATCCACCTCAAGCACAATTGAGAGCCTTCCTGTTGGAAGCAGCATAGGAGCTAATAAAAAGCATCAAGTATTGGTACGACTACTAAACCTCATGCTTGTGCAATGTGTGAAAATAAAGAACTGTAATTACTAAGAGAATGCAAGAGGGGAAATGGAAATAGTTTCCTACAACAGAAAGAAGAGTGAGTTTCTGTCACAATTTAACAGAATTGAAATGGAATTCAAGAACAAAGAGCCAAGAAGGCTGGCCCAGGACAAAGCAGCAGGTGCCACAAAACTAGAGGACAGAGACCAGCGGCCTGATTTTGTCCCAGAGTCCCCAGTTTCCAACTGGAGAGGATATGCATGATGGACAAAATCTGTCAAACACTGCCTAGGGAGAATAAAGGGACATTTCTAAATATTCATTTCATATTTTATATGACTTGGAAAATTCTCAAAGAAATCAAGCGTTTAAAAGCTTAAACAATAATGCAAAACATAGATTTTTAATTTCAATGTCATCACTACCCCATGGACCCCTCAGAACTTCTATTTTTTCATATTGAGAATAGAATGGAATTATGAAGAACCGCTGCACAGTGATAAATCAAGTGAGAAGATCCAATGAATATGACAAGGACACGGTTGAAAGATAAAATGCAAACACAGGAATGAATCAAGAACAAATGAGTTCAGCAAGCCTGAGGTAGGTTGCAGAAGCATTTCAGGTAACACTGAGCCTTTAGTTCCCAGTTTGAGGGTAGGCCCTGCCTGGCTCATTGTGGTCCTCAATAAAATTATTTTTTTTAATTTCATGCTGGGATCAAATGATTTCACTCATATGTGGAGTATAAGAACAAAGAAAAAACTGAAGGAACAAAACAGCTGCAGACTCACAGAACCCAAGAATGGACTAACAGTTACCAAAGGGAAAGGGACTGGGGAGGATGGGTGGGAAGGGAGGGATAAGGGGGGAAAGGGGGCATCACGATTAGCACACGTAATGCAGCGGCGGGGGACACGGGAAAGGCAGTATTTATACAGAAGACAAGTAATGATTCTGTAGCATCTTACTACGCTGATGGGCAGTCACTGTAGTGGAGTATGTGGGGGGACTTGATAATAGGGGGTCTAGTAACCATAATGTTGTTCAAGTGATTGTACATTAACAATACCGAAATTTTAAAAATTAAAAAAAATTTCATGCTGGGAATCTGTACTATGTCTGCCTAATAATGCTAATGTAATAATAGCTGACACTTAGTATGCATGTAAAATGCCTCACACACATTACCTCATTTAATCCTCAAACAATTCTATTAGATTAGGACTGTCATTATGCTCCACTCCCAAAGAGATCATAAAAGCTACCTACCACCTGTGATAGCATTTGGAGACTTAATAGAGTCTTCTGTTACACCTGAATGGACACAAACAAGGTCAACCAATCCGGGATCTTTAGAGCAAAGAAAATGTCCACCTAAATGCATTCCCAAACCTGAGAGTAGTTTGTGATGCTTCAGTCCCCTCAGTCCCAACATTCAGTTCACCACCAAAATCCTTCCAATTTTACCTTTAAAGCAAATTTTCTCAACCTCTTTAGAAAACTGAAAGTTACTATGATAAGCATCCAATTCAAGGAGGTGGCGGGGTGGGGTGGGGAGTGCAGGGAAGAAGCAAAAGAAAGTATAGGGAAAGAAACAAGACAGATAAAAGCAGAAATTAGGTTAAATACATAATAGAGTTCAAGCAAACCAAAGGTGGTTCTTTTGATATTCTGTGGCTCAACCAGCTGGTACAGCTGTGTTAGGTCAGCTTGGCTGAGCTTCGAAGTCACCTGGTGACTTGACTGAGGTGAAATGGCCTTACTCACATTTCTGGTGGCTGCCCTCTTGGTTAGTCCAGTGGAACCTCAGCCAGGACAGCTGGTCTCTGCCCCATATGGTACCTCATCCTCTAAACCGGGCTTCTTCTCATGGTAGTCTCGGAGTTCCAAAAAGCAGCAAGAGAGGGAAAGTCCAGATGCACAAGCACTTTTTAAGCTTCTGCAGTGTCACATTTGCTACTGTCCCATTGGCGAAAGCAAGCCACACGACCGACTCCAGAGTTCTGTGGGTGTGCCTACAAGAGGGCAGGAATGTTACTACAACAATTCATCAAACTAAGTGACCATTCCATGGCGCCTGGTCCCGCCAAGCTCATCTCTGCCACCAGACCATAACTACTGCTTGAGCCCGGTCACATCAGAATTTGTTATGCTAGGCACTCGACAATGTACAGTATGGAAAAAAAAAAACTAGAAAGAACTAGAATTTTTTTTTAACTTGCTGCAGTTTTAAAGAGAATGATGTTGAGCAGTCGTTCACAGACAACTGAGCAAGGGAAACTGGGCTGAACAATGAGATATTCAAAGGATCATGGCTGTAAGCCGTTTTGCTCATTGACAGTGATAGCCAATGAAGTCAACTTGGAAGGTGAATTTGAGGGATTACCAAGAGTCCTTTTATACAACCTGAGTAATTCACCGATCTTTGCTAATTACACTGATCAACTACTTTAATAGGAAAGAATTATTTTTTTGTTCCAGCTGTCAAAGAGTCTATTGATGACCTCTACATGGAACAACTGTTACATCAAGTGGTCAGCCAGTAACAGCACATGACTCTGTGTCTGGGAAGCCCCATCAAAATGGAATCCAGCCTCGATTTTCTGTACGTATAAGACTGGACTGATCCTCAAGTCACCATCAACAGTTTTCTCAACCAAGAAAGAAGGATAGCATGTTAGGAATTTTCCCCCCCAAAATTATTTTAATGGTCAAAAAGTCTGCTGGGCTAGAAGAGCCACCTAATTTGGAACATACATTTTCCTGGCAGATTTTACATCAGAAAGCACTGAATTTAAATATGAAAAGACAGGATTTGCATTCTGGACAGAGTGCAATTCTAAAATGTCATGCAAATTTCTTTTTGGAAGAACAAATGCAAACATTTTGAGAAGAGCTCTAAATATGCACAGGGCTTTTGGGAAACCATGTGTAAAATACTATTTTGCCTGAGGCAATCCATCTCCCACATTTGTTGAGGGAGAAAATAATAGCCAATATTCTGTCTGACTGTGTTGACAGTATGAATGGTTTAATCTATATGGTTCTTGTGCAGTGCACGAGGTAATTCTTTGTCAGCTTTTCTAGGAGTTCTGAAAAATCATAGGATCCCCAAACTGTGCACTAGACCATGTCTATTTTTAATATGTGCCCTCAAGCACCTACTGTAGAGCTAAGCATCCTAAGGATACTAAAATACTTATTCACTAACTACCACATTCACCAATACATCCTCCCCTCGACCTCTGCTACTTTCCATATGCTGAGATGAAGTGTCCTTTTCTTGTTTTCTTCTTGCCTGCTGTATACACACTCAATAATAATTTCTTTCATCCCCCACAAGAACAAAACAAGGAGTGGGTCCATTCGTGTTGTTCTGTTCTGCTACCCCATTTTCTTGACTCCACCTTATTTTCATTATTTGCCATATGCACTTGCAACAAAGGCACTTGGCATGGTCTTTCTAACAGTCCTGTCCAACACAAGTTTTGCAATGATGGAAATGTTCCCTGGCTACATTGTCCAGCACGCTAGCCACTAGCCACATGTGGCTATTGGAGAACCTGAAATGTGGCTAGTACAGCTCAGGAAATTTTTAACATTATTCAATTTCAATTCATTTATACCTAAAGAGTCACATATAATAATGGACAACAAAGATGTATGGTTTAAAAATAAGACTTTCTAGAATTTAACACTGATGGTAGAAAGAGAATTAGATTCGAGCCTCTGCTCTACTTGTCTCGGTATAACCCTGGGCTGGTCACTCAACACCTGAGACCCCAATCTCCTAATCTGTAAAATGGCAGTAACAGTATCTTTTTCATGGTTGTTATGATGATTAAATGAGATAAATTCTGTGACATGGCCAGTGCATAACAAATAATCACTGAAATGATCAGCAAATGAAAAAGAAGTGCCCTTTTAAAAAAAATCTACAAAATGAGATTCAGCAAAAGTATTTTTCAGGGCAATTATGATAATCAAGGAAGAAAACAAATATATTTATAAACTACAAAGCAAATAAATAGGAACTATTGTTAATTTCCTTAGCTGAAAAAGAAGTTTAATGCATATTTTCATTTCTACAGTCACCATTATCACATTAGGTCTTTCTGTTCTTTCTGGAACTTTGGCATCATCTTTACACCCACACATTATATTTCCTTCAACATTTTAGTGTATCGCCTTTGCTAAAGAGTCCTTGAACCCTGTTGTCTGTATCCTATATTTGTAGCTATTCTGACCTTCTCTTTGGTTCCAAGTACTTACAAAATACTAGAACTTTCTCACCGTGTGAAGAGAAACAATCTCACAGGATTCCCTTGCACAAATGATGGCAGCAAGATTTCATGAAATTCAAGTGTTAGTGTAAGAAAATTGAGCATGACTTCACAAGCAGCATGATTAGCATTAAAAAAAAACTCAGGAGAACATGACCATCTTTTCCATCTGCTGATTTAAATGTTCCTTCTATCCTCCAAACCTCAGTTTCCTCACAGGAAAAATGGAGCTGCTAAGGTATCTTTAGAAGGAGTTGTAATAATATTTTAGAAAGAAATTTAGGAAATATGAAAACACTGACTTGCAAAAGAGTCTGCCTAAATGTAACAAAAGCTTCATTCTGAATATGAAAAATGGCTTTGGATGCAAAATTGTTAGAATAGGAATTTAAAACAAATTTAACTAAAAACATCTTGACAATGGGACTTACTCTGGGCCTGGTGAAAAATATTCTAATCATCTCATTTAGCTTATCTGATGAGGTAGAAAGCTCACCTCAAGGCTAAAGAAACTATAAAGATAAAATATGTAACAAATATGGCAAAATGATAAGATCTGACAAATCTGATTTTAAGACATAGGAGTTTGTGATCTCTTATACATTTCTGTGTATTAGGAATACTTCACAATTAAAAAGTAGACCAATTTATGATAGTTTCTTCCTGTTCTCTCAGGGAATTTGCTCTACATAATGAAATAAGAGGAATCTTCATTCACCTTGGCATCAGTAAAGGGCAGAATAACTAACACTAGGTAGGACACTTCACACCCATTAGGATAACTATTATTAAAAGAACGGGGGTGGGGGGGAAACAAGTGTTGATAAGGATGTAAAGACACTGAACCCTTGTGTATTGCTGGTGGGAATGTAAAATGATGCCAGTGTATGGAAAACAGTTTGGAAATTCTTCAAAAGGCTAAACATAGAATTACCATGAATTACCATATAACCCAGCAATTCCACTACTAAGTATATACCCAAATGAACTAAAATCAGGGACTCAAACAGAATCTTGCATGTCAATGTTCACGGCAGAATTATCCCTAATAACCAGAGTAGAAACAACCCAAGTGTCTATCAACAGATGAACAGATACAAAATATGTGGTACAGACATACAATGGAATATTAGCCTTAAAAACAAAGAAAAGTCTGATACATGCTACAATGTGGATGCACCCTGAAGATATTACACTAAGTGAAATAAGCTAGAAACATAAAGAACAATATTGTATGATTCCAGTTATATGAGATTCCCAGAATACATAAATTCACAGAGACAGAAAGTATGCTACAGGTTACCAGGGACTAGGAGGTTGAAAGGGGAAGCTATTGTTTAATGGGGACAGGATTTCTATTTGGAATGATGAAAATCTTCTGGAAATGGATAGTGGTAATGGTTGCATAGCACTGTGCCGCTATTTTATTTATTTATTGCCGCTGAATTACGCACTTAAAAATGCATAAAATGGTACGTTTTATTTATTTACAATTTTTTTTATTATCTACCACAATTTTTTTTTAAAGATCAACATTCAGAAGGGGAAAATAGTAGGAAGGAGAAAAGTTATGGTTCAGCAATTCTGAAATGGAGAGAAGGAAATATGGACAGCTGAATCAAGAAAGACAGAGATAGAGATGGAAAGCAGTAGCAAGCTGAGGTTTAAGGAGAAAAACAGCCAGTGAGAAATCTTCAGGTGACCAAGGAACGTCTAAAAAGAGTGAGAGTTAATATATGATTTCAGTTCATTCCCCACTGTGCAATGTAATCACCCTCTTTGATCTTTAAACCTTCACTACATTTTCACCACACACTAAAGCCATGTTCACCTGGTGATATGGAATGACGAAAGTGGGACAGTGACCAGCAATAAGCAAAGTGAGGCAGAAAAAAGATAGAGATTGCACTGAAGTGCCAAGGAAATTGAGTTAATTTGTTCAAAAATCCTCAGAAAACTTGAAATGACTTAGGTGTGGAAACACACACAAAGATTCATGTACAATGCTGGGCTCTAAGAAGACTGTAGAACAGAGCAAGACAGGTGTCTAGGAGTTCAAGGCAATGGAAAGGAACCAAAAGAATCCATAAAAGATGAAGGAGTATGGGGTATGGGAGGGGACTCGATAATAAGGGTGAAAGTAATAACCACATTCTTTTTCTTGTGAAACCCTCATAAGAGTGTATATCAATGATATCTTAATTTAAAAATTTTAAGTGAAAAAAAAATGATGAAGGAGTAGAATAAAGTGAAGAAGGCAGATCAGATTCAAGGTACTTGAAAGTGAGGTGATTCACTGGTTTTATGTGAGATGGATTGTATATAATTGGTCTCAAGGCAAGAATTCTGCCCAAGGTGGAAAACAGGAAAACTGGAGACTCTGTTATAAATATAAAATACCTAACAAGCTAAGAATACCCTTTCTGGAAGGATGATCTCAGCCACTGGGTCCTGACACCAGGCTATGGGCCTTGAAAACACTGCCGATCTTGGTAAAGGATCATAAGATGAAGCCAGTAGCTCCATGATTTGAGTGAACTGTCAGAGCAGACAAAGTTTAATGGAAAGACAAAAAGAGGCCTCTTAGGATCACAGAGTTTGTAATAGATAAGTGCATGCAATAGGCTGCTCCAACTCGGGAACTTTCAGAGCCAGGAATGCGACAGATGTGAAAGCATTCCTCAAACTACACATGAACTATGAACTAAGGTGGAAACATCATTAGCATAAGAGACTTTTGACTAAACACTGAAAGAATAATCATCTAATTGAGAGGTAACCCCTACACAGCAAGGCTGAAAGAAAGGAGGAAGAGTTCTTAGTAAGGCCGTTAGAGGATACAAACTATAAGAAAACAGACTTTGCAAAGTTATTTCAGCCAAGACACTAAAAAAATACATAAACAAAATAACCAAACAATAACAAAACACCCCAGGAGGTGGGATCAATACCTGACGTTGATATATTATATAATCCCTTCCTCCTGAAAATTATGACACACACAAAGAAATAAGAAAGTGTGACCTACATGCAGGAGAAAAATCAGGCAATAAAAGATGCTTTCAGGAGGCCCAGATGGTAAACTATGCACACAAAAACTTCCAAAAAGCTATTATAAATATGTTCAAACTAAAGGAAGCCATTATTAAAGAATTATAAGTTAAGGTGACACTGATGCTTCAAATGGAAAATTCCAATAAAGAGATCAATACTATTACAAAGAACCTAATAGAAATGCTGGAGTTGAAAAGTTCAATGACCCCAATGAAATATTCAGTAGAGGAGCTCAACAGTAGAGCTAGAAAAAGAAATAATTTGAAAACTTGTAGAGAGATTAATAAAGATTATCAATGGGAAGGGCAAAGGAAATATAATGAATAAAAATTAAAAGAACCTCAGAGAAATTACATGCACTGACATTCATATAGGACTATCAGCAGGAGAGGTGACAAGAAAAGGGACAAAAAAAGTATTAAAAGAAATAATAGCTAAAAACTTCACAAATTTGATGAAACACATTAATCTATACACAAAGAAGCTCAACCAACTTCAAGTCAGATAAACTTATGAGGCATACACCCAGACACATAATAATCAAAGAGCTGAAATCCAAAGAAAAAAGTCTTGAAAACAGTAAAACAACTCATCATGTAAAAGGGAACCCCACTATGATTACAAGCAGACTTCTCATTAGAAACAGTGGAGACAAGAAGGCAGTAGGATGACATAGTCAAAGTGCTAATAGTAAAAAACTGTCAACCAAGAATCTTATATCCAGCAAAGCTCTACTTTAGAAATTAAGGTAAAAATGATATTTCCAGACAAACAAAAACCAAAATAATTTACTGCTAGAGACCTGCTTTACAGAAAATACTAAAACAAGTTCCCCTTTCTTCCCTCAGCTTCTTTTTAGGACATAAGATTAAATGAAGTAGTAGTTGTAACAAAAAGAGGAAGAGGGAATGTACCAATAAAGGAGTAAAGTTTTTACATTTCATTTAAATGAAGTTAGTATAAATCTGAGATAGATTCTGGTAACTTAAAATGTATTATTGCAAACCCTACATCAACTGCTAACAAAATAGCCCAAATACAATTTTAAAGTGTCTATGGAATTGAAATGGTACACTAGAAAGTATCTAATACAAAAGAATACAATAAAGAGGAATAGAGAAACAAAAAGCATCTGACGCATACAGAAAAAAAAGCAAAATGGCAGATGTAATTCCAACAATATCAATAAGAACACAAAGTGTGAATGGTTAAATAATGCAATCAAAAGGCAGAGACTGACAGATTAGATTTTTTTAAAAGCAGTATCAACTATATGTTGTCTGCAGGAGAGACTCTTTAGATTCAGAGACACAAACAAATTGAAGGTAAAATGATGGAAAAAGATATACATACAAGCACCAGTAATAAAGGAACTATAATATCAGACAATACTGACTTGGAATAAAAAATGTTACTGATGATAAAAAGGGGCATATGAAAATGAATAAAAAGATGAATGTATCAAGAATATACAATTATAAAAATATGTGCACCTAATAGCCCTAAAATGCATGAAGCAAAAACTTTAATTTTACATAATTGAGGGGAGAATAGACAATTCAACAACAACAGAGGGAGTCTTCAATATCCCATTTCCATCATGGGTAGAAAATCAATAAGGAAACAGAAAATTAAAAAATACCATGTCAACTATACATAACAATCATCTATAGAACACTCTACCCAAAAGCAGCAGGGTACACCATCTTCTCAAGCACACATGGACATTCTCCAAATAAATCACATGCTAGGTCATAAAACAAATCTCAATAAATTTTAAAAGACTGAAATCATAAAAGGTATCTTCTCTGACCACAATGTGATTAAATTTAAAATTAGTAACAGAGGAAATTTGAGGAATTCATAAGTATGTAAAAATCAAACAGAATATGCTAAAATATCAAACAGGTCAAAAGAAGAAATCACAAGGCAAATTAGGAACTAATTTGATATGAATGAAAATATATATATATATATATATACACCAAAACTTACAGGATATACCTAAAGCAGTACTCAGGAGGAAATTTATAGCTGTAAACACTTATACTATAAAAAAAGGATCTCATATCAATAACCTAATCTTCCACTTTAAGAAACTTAAAGAAGAGCAAACTAAACTCAAGTGTAGCAAAAGGAAGGAAACAGAAAACACTAGAGTTAAAATATATATAGATATATATAGTCTTTAAAAATGGAGGGTGGAGGGAGACAGAGAAAATCATCTAAGCCACAGTTCTTTATTTCAAAAGAACAACGAAATTAACAATAGTTAGCTAGATTGGCCAAGATAAAAAAAGACACAAATTACTAAAATCAGGAGTGACATAATGATATTACTACCAACCTTACAGAAATTTTAAAAATATTTTAAGAGACAATTATGAACAGTTTTATGCTGACAAGTTCAATGACTTAGATGAAATGAACAGAGTCCTAGAAAGACACAAATTACCAAAATATATTCAAGACAACATTAAAAAATCTGCATAGACCTGAAAAGTAAAGAAAGCAAATTAGTAATTTCAAAACTTCCCAGAAAGACAAGTCCAATTCCACATGATTTCACTAGTTTATTCTACCAGTCAAAAAAAAAGATCAATCTTTCACAAACCCTTCCAAAAAAATTTGAAAAGGAACACATCCCTACTAATTCTATAAGGCCGTGATTATCCTAATACCAAAACCGGAAAAAAATATCATAAGGAAAAAACCTACAGACCAATATCTGTTATGAATACATATTTAAAAATTCTCATAATACTGGCAAACCAAATCCAGCAATATATAAAAAGGAATATATACCATGACCAAGTGGGACTTACCCCAAGAATACAAGGTTGATATGAAATCAGTTAAGGTAATACACCATATTACCAGAATTAAGGACAAAAAATTATCATCACAATATAAGCAGAAAAAGCATTTGACAAAATCCAATACCCATTCATGATAAGAACACTCAACAAACTAGTATTAGAGGGAGTTTTATCAACCTGATAAAAGACATTTATAAAAAACCCGGTAACATCAGATTTAATGGTGAAAGACTGAATGTTTTCCCTTTAAGATTAGAAACAAGACAAGGATGGCTGTTCTCACCACTTCTCTTCAACATTGTAATGGAGAGGCTAGCCAGAGCAAATAGGCAAGAAATAAAAGGTATGCATATTTAAAATAAAGAAGTAAAATTATCTTTATTCACAGACATGATCTTATATATAGAAAATCCTAATGTAGCCACTAAAATAACACTAGCACTAATGAACAAGTTCTGCAAGATTTCAGGAAACAAGATCAATACAAGAAAAATGTGATTCCACATACTTGAAATGAACAGTATGAAAATGAAATTAAAGTAATTCCATTTATAATAGCATCAAAAAGAATAAAATGCTTCAGAATAAATACAGCAGAAGAAATAGAAAGCTTGTAGATGGAAAATTATAAAACATTGCTTAAAGAAATTAAAGAAAACCTAGATAACTGGAAAGATATTCCATGTTCATGAGTCAGAAGACAATATGGTTAGGATGGCAATACTCACCAAACTGGTCTACAGGCTCAACACAATTCCTATTAAAATTCCAGTTAGCTTTTTTGTAGAAATTAACAAATTGATCCTAAAATTCCTATGGAAAAATCAAAGGATCCAGAATAGGCAAAATAATCTTGAGAAAGAACTAAGTTGGGGACTCCCACTTCTTGATTTCAAAATTTTACTACTTGCTATAGTAATTCAGATGGTGCGGTACTGACATAAAGATAGGCATGTAGATCAATGAAATAGAACTGAGTTGAAAACGAACCCTAATATTTACAGTCAGTTGATTTCTGACAATAGTGTCAAGACAGTCTAATGGGGAAATAATGGTGTTTTTAACAAATGAGGCTGGAACAATCGGACAGCCATGTAAAAAAGAATGAAGTTCTATCTCTACCTCACACCAGACACAAAAATTAACCCCAAATGAATCATTCACCGAAATACAAGAGCTAAAACTATACAACTCTCCAAAACATAGGAGTAAATCTTCATGGTGTTGGGTTAGGCAAAGGTTCCTTTGATACCTCACCTTTGATCCAGATTGTCCAATGAGCAATGATGGTAACAGTCCTTTTCCATAGGAAGCCCTTTGCATATTTAGAGGAAGGCTTCTTAAGCTGGGGGTCCGTGAACAATCCACAGGTCAGCTTTGGGTGGTCCCTGGACCTCTTCACATCATACTCAATATTAGATATGTGATCCTTCTTTAGTAGAGAGGATCCTTAGCTGTCATCACATTCTAAAGTTATCTGTGACCCCCCACCCCTCAGATAGTTAAGAACCATTGATTTAAAGATGACTATGAAGCATTTGTGAAGCACTTCTCCCCCAGAGTTTTCATCTCCCTCAGTGAAACATCTCTTTTTTTCTTGTCATGCCTCTTGATTTCCCCTACTCTGTCCCTCACTTCCTTCCCTGCTCTTCCCCATGTTAACACTGGCAGTCATCTGAAAGTCATGTTTGACTCCTCACCGTCCCTCATGCCCACTTCCAACACAAGAGCTTCTCATTTTTCTTTCCAAGGTACATAAATCCGTACAATTTCTTCCTATCAGCTGCCGTGATAATTTTCCAGCCCCAGCTAATGCAGTCTCCTAATTGCCCTCTTCCCCTTTCCATGCTCATCCCTCTTTCTGCCTTTCTTCACATGGGAGCCAAGAGCAGTCTAAGATGTAAAGTACATCATGTTACTCCTTTGCTTAAAACCCTCAGTGGCCTCCTACAACACTCAGAAAAAAAAGCCCAGCCTCCTACCCACGGTCTTTAAGACCTTGGGTGACCTGAACCAAGGCTTCCTGATCTCATTCTATCTACTCATTCACTACATTAGGGCAACAGCAGTCTGATCTCAGTCCCTGGCTCATGTTAAATTTCTTCTCACCCAGGACTGTTGGGCTCTTCCCCACAGTTCTTTATCCTTCAGGCCTCAGTTTAAATATTTCCTCAAAGATACTGTCTCTGATGATCTTTCTAAATTAGGACCTACTCACCCTTCCCTATTTATCACAGTTCCCTCATAAGTTGTTACTTAGTTAGCTAGCTGGTTTGCTGGTGTGTTTGTTGCATTTTCCCCTTTAAACTGTAAGCTCCATGAAGGTAGGCTCCACATTTGTCTCTTAGTGTTGTATTTTCAGTAGCTGGTACAGTGTGTGGTACATGATAAACACTCAGAAGCTTTCCTGAATGAACGAATTAACCTCGGTTTTAAGTCCCATCTTCACCCTTGACAAATTCTAATGTGTGATATACCTCAGAAGACGTGGGCCCCAAAAACTAAACTGAAATTTCCAGGTGAGGCCTAACCCTTTCTGAGAGGTCTGGGCACAACACATTCATCTAATTCTTCTCTCCCTTCCAATAGCAAAAGAGCCTGCTTCACAAACCTCCCCCAGAAAATGGTCTGAGAAGCTCTGTTGGCCATGTGTATGCCATTGTCATGTGTGACCATTCTTATACTCCGTATGTTACAAATTAAAGAGAGGTTCTGAGTGAGGACTCATGTCAGCACAGAATACAGCAAGCCTCTGGCTCCCGGTTTGGTTCTCTTTGTACTACCTCCCTAAAATCAGGTGAAGATGCCCCCAATTAATCTTTAGTCTCCAAGTAAAAAATATTTCACCATGTTGGCTATGGAAATACGCACAATGAAGAACTATTACCCTGCCTCCAAGATGCATGACGGCTCAGCAGTTTGACTCCCTAGCACTCTTCATGCCACAAAGCACAAAGCCATCAGGAGTGCCCAGCACCCAGGGATCTCCCCGGACACAACAGATTCAGCTTTTTTCTGAGTCACGGTGGGGAGCTCAAAAGACTTGCTACCATTCAGATAAACAAACAAGTTAGAGCTGGAAGAGGCTGCTAAGAAACCGACTTGACATCTCCACTTTCTTAGAAAAGCAACACAAAATCAAACCAGCTTGCTGAAATTACTGCCATCTCCATACCTACCGACAATGATGCAGGAGACAGCAGAGAGCATTAATCACCAGAAGATATCTAATTGGAGTAGAGCCCTTTTATATTACCATTCAAATTCTTAACTGCCCCCAGCCTGATTTCTTTTAGGCAAAGGCCCACAGACCTTACACATTTCATGGTTATTTTCTCTAGTTATGCAGCCTTTATTTTTTTTCCTAGTGTCTCATTTTCAACCCCCTCCCCCTTCCATTCTTTCCCTTCAAGTGGACAGAACCTGGTTCCTATCACCTAGAGATGAATTAATCTTTCCAAATACCCTGACATCACCTTCCTAGGAAAGTTCCCCAGAGCTGTGCAGCCGTTGGAGAAGAGAGGCAGCTTGGCTTTGACTTCAACATGCATTTTGAAATACCTTTTGCAGGATGGCTGGAAATAAGGAGCTAATAACAAAGAGCTTCTAAAATTACCCGTAAATCTGAAGCATTCTGCCTGGTGCAAGGCCTTTGAGAGACTTTAATTCATCAATTAAGTGATCAAAGGTCTTGTTCAAGATACGATTACATTTCTTTTGTTCTCTTTGTGCAATTGTATTAAAATTGATAGCATTCCTAAAATCAAACAGGTTCCAAAGCTAAAAATAAAAACAGACAAAATGACACCCTAACATTCATCACTTTCTAAAGGCAAGGCTATGATTGGTCCTTATCCTGGGATACAAATGTTAGGACAGCCCATTCCATAGAGATGACGTCAAAGGAGGAACATGAAGCCTCCACACTTCTAAAGCAGCTACTATGCCTTTTGGTTGTAGCCAGGCCCTCCTGAGGAGGGGGAAGATGGAGAAGTTCTGACTACTTGCCAGAGCCAAACCTGAGAGCAAATAATTCCAGGAATACAGAATGGAGGTCTTTGAGTGGCTGCTGATGGCCTTTGTCACATACACAGGATTAGTCTTCTTTATGCTGCTAAAAACAAAACAATGTCATAGCCCAAGAATCAGAAGGAAATATTTCTTAAATTACCACAATCCTTCTTAATCTTTGCTCCCAGGAGTCAGTTATTTGATTGTGTTTTGTCTGAATAGTCTCCATCATCTGAAAGGGGGCTAATAAACCATTTCTACAAAAGGTCAGATAAACAGTTTAGGCTTTTGTGGGCCACTCGGTCTTTTTCATAACTACTCAACTCTACCCATGCTATACCATGAAAGCAGCCACAGATGACATGTCAATGAATGGGTGTGGCTACGATCCAATAAATCTTTATTTACAAAAACAGGCTTTGGGCTAGATTTGCCTATGCATGGTAGTTTGCCAACCCCTGATCTAAAATATGGTCATAAAAGCTGGGGAGCTTAGTCTACATCACACAAATGTTGGGCAGTTTGTAGGAGAAATCTTCCAGCCTCAGGACAGAAAAACAGAACTGGTCTGATAGGAAAAAAAAAAAAAAAAAAGGCGAGCTACAAGCACAACTTTCATATGGTTTTCTCCGCAAAAAGTTCATTTTACTCTCTGAATAAAATTTTTCGGCAGTGTTCATTGTTTCTTTTGAAGAACATTAGATTTCACATTGCATCCTAGTTATTTATTACCTGAGTTTTGTTCTTAACAAATATGATTTTGTTTCTCTCTGTCATCAATGGAGCAAGCACATGTGGTTTTGATTGGCAAAATTGTGATAAAATTCACTGCATCCTTTAAAAAAAAGGTGATTGAAAAGTTTTCAGACTGTTGCAGAGAATGTAGGAGGGAAAACGGGAAGATTGAATTTCAACAGAGGACGTGCCAGATTTTTTTTTCCTGCTCTTATTACTCAACATTCTGCCACTACTCAATATCTAACTAGATACTAGAACAATCCAGGAATCATGTGTTTCTCTTTAAACTTTTGGCAAAATCCATCTCACTATGGTTAATGTTGGGTACACTCAGGTTCCCCTCCAGGGACCACTCCTGGGTGACATCACATGCTATGTCACAAACAATGGGACATAAATAAGTGTGCATGCTCAGAGACATGCGAAAACACTTGCGGTCATTTTTGTTTTCCCTCTTTCCATTTACTTCAAATCCACATTCATTTGGTTGCTTGAAAACACTCCCTTGTCTCTCAACTTTTTTTTCAGAAACAGGTATCCCTTGCCCCCCAAAATACATAATTCAATTTTATTTTATTTCATGCATCACATAAAAGTTCGTCTGCATTGGCAAGCTCTCTTGGAAAGGCTTTCTTGATTAACGAAAGACTGAACCAAACACAGTACATTCATTTGCGAATACCATGGCAAGTCACCACGTGACCTATATGACCTTATCAACAGGTCCCCACCTGAGCCAGAAATAAGAGAGAATGGACACAATGCAAGCAACCTGACCTTCAAAACTGTCTGGCATGTGGTGCTTCCCTCATGAACTGATATCCGTATCTGAGAACTACCATCCCATCTTCATGACACAGAACTGCAGCAGGCAGAAGCTTTGTAACTTATCAGCTACTTGGGAAGTGTTGAGAATGCCAAAAAATACAAAGACACAGTCAGACCTTTTAACTGGGAAAAATGTGTTGCTTGTGAATGGAACTCTCTGCCATATGTCTGCTTTCCTTCAGGTCAAAGTAGTTATATGTTTTTCTCTACAATATGAAGATCCATTGCTTAACAGGTTTCTTCACAACATCTAATGTACAAATGCTCCACAAAATTGCTTTTGAATGAAATTTATCACTATTCAGAATTCCTTAGCCACGTTAATTCTTGATTTAAGATGTAACTTCACGAGTCACTCTCATCAGATGATCCTCACCTACTGGGGCCAGGAAGTAAACACTTTTTAAAGAATACACCACTTAACAAAACAATCTACTTAGTAGCACTGCTTCATGCTACAAATATTGTACTATTTACCAAATGTTTGACATAAGCACAATGCATTCTAAACTTCCTTCTTAATAAACTTATAAAATATCCCTCTGAGGGTTGAAAATGCCAGTAAGTTGTAGAACCTAAGCCGTCAACGGGTCGTCATGTATTTGCAAAAATATCATGGTAAATAAGTATGGGCCTGAAAAGTGCACGCATTCTGATATTAGACATTTTTGCTTACCAAAACCAGCAGGTCCAGCCATCTCACTTATCTGACATAATGAAAAGTCCCCCCCAAAATGACTATCACCTATACGATTCCTACAATAAGCCATACCAAACTGACCAATAGTCCTACTGCTAGCTAATCAGTTCTCCATTTTGCTTACTTTTTTCAGTGGGTTCTTTTAAATATTCTTCCTCTCTTTTCTTCTGTCTTTATTTTATGTTATTCTATACCACCTCTGAGATAGAAATGCGGGCTTTGGGCATCTCATAAATAATCTCAAAACTATATGTAGTGAGTTCATCTCAAAGAAGGGTGATAGATTTGGTAAAGATCACTTCTAACTCAAAAGACTATCTCCAAGTCCAGTACTTAGCCAGGGCCTGGTACAAAGAAAAAAGAAAAAAAGAAAAGAAACACACACAATAAAAAGTAATATCAGCTCATCTTTGTTATCTCTGGTCAAATGAACAATAATCTCTACGTCCCAAAGGGATATGTTTGTCATGATATTTTTTTTTAATTAACATTTTGAAAAGAAGTTCATTTTGTTAGAAACAATCACAAATTCACATTGAGACAGCTCCTTTGGTTCACTGTTTTCTCTTGTCAGTGGAACTATAAATCTATTATATTAAAGTTTGTCTTTATATGGAAGCTTCTCAATTGCTTTTAATTGTTTGCATTTTCCTTCCCTAAATCTTTCTAGCTCCACTATATTTTACTTAATTACATCAAACAAAGCAACATGGGATGGACAATTCTAGGAGCAGATACATTACAGTCTTAAAATAGATATATTCTTATATGCTAAATGGTTTAAGTCCCATATATAAGTCTGCACAAAAACTCAAGCTACTTCCTGCCACTACTTATCAGTTGAATGTTGTTCTCCCCACTGGTCCTATAGTAACTGCTAAGAGTCAGAATGGGGAAAGTTTTCCTTCTCCTACACATTAACGCATTAGCAACATCAATCGGAGAATGCTGCTAACTAGTGTCTTGTGTAGGGTATTATTTTGGTCAGCTTTGAAAATTAGGGATAAAATATATTTAGTAATAAATGCTTTTCAATGAGCATGATCACCATTTATAAAATTAAAATCAGGATATATAATTTCCAAAACACTGACAAAAACAGAAGCAAAGAATACACAGTACATGGTTCAAAAAATAGGAAACAGCAAGAATACATTATAAAAAAAGAAACTCTATAAAGGCAGTAAGAGTAATATGGATCAATAATAATTATAACAATAAATAGTAATGAGGTAAACACCCTGATCAGGGACAAAAATTCTTAGACTGGACTTTCTTAAATTGCCTAAGCGTTTTCAAAATGACACAGAAAGTTAAAAAGTAAAAGAATGGGCAAAGATCTAACAGATGACTATAAACCAAAAGAAAGTGATAGTTCTTATCAGTATCAGTAAAAGCCAAAGTCAAGGCAAAGCACTAAATGGATAAACAAGGTGTTATTATACTGATAAAAAGTACTATATATAATGAAATTGTAGCAATTGTAACTTTCATACATAGAAAAATATTGTCCTGAAATAGAAAAATAAAAAGAGGGAAAAGTAACAAAAACACAAGAAATACCTGAGTGTAAATTTTATAGATTAAACAGTCAAAATATAAATAACAATACATATGATTACCCCTACACAAAGAAAACATTTTAATCTCTGTAGAATACCCATTTTACTGTATTATATATTACTGAGAAAGAAATATATAACAAGAGTACAGTTACTCTGTGCTCAAACACTGGATCTTCCCATTGCACTGCTTACTTAAAAACAGAAACAACAATAAAAACAAGATGTGACAGAGACAGCTGTAAGAACTCTCGTATTAGTCCATGTGATCTCTGGCCAAATGGGTTGAGGTGGGAATTTTTATTCTGATGTCACAGGAAACTGGGGCTCCAAGAAGTTAAATAATGTGCCTCAGTTCACACGGCCCTGGTGACAGCCCAGACTCTCGCCTACAAGTCACGTGCTGCCCCTCTTCTGTCATTGAATACGCTGAGTTTCCTAACGGCAAAACAACAGAAACCAAGCACGGCTAATGAAAAACAAGAAAAGGATAGCAGGTAATGCACAAATCTCTCAGAAAGGCTGGAGAGCTACACTGGGCCAACACAAAGACTCTCAAAAATCACACCTCGAAATGAGTGGAGAGAGGACGCTACTAATGTCACTGATGAGCACTCAGGAACATAAGCAGAGACACAGGATGGTCTCACTGATGCAGCATCAACTGCTCTCCCAGGAGTGCGATCTTTCTGCAGCCACTGCCCCTACCAGGGAGGTGACCCTGAGGGTATGCCTTTCCTGTCATTCCAGGGCTGTTGTTGCTAGAGTCTAGATTACATGCATGTACTCCAGCTGCAAGAGAGCCAAAGGGAGTGCAGGGGAAGGAAAGCAAATAACTGGCATTTTCAGCTTTTCCAGCCAGAGGCTGCCAATGTCCACAACAGGGCTCATATGAAGAGGGAGAACCCAAAACATGGGAAGGATGTTCAAACACTGAGTGGCCAAAATGGATGGCAAATGCTCCCTCAGAGATCACCCTTTGAACTACTCCACATCAGTATACATGTTTATTCCTCATACTTTTCATTCTCCCAGCCAAAAAGCTCTTGCCTAACATAATACAACTATCCTTATCTAATCTAAAAACATGCCTTCTCTCCTCTAGTAGTTGGTGACGCAAAGGGCTTTCAGTTAATGCTACAAGCCCAAGATCTTCTCTAGCACTGTCACTTTTTGGTATTCTGTAATCTATAAACTAAACTATAAAATTAATAATCACTAAAATACACAATACAAGATAATACATTTGAATAGTAGCAGGGGAAAGGGAGAGAAAAAGAGGAGAAAATTTGTTAAGATATATAAACCTGCATGAGACATCATGACAGATAAAGTGTGGGCAGATGCTAGTCATCTACACCTGGACACGATGCTATCTTTGTTACTTTCAACTTCCCTCCTCCACACCTCTTTCCATGATCAGTTTCATCCTCTCCTTAGCTGACCAAGTTTCTTTACCCCATTTGATGACCTAAACCTTCATTCCTGTGGGATTTGAGATACTGATACAGTCTTTCATTAAGTTTTATCACTGGTGCAGTACAACAAGGAACCCCAAAGCATCCCCTGCCTTCCATGCTCCTTCTTGCTGCTGTTTTATGGCACTAACCTTATTGACAGGAATGATCTCCCATACCAACTCTACACACCCTTTTTCACATAACTGTCAAATGACACAAGAAGTCTGAAATGACCAAGTGGGCTGGCTCAGCCTGAATTCAATGGAATAAATGCCGTTCCCCTCATGGAAGCCATCTCTCTTTGGTTACTAAGCCACTGAAGCAGCAGATCCCAGAGATTCTGAGGTGAGAAATGAGAAATGGGGATGATTCACCTTTCCAACTATTTTTTCTTTTCAATTACCCGATTACAGTATTGTGGCTAAAAGGGGTTTTCTTGAACTCAATTGTTCCTGAAATGACTCCTGATTCTCACTCTTCTGACCTTCTAGGGATTTCATAAGCACCCGATTACCTGCATTAAAGCCCTTTCTGCCTAAAACACCTGGGGTGTTTTTGTTTCCTGCACTGAACCCTGAGTGATACAAGAAGAAAAACTTTTCTAAGTGGGTCATTAATTGTACCTGTGAGAGGTAGAGGCGCCATTCCCTTCCTCCCCTTTGGTTCTCAAACTTTTATTTTCTGGGTATGACAGACACAGAATCACATTTTCACCACTAGTTCAAAGCATACATGGTATCCCATAGGATATCACCTCAACTTCAAGTAGTCTCTGATTTAAAGCTAAAAACAGTCTGCAAGAGGCCATTCCACTATTTTGGGTGATTGCATGAACTGCAGAAAATGGCTGACTGACACTTAGCATCCATTCCTACC
This sequence comes from Smutsia gigantea, assembly GCA_032199065.1. NCBI lineage: Eukaryota > Metazoa > Chordata > Mammalia > Pholidota > Manidae > Smutsia > Smutsia gigantea. The sequence goes on along the minus strand of JAVSCE010001033.1, from coordinate 139,953 downwards.
TTCTTCTGATTTCCTGAATTTAAGAGGATGGAAAGCTAAAAATTTTATTTTACATACTCCACTGCAGCTTCTGGGAGACAGCATGAATCTCATGTGCTACACCCACTGCTTTGTTTCTCTTGATGTAAAGGAAACTATTTTCAAAAACTAAGTGGTGTGGGCTACCATGCTGGAAAATAAAACCTTTAGTGAATCTAACAATGGTGGGGCTTAATGCATGACAGCAAATTCAACAAAAGCAAATTCAAATTCAAAAGTACTCTTGCTTCATGATCATACAATCTAACAGAGAGTGAGGTGTCAGGCTGATCTCGGGTTTGGTACAGTTTTGGGGGCTACGACCAGCAGGTTGAGCATTTGGCAACAACAACTGTCAAGTCAACTTTCATGAGATGAAGTTTGCTAAGTGAAGCCAGGTTACCCCTGAATGCATCTGTAAAACTAAAACAGTCCTTTTCTGGTTGGTACTAACTTATTGTGCAGAGCTAGTGTAATTAAAACTCCAATTTTCTTTCCTCCTTAATCAGTAATAGGAGGCCCCCTTGAGATGATAAGTAGAAACACAGAAAAACCTTGAGATAGATCTCACATATACCACCTCCACCTGAAAATGTATGGCAGTTTTGCACACCCAAATACACGGCCAAGCGAATGACAGCATGCATCACAGGCAGCTTAGGTTCAATAGTCACCTGGTATGCCACGGTGAGACACTTAGTCTCTTTAACGGCCTTAAAGCAAGTTGAGAGCTGTTAGTTACTTGACTAAGAGAGCATGGCTTAATCCCGAACCCCAAGGGCATTTGCTATACTTCTCCTAATGATACTTAATACATTCTTCACACAGCATCCCAGTTTGTCAAGACACTTTGAGTAATAGGCAAGAAAGTATTCTCTGGCATCCACAGAAATCCCTCAGGAAGAAGAATGAGGTGCTGGCTATTGTAAGTTTTCTTGAAGCACTGAGAGGGATAAAGGTGAGGCCCTGATGGGACCTGCTACATCTAGTAAGTGGCTTCAACCAGCACAGCAAAATGTGGCATATATTGCCTTCAAAACGAAAAGAGACCCACTAAGTTCTGTGTCTCTTTCTTAATGATATAGGATTCAAACTTCAGCAAATATCCTGAAATTTTCCAAACCACTGGACGCTCTACACGTCACTGGGCAACTCAGGCCTTGTATTTTCGTGAATACCACTCCCCTTTTCTGGTATGAGCATCCAGAGTGTCCACTACTTCCTGTTCTCCAGATAATATAAGCATAAAGTCATTAATTTCATGGCCTAGCTTAATGTCCTTTAGGACATTAATGAGACAATCAAGCTCCCTAGAAATCAAATTGTGGCTCAAGGTCAGAAAGTAGACATAACTCTGAGACAAAGTGGCAAAAGCATACTGTTATCCATGCCAAATGTAAGAAAAAATGCTATTGGTGTTCTGGATATATTGAGATAAAAATTTGCAAGATCAGTAGTTATGGCTATATATATATCATGCTACCCACATGCTATAAAAACATCTTTTGTGAAAGGAAGAGACAATCAATGCAACAAAGTTCATTGTCTCATTTTAAGGAATTGCAACAGCTGCCCCACACTCAGCAACCACCGCACTCATCAGTCAGCAGTCATCAGCATGGAGGCCAGGCCCTCCATGTGCAAAAACATTACAACTCACTGAAAATTCAGATGATGGTTAGTATTTTTTTGCAATGAAGTATTTTATTTAATTAAGGTATGTACTTTTTTTAGACATAATGCTATTGAACACTTATAGTATAGTGCAAATAGAACTTTTTACATGCACTGGGAAACCAAAAATTCACTTCACCCATTTTACTGGTATACTCACTTTATTGCTGGGGCCTGGAACAGAAGCCTCAGTATCTCCAAAATATGCCTATACTCTCTTGGTAATAAGGTGAATTCCAGTGATTTCTACTTGGTGGAATATATCAAAAAACATTATGGTCTCTATTGCTGATGATATATACTCCAACAATAAACCCATGAATTAAAGAAATAAATGAGGGATGCATTTAAGATCCCACTGGGACTACTATGAGCCAAATTTGGATCGAATCTCTATCACCTGAATTCCATAATACCCATATTCTAGCAGAAGAACCACATTGTGTTCTGGCCCTCCAGGACTCAATGTTAGTTCAGAGCTAACATCTAATGCTTTCGGAAAGATCTAGGTGTTTCTCCTTCCCCTACGTGCCCATTTACCCTGATGAATGATATGGGTCCCTTTGAAAAGGATAAGAAGATTTATATACAAGAATTGAGATGTATGGTAGATGTCTCCCTCTCAAGGGTATCTAGCCTCCCCTTCATTTTAAATAATTCTGAAACATACATAGATCTGGAGATTTGGGACTTTTTAAAGAGATCATGACTATTGTGGTTCAAGGCAGGCCTCAGTTCATCAAGTATACAGTTTTTCTGTTATTTATATTAAGTAGAACCTAATTAGGCTACCATCTGTTTTAATCTTAGTTACCACCAAACACTACAGCCGCTCAAACTATTACCTAATGCATATTATTATTACCATACCTGCCTTGTCTCTAATGGTTTTGAGCTGATGCATAACCTCTGCCACCCTGGGATCCGTGTAACCTCACTGAATTCATGGGGCCATGCTGTGCCTCCCACAAGAATCCTTGGTTTATAGAGAAGAGCCACTTCCGCAGTCTTCCAAGACCTGGAATGCTCCTATCGATGCATCTCTAAATGCCCAACGAGCGTATCTTCTGAATCTCTTGGAGAACATGATTAGACTTAGGCAAATATGATAAACCCACTCCACATTTCTAACTTTCTGAGCAGTTGAATGCCTAGTGTGACACTGAGCACTCTCATTTAAGCTACTGTATTGAATCCAGAATCTGTAGTAAATTCATCCATATCAATGAATACAGCCAAATTTAAAACTATACCCCTTCTTCCTTGTTCTCGAATCTTTAAAATCCATTTACACACCTATTATCAGATTTTTGCAAATAAAAATTAGCAAAATTGCAGTTTCAACTGTCTCTTGGTATTCCAGGGCATGCGGGGCTTGTCTTTAGATATAAGTCTGGGGATGGTGTATGATTTTGAGAATGGGCCATAAGGAGGACTGGATTTCCTCTGCAAGAAGGTCATTCCAGGGTTTTTAAGCAAGACCAGGCAAGAAGGCACCTTCAGCCCACAAAGGAGCCCATGGAGGTGGGAGCTCATTATAGTATGAGTCATTCAAATCCTTCCCTATTATCTCCACCCAATTCTCCATCAATACACTTTCACACCAGGAAGTGAGTTCAAATGATTTGGTAATTCAACAACCTCAGGGGTCCATCTTCCTTCACTTTGAATTTCCTCAGCTCTGTGGCTATTAAGAGATCTATTCTCGTAGTTTGTAATAGAGTCCCTTTCTAGAGCCAAGAATTTAGAACTTTGAGTTTTTTGTTTCTTTAAATAGTTGTTCAATATTAGAAGCAATGTCCTAGCATCCATTTATTTACCAATTAATACCTGAGTCACAAGCAATAGAAACCTATGTTGGCTTATTTAAGCAAAAAAGATGCCTATTAATAGAATATTGGCTAGCTTACGGAATTGTCATGAAAGCTGAAGATACAGGCTCAGAGCTAAAAAGCCAGGAGTAATGCTTAGGATCCCAGCAGAGAGCTGGTCAACTAAGGACATCAATGTTGCCCCTTCTCAGCACCACACCACATGGCCAGCCCCACTGCAGACACTCCCATGAGCAGACACTGGATACCAGCACAGATGTCACCACTCCCCAGAAATTCGCTCCTTCTGCAACTATCACAAAGAAACATTCCTCATCTTTATCTCGACTCTGAATTAGGGAGAAAGTAGACTAGAACCTGGGATGCATGCCTGTATCTCATAGTAAGGAAGATTTGGGACTTTTCAGCTTTTACAGTGGAAGGCAGGCTGCCACCTGGACTCAAAACATAACAGAATTCTCCAAACATAGAAAAGGGATTCAAATAATATTTATCGAACACCAACTATATCCAGTAGAATGAATGAAGCTGACCTACAACCAACAGAATAAAATGAAACAGAAATTAAGAAAAGCTCTCTAGAATTGAAGATGATTCATAAAAGTAATACTTTGTACATAAAAATAACAGATTTGAAAAATTAAAACACCCACTACTGGTAAGATGTGGAGAAATGGCACTCTTAATACCCTAAACTAATAGGAGTGGAAGCTTTCTAGAGAGCAATAGGCAGCTCCCACCACAAAACCTTTCCATTTCTTCTTTTGTGCCACCCTGCAGTTTCCACGTTTTTATATTAACTATTACTTTATAATCAGAGAAAATAAAGTCATTATAAAAATTTTTAAGTAACAGTACCAAGCTTTCAAGCAAAAGACAGCTTACATTCTATCTTTTCTTTTGGAGAAAACTACCAAATACTATTTTTCCTCTTTCCCCATATTCATGTATTTGTTCAGCAAGAATTTATTGAGCATCTGTGTGTCTACTTTATATCAGCACCTGGCAGTTGTGAAAATCATATTTATATTACTTTGTCAACTACATTTTTTAATTGATGGAGAAACCAGAATATAAGTTGGCATCTTAAGGTTCTCCAGTTGAACTTGAGCTGGCATCTCAGGTCTTAAATACTCTCAAATATACTCCAATTGCTCTGCTACAAATTAAAGTAATAAGGACTGAACTTTTATATGGCATAGATCCCTCCAAGGATCAGGAGCTGAAGACATAAGGACCTATACATTTTTAAAGCCCAAATTCACTTCAAATTCACAGCAAATCCTAAAGGTATATCCAACAACAGCTCTGGAGTTCCTAAACTATTATTCACAGACAACACAAAAGGTCACTGGTAACGTAAATACCGTATTTTGATGGAAGCTGATTTGACCTCTAAGCACAGCACCCCAGGTGTCTGGTTTACTCGTGTCCAGCACCAATAGAATGACTAAATATTCAAGAGTTATGTCAGGAATGTCAAGAGAGCTCCTGCCCAGTCTAGGGCTTCAACAATTTTTGTGAAATTGTTGAGTTCTTGATACTGTTTTTGTTGTTTAAAATTCTTCCTGGACAATCCAAAATTTAGCAATAGGTTCAAAGCTTGCTAGCCTGTGTTCTAGATTGGTCTTTACATTAAACTGATAAACCAAAAGATTTATTTCCTCAATAAGTCAAAATCATCACTACCTTTCTCTTGCCTTTTGCAGGAAAAGAACTTTATCCTTTGATGTGATTTATTCTTTTCATGGGCATCCATTCAACACGGAGCTATTGTTTCAGAACAGGGAAAATGTATTCCTTTTACAGGTTTATTCCCTCAACTGGAATTTGTTTAAGCAGGTTCCACTGCACAAACACAAAAAGCCCTAATACATGCAGACTGGGTCGGCCTCATGCCATCAGATGTCACTGCTGACGGGTGATGGCACTTATATAGATTTACACAACAAAAACTACATTAAAAATGTTAAGGTGGTGAGACAAAGGCACAAAGGCCTAGACATTCACAGCCCGGGATTTAAACATACTATATCTAAGAGGAATGGAGTGCATTAGGGTAATGGGAAGGTGACAGCGTCCCTATTATACCTACAGTGCTAGACACTTAATCCCTAACTCAATTTCCTAGTGGTGCTTGCTTTGTCTCATTCTTGGGAGCTTATGTTTTTTAATGACATTATTGTTGTGTAAATGTTCTTGTTTTATAAGGTAATTTCAGGTTGATTATCATCTGTTTATGCAATTAGTGTAATTACACCTAATTACAGAGTAGAAACATATATAATTAGTTTATTAGAGGTATAACTGTGATATGTAATAGTTTTAAAATCCTTACGAAACTTTGCTAACAAATGTTCCATGCATGTGAAAGCAAAATATTTAGATGACAACTCTCTCACATTATTTTTTTTTCATAAGCTCAGAAATAATTAGATTTACTGCCTGTCAAATTTCATGTTAAAAATCATAGTGCCATATTAGAGAGAATACAAATATAAAAAACTGTGCTTAGGAAAATTAGAAACACTCTCTGGTGTTTTCTCTAAGGTTTGGTTTTGTAAATCTCTCTTCAATTAAGATTTCTTACCTACAGAACGTTACCCTCAGGTGAATTCTGACAGTAAAGTTATAAAGTCGGTTAAGAGATTTATATATAACACCATGACATATAATACCCACATGTGTTATGTGACATTCCTAACAAACTAATAATATTGCCCCTTTACTCTAGTGTTTGATTTCTCCATTTGACTCTGGATCAAAAATATGATGAATTAAAAATGCTCTCATATAAAAAAAAGACACAGATCATAAAATGGGAAAGATGATGCCTGCTTCCAAGGGTCTTATGAAGAAGAGGTGAAAATAGGTGCTGAAAGAGAACATAAACTGAATTCACATACAAGACATGCATATTACTGGGGTTATCCCCATTTCTTTATTAAATGTCTATCTTTTATATGTCACTTAAGAAAATAAGAATTTAACCATCCCTTCCCGCCTCAAAATATTGAAACTAAAAAAAAATGAAACATAAAGGAACTGAATGCAGAGATTTGCTGCTTTTGAATTATGCGTTACATTCTCCCATGTGGATAAAAACCATCAGATATCCTCAATTATTGCTTACCACACAGACAAGGATTACAGAGTCTAATTTACACCACTGGAAAATTTTTAAGCAATAATATCAGAAGAGCAACACTTTAAACATTAGCAGCACATTACTATAAAATACTACTCTTCTCCTTTCGGATATATAATAACTTCATGAATGGTGAATTCCATCTTTATCAGAAGGCAACTATTCTTAACATTTTGTCTATAAACTTGTATTAAAATGAACACCAGGCTTCAATCAATCATTATTGGAACTAACTATCAACTTAAGTTTTTAGTCTTTCAACTAAAATACCTATTCTTTTAGAATCACTGTTAAGCATATTGAACACACTATTTTTTTTTTGATGTAACAAAAATTTTCTGAAAATTCAAGGTTAAATCTTTTTTTTTTTTACTTAAGATCAGCAGGAATTATCATTACTCTGAAAAAAAAGGAGGCAAATATTTTCAGTTGTTTCTTGATTCCTCTGTCAAAAGAAAATCGTAACTCGGGAAATTCTGTTGTTGACATACTTGAAATTTACAACACAACCCTGTAAATGATGCATATTAAGGTATACATTTTCTGAGGGTAAGGACCAAGAATTGTAGTTTTCACTCCCCCGTGGCACACGAACAATGCCTTGCACAAAGGAGTTACCCAATATAGGAGGGTTATTGAATGAAAAAATGAATGCATGAATGGAAAATTAAAACATGCAACTAATGCTTCCAAAAATAAACACATTGACAATAAGCTTTGTTCCTCTTTTAATTCCTTCCTACTCTTCTTTTTAGAAGGACTTACTAAGTTGTTGTTTTAAAAAATCAAATATTCAGACTCCTCCCCTTGAATATATTAAATTGTGTAATATAAGTGATATTCTAACAAAGTATCTGCCACAAAATAAACACTGGAAAGTTTAGTCCAGGTTCAGAACAAGATACAGATTCCCTGAGTCTGAAAGTTGTCAAGGAAAACCCTTCACATGATCACAGTGACTCAAGCGAAAGACTGCCATCTGGTCCCAGCAACACTTAGCAAATAACAGGCGCTTAATAATTATTTGTTTCCTCCATCCCCTTCTGGCTTCACCACAGGAGGCAGAGCCCATGTTTTGGGAAGAGGCTACCTGGGTAAAGAGGATTACCTCATACTGCAAGGGAACCCCTCAGCTGGCTCTCAGGAGCCTTCCCCTGCTCAGTTTCCTTCTGTCCTGGGGGGCGCTAATGAGGTGAACTGCCTGGGAGACATGAAGAATCTGTGTCTGCCACTGAAAGGAGGCTGCTGCAGCAGATAAATTTGGAAAGGAGGGAAGAATGTGATTATTAGGCAGCTAGACTCCAACATACTTGTTTCTACTTTCCTGCTATACCCATAAATGCTTTAAAACATATTCAACTATCAACTTACTGTGGGCATTAATTTGTAAAAGGTGATACACAGACCAAGCAGAAAGAAAGTTTTCTTCCCCATCTGGACTTCAGAACCTGACGACAAAGTTAGCAGTGTCAGGAATGGGTTGTGTAAGACTAACTCTCTTCTCTTCACAGAGAAAGTGTGTATCCCACAGTCACGCCTGGGACCAGCAAATAATGCTTCTCCTCCACCCCTGCGGCCCAGACGTGAACCCTTTCATGCAGAGAAGGGAGACTTCAAATGCACGCTTTTCAGACAAAAGTAAAACAGTCATAAGTTTGCTGACTTGTTTCAGCTGTGCCCAACTTCTGGGGAGGCTGAGTACCCTACCTTAGAATTTGTTAACGGCCTAAACCAGATGGGATAGAATTCACAGACAGTGCTAACAGCTAAATGATTAAACAGAAGCATCCACAGTTTCGAAACCAAGAACTGCACCAGTGCATGTCTGACGAGCACAATGATAAAAATCTTGCACGATGTCCTGAAAGGGAATAAAGAGCTGACAATCACTGGATCACACAGGGTCGTTTATGCACATCAGATGAGGAACATGTTACCCATCTTTACTCTCCGAATTAGGTCCGGAAGTATGAAAACTGTGACAACTTCTGGAAAGTTTGTTAGTCTCTGTCTGAAAGTTCTGTATCTTCTGAATTTATTCTGCCACTACTTTTTGAAAGAGGTCCATCACCACAAACATAACAGCACGATATTAAACTTTGAAAAATGCTTTTTCATATTTTCTCCCATTAACCATTAGTTTAAAAGTTGGAGATTAAAAATGGAAACATTTCCCTAGGTTTATACTAATGTGGCATTTACACATTCTTCCATACCGTTTGAATGTACTCACCAGCCTGGCATCCATTCTGAGCACAGTGTAAAGTCTAGAAAGGCATTTTATTCTTTCCAGGTGTGTTCAACTGGCTTATTTATGGTCTGACTTCCTTTCATAGTGTGAGAAACCTTAGCCTTCTGCCAGCTGCAAAGGATTGTTAAGAAGCATTTTTAAGTTAAAAATATATAGCAACACTTCTCTCTCTCCCTCCCTCCCTCCCTCCCCCTCTCTGTCTGCCACACTTCATGCACCTTCTCACACTGGTTAGTCCATGACATGTCTAAATAGGCATTTAACTGTACTCACCATCAAAGACGGTGCCCCATACAGGCAACGATATATTAACTTAATGAATACCAGATAGAATAAGAAGGAGGGTACAGAGCTGTTAACTCAGTCCACCTTATCCTTCCTGAGAACACTCATCATATCACATTCAGGGGAAACACACACACACACACCCTTCATGCACTTTTGCCTCATTCTTCGGTTCCAGAAAAACTGGGGGTCTTAACAGTGAAGTACGGCTGAAGGACACACCTGATTTGCAAAGAAGCCATGTGATATGCTTATGTTTTGTGCACACAGTCACATAAACTAAGTTTAAGTGTTTTCTCATTCATGACTAACATTGGAAGTTCTATAGCACTACCTCCGTGTCTGACTACTTAAGTAGTCCCAATTAAAGACCACCATTTGCCTCTTCAGTGGCCACATTACAACCCAAATATGTAGATATAATAAGATAAAATAATTTCAAAAGATAGATCTCAATGCCACAAAAGAAAATGGAGTGTGTTCTAACTTAGACACTTTTTCACATACATCCAGAGCTAGATAAATAATTGGGGCTGAAATAAATGGTTCTTTCTACCCACTAAAAAACAAATCGCATTCAATTAAGACAACTTTCTAAATCTTTCTGAAATGACTTGGGGTTTTTAACCCTATTAAAATTATTTGAAGGAGTCATTTATAACAATTATGACTTTAAAAAGAAGAAAGCATGTGAATGACAGCAAAGATGAGACATAATTGATAATCAGCAATAAAAAAAGGTTGACAAGACTTGAACATTTTTAAATAAAAAATTACTAAACCCAAACAACATGTATCCCAGGAAAATTTGAGTGCTTAACTAGTAAGATCACAGAGTATCTATGCTTCTTGGAAAAGAAAATTCATTTTTATTGGGAAGGCGTGGTTCAAAAATTACCACGTAATTTAGAGATCCACGGGAATCTTTGGCATTTCAAAACTTGAGTGGAGCCTTTGGAAAAAGCTCATCACAGCTCCTTTCAATCTTTGAGGAAGCTGGCACTCTGCGATAGAGTTGTTTAACAGCCTGGCCATGCCAAAATTCATCATAGCACTGCCCCAGGGAGGCTGCTAGCTGCCTGACCCTAGCAGCTCCGAGTGGGACTGGAACAAAAGGCTAGCATCCATTTCAAAAAGAACCCCAGGAAGCATCCGCGGGAGGATGAAGAGTGTGGAGGTGGAAGCTGGAAGACAGTGGGAGAGAGGAAAATGCTAGCTAAGGAAGGCAAAGAGAGCCGGGGGGAACGCAGCCTGCGCCAGAGGCCGTACTGGCAGAAGTCACATACGCACGATGGCTAGGCGGTGGTCAATTTCCAGACAAAAACAGCAGAACCAGCCACAAAGCAGTAAAGATGAGAGATCATGAAGAATGCCTCTTCACGCAGAGAAATGACAAAGAGGAAAAGGGAGAAGGAGGGAGGCAGGGAAGGAGAAAGGGGTGGAAGGAAGAGAATGGAGGAAAAGCATATGAAGTGGTGGGGAAAAGCCACTTGAAGGAAGTCAGTTTATCAACCTAAACTACCAGGAATCTTTGTTTTCAGACTGTAGAGTCTATCCAGGTTGGCTAATGGCATGCTACCTTTTCTTGTGCTGTAAAGAACTATTACTGATTATTAATAGCATTACAATCTTTTATCACTTGTTTTTATTCATTCCATTCAGATTCAACGTTACTAGCACTGTAAATAGCCAGGACTGTAATAATGCCATCGATGTTGGTATCAACGATGCTGAAGGGTATTATGTAAAATGCAGCCAACGAGCACTGACATGGCAGGTTCTTATATCCTTTATATTAGATTAAGGAAAAGCCTTGCGCAGATTCACCAAACAGTGATCTTAATATGATATAGCGTCCTGTATCCTGTGATGTCCCTCTAGAATTACTTGTCATCCTCCAAAATTTAAAAAACACATCTCAACATCCAAGACGCAGCTCAAAGAGTTAATGTATATTTAAATAATGCATGACCTTTAACCCTTTCCTTCTGCTTTGGTGATTCTCCTAAAGCTAAAGCCATTTTGAGAGAATAAAACTTTGTCTTATAATAAAAGAAAATGCTATAGTCCCATTTGAAAAATGGGGTTCTAGATTTAGATATTTATAACTATTGGGGGGGGTGTTTCAGAGTCACTGAAGTTCATATAATTAAGGACTTGAACTGTCTTAGGTGGGCTGGAATCCGTCCAGGGTGTTGCCAATCCCTAGCACAAGGAATGGAGGTGAGCCGTTTGGATACAACAGTCACCCAGAAAGGGTTTTCCCCTTCATTCTGTCAGACTTGTGGAATTTCTCCGGACTTTATTCATACATGAGATTTTTTATATAAAAGCCACTTTGTGAGCCCCACGGGCTCTCTCTACCAACAGGATGCCCCATACAACATGCACAACTGCCCCAGCTCCCAAAGTGGGGAGGGAAGGTAATTATAAGATGAAAGGATTAAATGATGGAAATTAAACAATCAGTAAGGTTGAAAACAATTATCTTAATTAAAAACCTCAACGACAGTGAAGTTTCGTTGAAACGCAAAGTTTATACAAATTAAATCTGGAGAAATTAGATGATCTCACCTAATGAAGGATTATCTGTAATAGCCAGTAGTAGATAAATCTTAGGTAAAACGACACGCAAGAAGCATTCAAAGCTGTCCAATTAAGTTGGTCTAAATATCAGAAAAACCACTTAGTAATGAGTATCAGGGTTTTCTTTTTAATGATGAATCTGCTATTTAAACTTACAAATTGCACTAGCGATTCATTAATTGGATTATTTTATGGTTTGTCTCAGCACTGAGTTTTGGAACTTAGGTTAAATTCAAATGTGACTTCTATGGAGAAAAGCTCTATCTGGCCATTTAAAGCTGTTTCGGGTGGCTTTTTTTGAAGCTGAACACTGTTATCTTACAGCATATTTTCTAGTATTTACTCCAAAGCACCTTTAGATTTAGGGGTTTGCACTGAACAACTCTTGAGAAAAACAGCTGCTTAGACTAGGCTGATCTTTACCTAAGTGAGGCCTCATTTGAAAAGTATTAATAAGTACATACTGGATAGTTATGACATTTCTTGGTATCTGGTAGTTTATCAAGTGATATGATATGCTCTTATTTTATTAGACTCCACCAGACTGCTGATGAATTTTTGCCCCCTAGGAAGTTGAGTCTCAAGGTAAGAATCATTAATTTCCCTGACATCACACCAGGCTCGAGGCAAAACTGGAATCTGAACCCTCAGACTCCAACTGCCAACCTTCATATCCGGAGGGGTGATCCACCTTTTTTTTATTATAAGACAAAAGAAATCTAAACCAGGGTTCCATCCCCTCCTGACTCACAACCAAGTTGTAAAAATAAATACAGTGAAAACTAGGTGAGATGTCGATCACACTTTAGGGCACAATAGATAACAAAGCACTTTGCATTCACTTTGAAAGTAAGCCCTTCCACTTCACTGGAAACAATGGCATTTCCAGTAAATCTATTTAACTTAAAAGGAAAGGGTTAAATAAGCCAGTGAAGGCCGCCAACAAGTGTTCTTTGACTAACGTAGAGAGGTGGTCTTGGCAGTGTCCTGGCCTCTGAAATTTTGCTAATTGTTTTCCTAAGAAGAAACTTAAGTCTCTTTCAAGCACTATCTTGAGTAAAGTGCTGCCCTGGGAAAGCCTAGGTATTCCACTTCTTCTAGTGGTCGCACAGCTACTGTAAAGAGTGCAGAAAGGAATTTTTGTAAGCAGCTGCCAACCACACCCTAACCCCAGGCAGCTGTCTTGCTTTATGAACTACTGGTCATGACAAGTGTGGACTGTGTGTTATAAACCATCACCATTCAAGGCAATGCAAAGTAAGTCTTGCTGATTGTAGGAGGACGGAGACGGACAATACAGGAAATCATATGTAAGTCAACTCTTGCCATCTTGGAATATAAATGACAGGGGTTCTGACACATTCTCACTTAAATGTCACTCTTTAATAGACTGGTTAAACAAATGCTCCAGTTCAGCAAATAATGGGACACGCACATTCCAACTGTAAAGGCCTCAGAACAGTCACAGACGGCTCATCCTTCCATACGCGTCCTCAGTGCTTTGCCAGGCGGCCAGGAAGCACAGGAATGAAGCAAGGGCAGACTTCCCAGTACCTGGCAGAACCAGTCAAATCACCAGTGCTACCAGCATCTTCATTCACTGGTGCCTAATCGGTAAGAAAAGTTGGGCAGGGGACCTCTTGCAGAACTGCAACAATTAAATAAGAAATGAAGCAGAACTCCCTGGTGGAATTCAGGAAGGTTTCTGGGTAAAACAGTTTCTGAACCCAGAATTCCTACTCACACGTTAGTCTGGAATTTCCAAGGGCTGAAAGGATATGTTGGCTTGGTGCATTTGCCAGGTGTTTTAGCATCCTGACCACTTGGTTTTTAGGGATTCAGAAAAAGAGTATAGGCTATAAAATACCTTTCTGCTCATTTTTTACTGCTGTGGCTTCAGAAGTTACCAAAGTGCATAAGGGCACAGAATATAAAAAAATGTTTCGCACTGCAGACCTGGAAGGCTGGGCCCTCGAGTCCTGAGTGGCCCATCATTGGAAACCCTTCTCCCTTTGTTACATCTTCCAGGCCTTCCACTAAAGAACTGAATTCCATAGACAGGGAAGGGGAGGAGGTGGATGGGGAGTGGGGGATGAAAGGAAGGCTGGTGCAAGAATATATTTTCTATGTCTGGATAAGGGAACAGGATTCTAGGTAATTGCCTGGTTTTCTCATTGTTCTCGGCTGCCATTCCGAGATTCATAGAGGGGCTGAAAAGATCTCTTTTTTGCTTTCCCTTCTAATTCTTCATTCCCCCCAACAGACCCTCCAAATCACCCCTCCCCCACCATTAATCCTCTCTCTCCCCTCTCATGGTGCTTATTCCATCCTAGGGAAAAAAAAAGTAATTTGTCTGTTTTATTTATGATGCAATGAAGGTATGCTGCACGCGTCAGGATAGCCTGACACTGGTCAAACTATCTGACAGCTGAGAAGAACTGCCTTCATACTCCAATGAGTGTATATTTTAACCATTTGTCCACCACAGTACACCACTACAGTTTTGCCAGGATTCACAGCACTCTTTTTTTTTAAATCTATTTTGTTACATCCCAATCAAACTTGGAACACAAAATGTTTTCAGGGAATCTTTTGTCTTACATGTGTACTCTAAAACAGGTGGAGATGCTAAATGTCATTTGGCAAATTTCACAACTGTCTGATGATTCCAGTGAAAGACAGACCTCTGGGAATGGCCTTAGAACCTCACTAAATTCAAGAACCCAGAATGGTTATAAGTCCCAGATCTAGAAACATCAATTAGTGATCAAATCCAGAAAGTGGAATTAACACAAATGAAATAGAAATACCAACCTATTTATCCTCAAAATTAAAAATGAAAGCACAGGTCAAAGAGCTAGAGCAGTCCTGTTATGAATAATACTGGAAAAGCACTTGTCTAAGTAAAAAGCCTTCAAGAATAGAAAGATTTTTATCCCAGAAAGAACCAAAGTGGGTAGGTATTTGATAATCCATCGTCTAGGTTTGAATCAAAGTGTTTTCTCCACCATTTGCAAATAGGGACTTTTGAGAAAGAATTTGACAGCAAGAAACTGAATGGCCAAAAAGACTGTTTTACTGCATTTATTCAATTCCCTCTGCACCCTACTTGGTGGGTCCCGTGACTGGCTCGGCTCCGGTCCACTCTGAAGTCTGTTCTCCCTTGACTTTCACCAACCAACCCCCATTCCAGAGGGCCTGCCTCACATCCGCTCTTTCTCTATCCCCTGTTGCTTTGCCACCAGCAATTTAATTCTCCTTTTCAGATATAAAAGGACACACTGGGTTTTAACAATTATACTTTTGATTTCCTCATAAAAAACAATGCTCAGAATTAGGCCCCAGACAATCTGTTCTTGTCCTGCAAAGGCCTGTGGGGCAAGATTTCCAGAGGAGCCAATGGGATTTCTGCTGACTGAAAATATTTTTATTTTAATAAACTACAAAAGAAAAATGCTTTAGAAAAAAAAACTCACAACAGGTTCAGATATGTAATGTGATGCACGCAGCATGAAACAGAAACAAAGACCCAGCAGACAGGGAGTGTGATGAATGGTCCTAACCACATCGTATTTATTTATTTATTTTTAAATCTGCATTTGCCTTTCATCTGCAAATGAAAGGAATGGGGAGAAAGTGAATACGCATTCCAAGGAATTTCTGTTGGTGTAATAAGAGCAAAAGCAAATATTATAAACTCAAGTAGAATTAAGGGTCTAATAGCAACAAAGACACCGAGGAGCTGAAGAAGCAGGGTTCCCAGTGTGGTTTTTTTTGTACTCTGTGGAAGGTGGCAAGAAAACGCAGTACAATACAGACTCAAGACAGAGAGATAATCACAGTGCCAGATGCTTATGCTTTTAAATCAAATGTGAAAGTTAGTTAAATTGAGTTTTCTTAAGATGATGGGGGAAAAAAAGCAGTGATATACTTTTTCCTAATTTTAATATATACTTAAAATTCCAAGATAATCCTTCTTAAAAAATCAAGGCATTAAGATCACTTAATAGTACATACAAATACAAGTTGGAATATTATTTAAAATTATCAGGCCAAGGAATAGCCACCCCCTTTTCTCCGGAAGCACTGTTTCCAAGGTGTTAGGAGGAACAAGGCAAATCCATCTGTGTGGATCTTGTACTATACATGACTGCACGCAACAGACTGTAAAAATTAACATATTTTGGCAAGAGTACTAATTTACAAACAGTTGACTAGGTGAACCTCACTAGCCATGGAGGAAAGCAGGCATATATTTTGTAGAAAAGGGTGTTATGTATTATAGATATGTATACATACACCTATGCATTGTGTATTTGTGTAAATAGAGGAAAAGAGTATTGTTCTCCTAAGCTGTATCAATATTGGTCACACAAAATGCACATGTTTTACAGATTGAAAGCCTTTATAATGAAAAATAACCAATTTATCCAATATTATAACTCTTTAAATATCTAGAAGATTTAATAGTACTTTGTAGATTTTGCTATATTTAATATTCAAGGAGTTTTAAGTAGTGTGCATTTAAAACAAAAGGACACAACACAAGCAACTTTCTAAAATTCATCTCGATTTAAGGGCATAAGCAACACCCAATTGTTTTTGATAGCACAGGGAGAAAAACCCCTTGATGATGAGCTAGTCTGACATATGCAGACATTTTATTCTTGTTCTATAGCACTGGAAAAGAGGAATTATATGTTGGCTTTCACAACTATTGATAAACTAGAACAATGGCAATAGAATAGAGAATAGACTATTTGATAATTAACTTGCTAAAATAAAATTTTTTCTAAATGGTTGAAACTAACAGCCATGACTGCATGTGCATTATCAATATGATAGAGGATGGGCCTCTCGATTTTAAAAACTTGCTAATCTAAAAATTCATGACAGCAAAATAAACATCTGGAAGATAGCCTATGCAGATGTGAATCTCCCTATGTTTTAAATTTTGAAAGGCTTACCATTTTTATTTTCAAAATAGTTCAGAATGGGCTACCAAGAGAGATCACATCACTGTGTAACCTGATTTTCACATTGAGAACTGACAAGTCTCCTCCAGGATCTTCCCTTCCAGTAATTGTCCTGCCATTTTGCGGCTTTTCCTCCACCTGGCTCAACCACAGCCATCATAAATCGCAGACTACAAAGCTGCATGATTTGAGAGCCAACTCCAAAAATATAAGTTTCAAAAATTAAACCACTTACAGTCCCTCCTCTTCAACTAAGAGACAATAAATTTTGTGCTGACATTATCTTGCTACATAATAATTGCACATTAATAAAAACATATGTGGTGAGAAGCAAATAAATAAAACTGCACTTCATGAGAGCATCTTAATGCAAAATCACATTTTCAAACTGCTTTAGAAAAAGGAACTGAGAAAATGCTGGTAGTAAATAGGCAGACAAGCAGCGAAAGAGAAATTCTCCAAGGTATTTCCAAACTTGCATTCACGACATGAAAATCAGTGTGAGCTGAAGATTCCTATAATATTCCCAAGAACTACATTTCTGAGCATTTTCCCCGTATTAGTTATTGTGTTTAAAGAGTGTCTTATGCTCTTCTTATGCTTTTCAATAAACAAAAATTGTATAATTTTTTTCAGTGTTTATGAATTTCTATAGCAGGAAGTTGGCTTATTTTGCCCATGGAAGCTGATCTATTGAAATGATCATTTGCAGCTTGATCATTTTTCACGCCACCTTAACCTAAGCTGTCAGAATACCTTCCTAGCACTTTTCTCCTGGTCAGCAGAAAGTGGAACCACCCCTCTAAAGTCCAGAAAACCTGCGATTAAACTGTTTGGGATTTCTGTTGCCTCCTATTTATCTGTGCATCAGTTACAGCATTTCAGTGCCCCTTTTCGAAAGGTTCCGCTTCGCCTATGGAATAACTGCCTCTATTTAATCCATTCCTCTCAGAGAGAGACATATATCAAACATGAGAGAAATATTAAGCAAGGAAATACATATATTCTCACACTTTACAGATTAAAACATCTTCACCTACAGATAGAAATCTCTTTAACACTGAAATTCCCATATTTCAAAATAATATCAGGTGGTATGTTTTACCTTCATTTCTTTTGGGGTGCAATTTGTAGGCCCTCAAGTTCTTAATATAAATACATTTTTATCTACAGCCCAGCCTGTAGATATCTCTCTTATTTTCCTGATTACCATTTCCCCCTACATTTGGGACCTTATTTGTTATCTCTCTTGGTTAATGCTTATTCAAAAACGCCTTCAATCTTAAAAAAAAGAAAGAAAAAGAAAAAAAAAGCTCTACAAGACAATACATAAAAGGCAAGACGAAAACATTGAAAGAGCTATGCACAATCTATAATTTCCTAATATAGAAATGTTTTTCCCATAGCTTCATCCAAAAGCAAAAGAATTATTTACATTCATAGCTTAAAAAATAATTATACATACTTGCTCTTTACGTTCAAATGCTACCCAGGTTGGGTGTATTTTGTAGAGGCAGACTGCCCTCTGCAGGGGGAAAATGTCTTTTTATCAGCCCCTTTCAAGCAAACTCAAAAAAACACAATACAGCTGTGGTACTGAAAATATAAACAAGAAGTTTCTTAAATGATTTGCTCGTAAGAGCTTTAAGGGCATTATTCACTCTAAGATATGCTTGTTCACACTCGACTATTTTTTGTTAAAAGTTAGCTTATCCTATATGTTTCCAGTCACATGAGAAAACAGGAAAAGGGCAACATTTTTGTCCCAAACTACACAGTGATATTAAACTGATAAACTGGATGCAGAATTGTCCCAGTCTTGTTTCTTCCTTACAGTAGGCTCCCCCAAAATTTTTAATAGTCATTCAGATGCCATATGACCATTATACGATAGGACCCTGAATTTTACAAGAAATCTCCCTCAAGTTCTGCTCTGGCTTGTTCTTTGGTGCTTAGGAAACTGCGTTGTGGTTCTTTCATTTCCATTTTAGCATTCTGGAAAATGAGATAAGGTGATATCGACATCACCTCATATGTATTTCGTAAAAAAGAAATACTAATCAAGAGAAATGTTGATGATTGAGTCATAACATCTAAAACCTACGTGTTGTGGTGGAACTTAGTGACAGGAGCTAGCAGGTTAGTCTTTCATTCCACCAAGCCTCTCCTTCCTTCTTAGGTCTACCTGTCTGGTTCCAAGTTCCCTAAAGCTTGCTCCAGGATTCAAGGGAAGGGACATCTATATTTTTAAGAAATGGTTTGTTGTACAGTGGATTTGATTAGTAAACAGAAAGTGTGTAATGAGGCATCACAACTTAGTGGCATTTTCCAATTCCTAATAAAGTCTTCAGGGGTAATTCCTTACACTTAAAAAGCCACTGCTGACTTCTACTTTCCTTGTTTCTCTGCCTTCACACCACAGAGCTTCTGCCAAGCCCGTAAGAGCTGACTTCTTTCCTGCAGTCTCTCAATGTGGCCAGCAGGGGGGCTGATAAAGCACTCATTTTTTACATCAGTCTTATAAATTTGCTTTCCTCATTAATTGTATCCATGGAAACAATACATTTGGCTGGTAAGGAACTCCTGAATAAAATTGAATGGGATTCTCAAAAACTTTGCAGGCAAGACGGAGATGTGATGATTGACCATTCTGGCAATCCAAGTTTTAGCCCAAGGCAGGATTAATTTCTTGTTTTCAAAGACTGTATTGAACTCATATCCAAATTAAACTAAAGATATAAAAATATCATTTTACTATGTGAAAAAGAATTTTAAGGAGAAGAGCAGATAGGATACACAGTAATTCTGAAAAAAAAATTCTAACACTTCCTAGCAAAAAACAATTATCAGTGCTCGCCTGAATGGCAGTTCTTAATACCCAGGTTCTAATAATGTAAGCATTACTTGTTCTGGATAACTGATCAGACCTTCTAAGCAATGCTCAGGCACTTGTATTATTCTTTAACCATCCCTTAATCTCCTTCCTTCTCTACTCTAAGTGGGCTCTACAAAGTCACATACATCTCCTCTCTCTGGCTTTTTTATTCTTACTTCTCCTTCAGTGCTTATAATCCTCGGATGATTTGGGTTTTAATTTTTTTTGCTTGGCAGGTAAAGTGTCTGTATTATAGGATCTTAAACTAGGCCTGCATATACCCATATTTAACTTGGGAAATGAGTGAGTAAATACCGCTCGTTATAGGATTAGTTAACAGCTGCAAGTCACTGTGAAAAGCTGATTATTTGGGGTGGTTTTTTAAGTGCCATTTCTTTACATTAAAAAAAACCCATTCAAGCCCCTTGGATATTTCTCTTAGCATTAGACTGATATGATCTAGATGAAGAATGATATGACTTTAAATTGAATAATTATGTATGAATTTCAAATTATCTGTGTTTTTTTTCTAAGCCCTAAATCATTTCTGCCTCCAGGTAAATAGGTTAAATTTTTTAAATATGTAAGAATTCAGTTTCAACATTTCCCCTTATATATATTATCCTTTCCAGAAAACAAATGATGTCCCACTATGCCGAGTCTTTTCCAAACCTGAGTTTTAAAAAGCTTTGTTAATGTAAAATGAAGAGGGAAATCCGGACTGCATTCCTCCAGCCAGAACACAAGGTCAGCCTGTAAGTAAGTGATGGTTCTTGAGTGGAGTGCATTCCTACCTAGCCAGGTTGTCCATCCCTTGCTCTTTAGGGAACAGACAGATGCAAAATAAAACTCAGGAAATGTAAATCCAGCAAGAAGCAGGGCTACAAAAAGCCGTGGAGGGTGGGATTCCCCAGGAACTGAGACTCAAGATATTGTGTCTGAAAGCCAATTCTCTTAAATAGCATGGTAGCCTGGCTCTGTTATCTGCTCAGTTTGATAAATCTATCATAGCTGTTGTGTCTACCATCATCTACATTCTAAAATTTGTAATAGAAGAGTTCATTTTCTGAGGTATCATCAATAATCCAACTGCAAGCAATAGACATGATTTCTCCTTCTCTGATATCATAGGTACAATTACAAATTTATCTTTCAAGGATCTTGTTATATTTTTACCTTTGACCCAATACTCCTTTTTGAGGAATTTACCCTCAACAAATAAATCTTTGCACAGTTGATACATTACATGCAAGAATATCATAGCATTATTTAATGCACAATTTATAAAAGCAGATTAGCAACTATATGTCTAACAATAAATATTGAGTTAAATAAGTCATGGTACTTTCATATGACGGAATAGCTCACAAAACAATTAAAATTAGGTTTATGAAAGCTTTTTAACAGCATGGAGAAATGCCCACAATATGTTAGTGGAATAAAGCAGGACTTAGACATCATTTATATAACTAGTATATACAGAGAAGAAAGACTGGAAGGAAATGCAGATGCTTCACTACTTTTCTTTTCTTTAAAGCAGGACTTAGACATCATTTATATAACTAGTATATACAGAGAAGAAAGACTGGAAGGAAATGCAGATGCTTCACTACTTTTCTTTTCTTTGTACTTTTATTTTCTTTGTAATTTTCTTTATACTTTCTAAATCTCTACAACGAGCATCTGTTTATCTTACACACAAAGACAAAACAAAAGTCAACATAAATGGATGTGCATACATATACTATAAGATCAACCCCTAATTTGGTCTTTTATAAATTGAATAGATCGGAATAGCAGAGAAATGTTTGCTGGAATGTAATACAATTCATTCAGTAGATCTACCATGTAGCAAGTACTGTAGATGAAGAACATTACCTTGGGAAGCTCTCAGTTGGTCCAAGGGAAATGAGGGGGTGGGGGTAACCATGTAAAAAAAACAAACCTGGGTGACTAAATTCAGGGATGCCGACATAAATGAGACACAAGCCCTGCTTTCAAGGAGCTCAGGGGAGAATGAAAGTTCATCAAATAATTGTCATGGTGTGAGATATATTGTACAATATAATTTTATAAAGCAGTGGTCTTCAAATTCAAGCTGTTCTGGAGTACTTCAGAGGTTACCAAAGTTATGTCATTTTAATTTCTTCATTTAACTTGCATTTATTTCTAAAATGGGTAGTTAAAAACATAAACACACAAAATAATATATCAACTTTACATATCTGAAACTTTCAATACATTAAATTCTGCAGCCAGGATAACTTGCTCTTCTGTGAACTCTGAATAAGTATTTCTCACCATACTTATTTAAGAACCTAGAAATTACGAAGCAAGCTACTTAAGCAAACAAAATCCTTAAATTTGCAACCACTTATCTGTATGAATCAGAATTCTCTCAACATGGAAATCTAAAACAAACAAGTCACTTGTTCAAAGTGTCCTCAAATTGCAATTGTCACCCATAATCTTGATTATAAATTTGAATTTATAAAATCAATTTAATCTAATGTATTACAACCTACTTCTTGGCAGGGGAATTGGTGTGAGTCATTTGGAAATCACTTCGAAATAATAAAAGGAGTTTCAATGCTTGAAAAACAAGTTTGAAAGCAAGTGTCAAGGTAGGGTGAAGATGCAGGAAAGCACAAAAGAGGCAATAAGTATGAGCTACCATGCTTGGAAAGCAGACATTTTCACTTTTCTTTGCATTTGGCCAAAAGTAATTTTCGTTGTGTACTTTTTTCCCTTAATTTTCATGGCAAAGTAATTGAATAGGAAATACATGGACTAGTGCTATGTGGCATCAATAGTTCTCATGGTTGTAAGTCATTCAAAAGTCAACTGGAAAAGCCTTCTTTCAGGCTGGAAAAGAAAGGTTAGAAAAAGACATTGATTTATGGGAATGCAAAAAATAGGAAAGCAGTCCAAGTCACCTAGAACCCTGTCTGCATCCTGCATGCAACACTTCAGTACAGTGCAGGGACTGTCCCAGGGTGACAAGAATATCCAGGGACAGCTCTGACGTCTTCCCACTTCACCTCCAGTAACAGGAAGATTTTGGCTTCAGGTAATAGAAAACACAACATAAACCACATGGGCATTTATTATCAAAACATTAAGTAGGACAGTCTCCAGGTTGCCTCTTCTTATCTTTTCCTCCCCCCACATATTGACGTCACCCAAAGGCTGATGGCAAGATGACTATAACAGTTCCAAGTACAACATCCAGACCAAAAAAACAGCCAAAGAGGAATCATCTCATCTTTTCCCCATTCAAGCAGTAAATAAACCTTTTCAAGAACTCCCCCAGCAAAATGTTCCTCTTGTCAAACTTGCATCACATGTCTATGCCTAAACCTCTCATTGGCAAGAGGAATGCTCTAGGACTGACTTGGGTTAGCTAGCACCCTGTATCAGGGGATGAGCTTAGCTTCCTCTGAAGCACACAGCCATGGGTGAGGATGGTGGAAAACCAGAACAATGACGTTTCTATTGGGGAGGAGGAAGTTGGGAGGATTGTTAGAGTGTATGAGCCCTGTTAAGAGGCAATTCATTCATACAGTGAAATGTTTATTGAGATAATTACACTCACAAAATTATTAACAGATGTAACTATCCCTCCTACAACCACATGTTCATTTGTTGTTTAAACTTTTCTCTTTTCATTTTAAGGATCATAAATAATCAGATAGATATGGCCCCTCCTCCAACTGGATTAAGCAGATCCTTCTGAGATCTCACAGCATTCTCCTGATACCTATAGTATATTATTTATTTATGTCAGCCTTTTTATTAGAGTTCCTTGTAGCTCTAGTTATCTTCACTCAGAGTTCATCTATATTCTCCTGAAGAACAGAAACCATGTCTTATTCATCTTTTATCCCTCCCCATTAGTTAAAATACTCAACATAATGTCACAAATATCTGCTGTAAGAGTGAACTACATGAAAAGATTTAACATTTATAATGGTATAAGGTTCCAACTGGTTGTACTTTTATCTTCCTCTTACCATTTTATTCTGTTTTTTAATATTCATAATTTTGTGATACATTCATTAACATCCTGTTACTACTGTTTAATCAGTCATTCAAATTGTTAAAATCCTATCCTATTATACAGTAATTCTTCCATCTCTAAGAAGGTAGTCCTGGCAGAGATACAGAGATATTCACAGAAGCATTATTTATAATTGCAAAAAAAATTACAAACAAGTTAATATGAAACAACAGGGACTGCCTAGTTAAATGATACATCCATTCCGTGGAAACTAACTACTAAAGAATCACGGTTTAGAAGATTAATAATGGTATAAGACTCAATAAATTCTTAGAGGTAAAAAAAGAAATTAGTAAAATAATATATACAGAATTAACCATTTTATAAAATGAAAAATTTAAAACTGGAGACCATTCCAGCCAAGAGAGCAAATTGATCTGAAGTGTGAATTCTTTCATCCCACTTCAGACACATCTAGAAATTTGAAATAAAACTTGAATAAAAATTTCAAAGTGTACAGCTGGACTTGGAAATGACAAAAAAATACATATCTAGGGGCCAGAAAAATAGCCATTGTGTCCTTCAGAGAGAGGTGGATGTAGATTTTGGCAATGACCCAGAAAGCCAAGATTTTAAGTCCTGAGCTTCCTCCATGAAGCAAGGCCAGGTGGGGAACTGGAGCTAGAAAAACACCCAGTAGCCTAAAGGTATGGTCAGAAGCAGAGTCAACCATGACAATTTATAACTGCCCCCCCCCCTGCAAGGCATGCAAGCATAGTGTAAAATTCTTTGAGCCATGAGGAAACCTCAAACTCATAAACTAATATAAACGTGGCCCAAATCCAGGGAAACCATACATCCACAGCAGAGGAAAGCACAAAACTGCCCCATAAGGATGCTTCCGCAGACCAGCATGTGACCTATAAATATAGGTTATAAGTACTAAGAGTAGTACTTATGAACTCAAATGAAAAGATTGCAAACAATGCAAAAATCTGATGCCATGAAAATTTGCAAATGTAATAAAAGGTCATAGTCAAATAATTTTGGACACTAAAGCAATTCAAAAAGAACTTTAAAATAAATGTTTTTAACCACCCATCTTATGAAAAAGAGAGTGATTCCACATGGTGGCAACAGGGTATTATGAAAAGTGGAAAATTTGAAAAAGAATTCTGGAATTAAAACACTATCAGTAGAAAACAAAATAATGATATGTGAAAGAGCACATAAGACAAAGAGGAAGAGATATTTAGTAAACTGGAAAACAGACCTAAGGAAATCATTTAGAATGTATCACAGTGAGTTAAAAACATGGAAAATATGAAACAGAACTTTAGACAGAGAGAAAAAGAGACTTCAGAGAACAAAGAAAAGGATAATATTAAAAAATTTTCCAGAAATGAGTATAAATCCTCAGATTGAAAGAGTGCATCAACTCCCAAAGTATAAACATAAGCCACAACTAAAATACTGTAATGAAACTACAGAACACCAAGAAAAAGGAGAAAAACTTGGAAACCCCAAGAGACAAAAGAAATGATCTTCAAAGGAACAACAATCAGACCAATAGGAGTCCAATCATTAGCAACAACAGATACACAAAAATAATAAAACTTCAAAATACTGAGGAAAAAATAACATAACCTGCAATTCCATACCCAGCTAAACAATCATGTAAGAGTTCAAACAAAGAAGACTGTCAAAGAAAAGATATAAAAACTAAGAATTTGCTAAACACAGACCCCTCTTAAAGAAATACTAAGAGATGTATTCAACCAGAAAGAAAATGAATCCCACAGGAAGGAATGGGATACAGGAAATAATAGCAAACAAAGAAACTGGTAACATGTGCTGGTAAATCTAATTTTGGAGGGTTTCAAGTCATAATGGAATTCTTGATAACAATAACATGAAAGAAGGAGGAAGTGTTTAGGCTCTAAGATTACTGTTATTCTAAGAGCAGGATAAGATTACTTTGTATGTGTTAGGAAAATCTAATGTTAACTATGTATGCCAAATATTTTAGGGTAAATATTGAAAGAATTGAAATAGAATGCAAACTTCAAACTCAGTAGAGGGGAAAATATATGCAGGAGGGATAAAAAAACAATTCCATTAAAGTCAGAAAAGGAAAAAATAAAAGTAAAAATATGATGATTAGAAAACGTAATATGGTAATAGAATATAAAATTTTAAGTATCAATTACCAAAATAAATGCAGGTGATTTAGACTGCCTTTTTTAAACATAGACTCTCAAACTGAATCAAATTTAAAATCCAGCTATATGTTATTTATTAGTGAGATACCACAGAGTGGCACTGAACGGTTGAATATAAACTGATAAAGAAAGGCATGCTAGGCAAATACCAAAAGAAAGCAGAATTGTTAAGAATGGAATGACATTTATCACTTAGTTATAAATACAGTAGTGATGATCTCCATGAGGAATGATATGATTTGTATTATATTCTTTATATCTTTCTGCATTTTCCAAAAGTCTTAAAATACTTTTTAGAATTGGAAATATGCACATATAGGACTTGATTAATATAGCAAAACTTACAGTAACCAACACTGCATGTTATTTTCATTCCTATGCAACATTCATATATTTAATCATTTAATCTAACAACTTAATGAGGGAAATACTATATTTGCTTCATTTTGCAGATGAAGAAACTCAGACACAGAGACACTTTAAGTAACTTGCCAAAGGTCAGAGCTAGTAGAGGCAGGACTAGCTTAGGAACATAACTAGCTGTGGATACTGGCAATGTAAGACATCTAAGATGGAAGACATATTTCAGAATTTACAAAGTTTACTTTTCCATTTTTTAATTTTATTTTTCCAATAAAAATATTTCAATGAGAAGATATATTTAACATTTAGTACTAATAGAATTCATAGACAAAATTAGAGAAAATCCCTCTCTATAATTTGGTTCATGTGTTGATATTTTAAACTATAAAATAAACTACCAGTGTGTCTACCAATGTACAAATCATGGCTTTTCCAGTTAAAATGTACCATTTTATGGCAGATATAATTCAATTTTTTCTTTTTTTTTTAATTAAGGTATCATTGATATACAATCTTATGAAGGTTTCACATGAGCAACATTGTGGTTACAACATTCACCCATATTAGATATGATTCTATTTTTGCATTTTAATTGTTTCTGCTGGTGTCAGCAAAGTGAAATTTGTAAAAGTTTAACCACTTTTTAATAATGTAAACTTAGAGAATATTCCCTATAAATGTTTTGAAATTCTGGCAGTAAAATGCATGCCTGGAACTATCTTCTATTTGGATATGGTTGTCTCTCAGATTATGTTTCTCTTTTCTTTTTAAGCTAATATATAGTTTAGAATCAATTTTAAGATAACACATAGTATATTTAAAAATAATTTCCACAACTATAAAAATAGAAAAAACCCATATTACTAGAAATTACCTTCACCTGTATTTACAGTAGCCAAAAAAAAGAACCATCATTTATAAGTAATGGATGCATTCCTAACCAAATGGATATTGAAAGAAAAAGGTGCATTTTGCTAGCTGTCTCAGAAAGGGCCTTGCAAATAGCATGTAGGCAATTACAGCTCCGGGAACATTCAATTGGCCACCTATCTTGGCTAAATTACAATAATGTACATTTTGGCAAATCATATCATTTTACAAAGTCATTTTAAATGTACACTGTGCATTTCTTCTCTTACCTTTCAAAATAATTCTCTAGAATATTTCAGACTTAAAGGAATATGCAGATACACCCTGGATATCCTGTTATTCAGGCTTTGTGGGAAGCCAGAGTACCCTTCTCCAGCTAAACTTCCTATTTCTAGAAAGTAACCACCACAAAAATCCACCTCTCTCTACACTGACACTGTCATGGTAGCATGTTAAGCAGGTTGGAGTGGATGACTTATTCGTTAGAGGCTCTGTTTAATGAAATAAAGACAATCATAAAAGGTTGACCAACACCTCTCCTCCCACTGTCAGCAAACGGCTCCTTCCAGATAATGAGATAGGTTTCTAATTTTCAAAAGCTGTCTTTTTTTGTACAAATTCACCCACAATGTAATATTCTTCATACTCATTTTGATATCACATTATAATGTATGAAAAAGTGGTTTTGAGAAATGGGGGTAGAGGCATTCAAATGCATAGTAATAATAGATGTGCATGGGCTCTGGATTATAAAACTAATGATTTCATTTGTCTATTCCTGATGCTATTGAAGAGTATTATCTTATGCATAATTAACAGGGTTTTGAAAGGTTGACTATAAACCATTATAGTGTTTCTTGTCAACTTACACGGAGAACTCTACTGTGACCAATACAAATAACCTATAAGTGTGCTTCCCATCTAATCTGGAAAAATGATAAATGCTATACTGTGTTAGTACATCCGTGTTTTCACAAATACTCTTTCTCTCTCCATGAGTAACTATAAAGAGCAAAATAAAATCCATCAGAAGGCTACTATAAATTCTGGCTCACTTATCATTTCACAAGTAACAATGCCTATTGACCTTAAAATTGCAGAAATCAAATTATTGGCATGGCCATATAAATCTCATGTGTAACTACAGAAGACAGTGTCTAACTCATTGGCAAGTGTCTTACCACTTACACCACTGGATCAGTAGAACAGGAGTTGGTAGAAACTATAAGCCACACATATCCTATTAATATAAATTTGGAGGCTTATGAAACCTTATCAGTAGCCTCACTTTCATTCACAAAAGTGGTCACCCAAGTTAAAATACTACCTTCTGTTCCTGGATTTTTATTCAAAATACTCAGTGCTGCAAGTTAATATGTATAGGTTAGTACTATGATTAAAGTCTAGAAACTCCTTTTGGGCTAGAGAGTAACAAACAGATTGGACGGTGTGGGTCAAACTAGAGCTGAGAGTGAAATAAAGGCCAGAAAGCACCATTGAGAAGACTGAGGTGACTGCACAGAGCGGGGCTAAATTATTGGATTCTCAAGCCTGAGATGACAGCCCACTCAGCATCAACAAATATGGGTGCAGGCACTGGGCTAGGTGCTGTTTTCAAACATTTGAACAGGGTCACTTAGGAAAATTACACTTTTTCTGTAGCTGCACTTATGCAATTATTTTTAAATAAAATATTTCCAAAAACCTGGAGTGAAGGATGACTCTAAAACTTAATGTACATACTCAAAATAATTAAGTCTATGCTTTTAATTGGTAGGGATGGATGTTTTAAATGGGAAACATTTTGGTGTAAGGTGTATATATATATATATATATATATATATATATATATATATATATATACACACCAATATATATATACACACACACATATATATTGTCCTATTTTAGAAAATGAGATTATAAATATCTTGTCCCATTTTATGAGAAATAGAGTACTATTCTTTAATAAAGGCTGTTTATGTCATACTGAGACAGGGACCATGGATGTAGTCAGAGTAGGGTAAGGGCCTCCGGAAAAAGCAAGGCAGGATATTTGCAGTCAGAGCAATGTAACTATATGCGAGGAAACCCCCTACTAAAACTCTGTGTTAAATATTCAGCTCTAGAGTCATTCTTCAGTGACATCAGTTAATATTCCCCAGATAAAGAAGAGTAGCACATGTTTATATTATGCTAATCATTTATAATCATGTTTAAGATTCACCTTGGCATGCTAAAAGGCCCAGGCCTATGTGCTGTCTTTCCTCCTTCAGATCTGATGAAGTGATTTTGCAAACTGGGCAACTAATTTATTATGCAGGCCCAGGCATAAACAACACAGTAAAAGGCAAGAAGGATTCCACATTAAAGATAAGACTGCACTGCATTTTAATACCCAAGAAGTTAAGACGTTAGAAATTCTTAACTTACTCTTTAGCAAACAATACCTCAGCCCACCTTGAGGGCTGAGCAGGTGGCCTTGTTTCATATGCCCCCAGACCAAGATGCTGGTATCTCAGGGAGAAATCATCAGAGCAGGAAGTTGCTTGGGTTAAGTTAATTCTAAATATTCAGGGACCTGTTAATAAGTCCACACCCCTAAGCTTTTTTACATGTTCTCGAAAAATCCTCAACTGCCTATAAAACCCCTAAACAACGCACCACCCCAGACTCTCTTGTCCCCTCCCAGGAGCTCTGTCCTTTCACTTTATCTCTAAATAAAAGCCTGTCCCTTGCTCTCCTACCTTGAGTGTTTGTGGAGCTCATTCTTCAGCTTTGTGAACAAGAACCCCGGCATCAATACTAAAATGGTTAAGTCTTTTATCTAGAACTGCACACTCCAGGCATTCAGCAAATAGTTGCTGAGAGAATACACAAATATTTTAGCCACTTTTTATTTAACCAAATAAAAAAATACAACATAAAATTCATTCCAACGGACTTCTGAATAGGTAACTATTGGATGTATAAAACAAATTAAGACAGAGTGTGCCTCCAATTGTCAAGGCAATATCAACACTCAGCACAACCTCTTCTCTCCGAAATATCACCAGAGCCAGAAGGTTGTTCGTTCATGATATTGGCAGAAGCTCAAGACAAACTTATCTTACCCATAAAAAGCCATAGAAACTGAAGGATGATAAAATACACCCATTTTGTAACAATCTAAAACTTGTAATCATCAGCTTGCAGTGGATAAACGTCATTCCCTCTGCTTTGGGATACAGCTCTTGAAAAATTCTGAAGCCGTAGGTACAATCTGAGAAGTATGTTACAGGTAACAAGGCAATTAAGGATCTGCTAATGCCACAAATAAATCAGTCAGAGAGATGACTGACTCACACCGTCTCTAAACCATTCATAGCAAACTATTCTTTTTTTCATTTTATGAAGCCACACAAAAGAAATTCCAGCCCCTAACCACATTAGAATGTGAGTTATTTGCTGGGGACTTGATAACATTAAGGGAGAAAAAAAGTCAGACATTCTTGCCAAGTAAAAGCTTGGGGAAAAAAAAAGTCTGACTCTTACAGTTACCTTCAAGGTAAAATTAATTATTAATTGGCAGAGCATGGACACGGAATGATTGCTATCAATATTTTAATACTTTCAGTGATAATTTCATTCTCACCACCACAGTTTGTATACTGAAGAAGCAAGAGAGATCTGTTTACTTTCAGTGAGGCTTGCTATAATGATCATCTTAAGGAGGTTTCCAATATTTTGAGATGCTTTGAATCATTGTCTTCCTGAATTTCTAATATTAAACAAACTGAAAAAAGATTCGCATTTCATTCACACAAATTAACCATTCTACCATTCTTAGCTGGCTTATGAAAGTTTAGATTGCTAATTTCTAAACAATAATTTTTTAATTCCCACCCACCAGGGCTACATTTTGTTGTGTTCAGACTTGCATGTTATCATGAAAGTTTTACAATAATTTGTAAAACTTGAACTTCGCAAAATTAGAAATTTATTAAGTAGCTGAATTCAACCTAACTCATCTCTAGAGCCAAGTTTGCAGAAATGCCTAGCTAAAATGAGTCAGGTTTCAGCAGAATGATTTAAAAGACACCTTAAGGATTAAGGAATGGCTATGTCACAAACCAGGCATGGACGAAGAAGAATTAAGAGCTTCCACTTTAGCTCCTCAGGGTGTGTTGTCGCCGAGAGGAAAGAGCATCTTCTGAACCTGGGGGTATGAACCCAAGAAAATCTCGGATTCAAGGTGACCTCCAATTTGCTTCAGGGATAGAGACACAACCCTTAACTGCTAGTAACAAGGCTCCAGTGCAGATAAGGAGAGAGTCAATAGAGGTTTGGATTGCCCAGGGCATTTAAAGCCTAGAGGGGCTGTTCTGGAGACAGTTTTCACTAGAAAATAGTCACATTAGGTTAAAAAAAATGAAAAGGCTGCCTACTGGCCTGCAGACTCTTGAGAGTGTAGGGGTGATGTCCCAGCTGTCTTGGACAGTGGCCCCAGATTTGCCCTCATTTTCTTTTTTTAACATCACACCTGTTGCTTCTATACCCCCTCCTGACCTCCAGGCTGTGACCATATACTTCAGTTTTACCTGTCATGCCAATTTGCAGCTCCATCTGACTGCATTACTCCTACAAGCCTACCACAATATTAGGTACTCACCTTGTCAGAGAGGTGGGCGATGTCCTGGTCAACCATTGCTCAGAACCTGGCCATCATCCTCAACTCTGAATTCTTTCTCACCCACCACATCGAAATAGTCACTAGATGAAATTGATTCTATCTTCTTTATGGATTTCAAATTTGTCCTTTTCTCTATCCCCACTGGTGCACCAGACTCGTTCATCCACTCTACTGTCCTCTTAAGAGTCTCTTAACTTACTTCCTGCACAGTTGAGACCCCTCCAACCCATTCTCTACACTGCAGGCACAGCAGTGTTGCTCACACTCACCTCAGCCTAACCCTCTCTGACTTAGAATCCTTCAGGGTTCCCCACTGCCCTCAAACTGGCAGCCAAACTATCTTCTATTCAGGATTCAGGTCTTGCCTACCTACCCAGCCTTATCTCTCAATACTTCTGCACTCCCAGATGCACAGACCCACGTTCTTTCTCACCTTGAAGGCTTCTGTGCTTAGTCTACCCTCCCTTTGTGAGACTAATCTACGTCTCTTCCAAGACGTGACAGGCCAGGCAGATAAGCAGCTCATTATATTTTGTTCATGAGCTAACCTTGCTTGTAGTACTCTTATATTACTATTTCCTTGTAGCTAAAATTTCTAAAGACAAGAATATTCATAACATATCCACTTATCAAGCATCTACTGTGTTCTTGTCGCTGTTCTAAACATTTTTGTATTAACTTACATAATCCTCAAAGCATGCTAGGAGTTCATCCATCCCAATTTCACAGATGAGGAAACCGGAACACAGAACGATCAAGTAAAGATGACTAACAAATACATGACGAGGACTCAAACCAAGGCCATAAGTTTCCAGACTTAACTATTAAATGTGACTGTTTCTCCAGAGACAGGAAGAGCATGCTACAGTTGAATTCATGACAGGTAATGGTAAATTTGTGTCATCTGGCATTAATAAAATCATTCCTAGTCAGGGCTTAGGGTGGTTATGATAACCAAAGCAACTAGGCTGCAAATCTCCGTAAGACTTATCTTTGTAATGCAATCATTTCATCTCCCTAGCTCAATGCATACTTCACCATGGGGAAATCTCCCGTATTATGTTAACATTTTAGGCCTACTTTGAAAAACAAAGTAGAAACATCACACTGTAGAATTATGCTACTGCCAAAACTAAAACTGTATCGTTAATTTACAGAAAAATGTGGGTTCCCAATGCTTTGAAATCTAAGCTGTATGTCATTTTATCATTTATAGTTTATTAACAAAATTAGATGCAGCCCTTTTTATATTAACTGCTGTACATTTTTCTGATGCTAAATCAATAGTTTCCATTTTTCATGTAACAGAAATTTAGAAAATTAAATACATCAGACAAATGGTCATAATGCAACCATAAAATGAAGTCGGAAAGATTAAAATGATGGCTATTATTTATCATGCATATCTATATCCCCAAACAGTAAAAGTCCTAATTGCCTTGGGTTCTTATAAGTATAAAAATAAAATATGGATTAAAAGATTGGCCTCTTCTAGAAAAAAACAAAATTCCTGGGAACAGATTATGTGGTCAATAAATACTTGATTGATTCCTGTAATAAATTTGTTTAGGTGCTAGAACATCTGACACTTAGTGTTTTAAAGTACAGGGGGGAGGGATGGGAGAACTTACATCTAATATAGTGAAACAATTAAAAATCATTTGAGGATTGAGGGAAAAATAAAAGCATTTTAGAAATTAACTGAAAAAACAGTTTAGCAGTGAAGAACAAAATATTTTTTAAGTAGCTTTTGTATATCAGGTTATTCATTCATTCATATATACGTATTGAGCACATACTATGTGCTGGCACCATACTACTGGCTTAACAAACACCAGTGAATGAACAAACTTTGTCTCTGCAGACCTTATGCTCTAGTGGGAGGTTATACTACCAAACAGAGAACCTCAGCATTATAGGTCAACATGAGGTCAAGCTAAGAAACTATGAAGTTACTGAAATATGTCTTCCCACCTTCCCTTTCTGTATTCCCGTAAGTACCAGAGGCAGAGCCTCCTATCACCCCCACTTTCACAACCTGGCCAACTACGGCAGCAGCATTAGCAATATGTCCAGAGTTTTAGTCATCCTACAATAAACCTGGTTAGGGCAAAGTCGTACACTGAGCACTGGATGAGCTATCAGGACTAGATTTTGTGAGATTCAGCCCTTTTCTCTTAAAAATAAGTTCCAGAAAAATGCTCTATTTCACAAAGATAGTTTTCCTGTTTATAAATGTTTGCTGATCTGAACTCATGTTTTGTTAATAAATTTTTTTAATGCCTTAAAAATTCAGCCACGATAAAAACTTTTCATCCAGGCCTCATTATTTGCCACTTCCATGCCTCTTCAGAATTTCTGAGAACTCCCCCGTGTGTGCCAAAGTGACAGGAGAAAAATCTGTTCCCAAGCTACTTTTAGTCAAGTAAATACTTGGAAATTCACTCTGTAGCTAAGAAAGCATATCGTTATGGCCTTTTAGAAGACATCCTGTGTGTGGGGGCATAAACATGCAGCATTGAAACATAGATAAGCATTTTTAGGAAAGAGTAGAGCTCTATTTTCTTCTTTTTTTTTTTAAGTTTATTTTGAGTAGAGCTCTATTTTCAACTTCAGTGAAAGCATGGCTATTGAAAAGAGCCTCCTTTAAGTTTGTCATGAAGTATCCCGGCAGCAATAGTCGTGGGTCTGGATTTTAACTGCCCCTTCAGTTGCCTATATCTCCTGCTAGATTGTAGGGTATGGACTGTGTCTTGGTTACTACTGGGAACAATGTACTCAGCACATAGTAGGCATTCAATAATAACATTTATTCTATGAAGAAACACCTCCAAGATGGGTAATGAAGAAAATTAAAAGCAGGCAAGTTTTAAAGGAATTACAGAACCCAAGCTTGCTGGGCCTTGGAGTGCATTTCTTTTCTCATAGGGCCGAATCCTTTTCAGGCATCAGTAAGTTGGTAGGTTGGCATTTGGGTGGAATCTGATGGTGACTCTTGGCAAGCTTAACCTATTGGCAGTCTTGTTCTCAGCAGGCCAAAAAAGCCTGTAACTAACCCAAGGCCTAGAAGTAAAGATAAGCAAGAAGGGAAGGGACTAATCAAAATCTGAATTCTCAAATAATTTAGAGATCAAATGTGTTGGCTGATTATTTTTTAAATTCTATGGAGCCACACAGCCTATTGGCCTGCCACATAACAAGACATGCCTTCATCTAGCTTTTGGGGGTTACCATCCCAGTGTCTTCTTCCCTTAGAATATGTCATCAAGAGCTGACTCTATACCTTATACTTAGTTAGGGAAGAGTTTAGAACCATTTTTAGACAGGAGCAGGAGGAAGAATGAGGAAGAGGAAAATAAATAGAAGGAAACAGGAGGAGGGAAAGGTGGAAGAGGAACAGAGAAGACAAAGGATAAGAAAAAGGAGGAGGAAAAACCTCACAGCTGCTTAGAGTGACTCTGGCCAAAATTAGACTTTTTGCTGTGTCCCCAATCTCTTGCTGAAAGTGAAGTTCACCTCACTTAACAGACATGGCAAAATTTCAATGAGAGGCCAAACCATGAGCTCAGATACAGAGGAACAAAAGAGTAGAAGGCCTCAAAGTAAAGACTATAAACTGCGGTTATTAGAAGATAAACAAAGAGCCAATCTTGAAGAACAGGAAATTGACTGGGAGCAGGAAATGATGCCAGTAATGGAGATACTGGCAATGGTGATGGTGGTGACGGAGCTTACCATGGCCGGGTAAGCTCATTTGGTCCTCACAACTAACCTGTCAAGTGGATTTCATTTTCATTATTCCTATTGTACTGATGAGAAACAGGGAAGTAAGTTAACGCACAAGTTGATAGGCAGCAAGCAGCAATGCCAACCTATTCATCCAGGAAGTCAGGTTGCAATGCTCTGTCCCCTGTATTAGTTTCCTGTAGTCACTGCAACAAATTACTACAAACTCCTTGGCTTAAAAACAGCAGAAATTATTCTCTCACAGTTCTAAAGGCAGAAGTCTGAAATGAGTTTCACTGGGCATCAATGTGTCGGCAGTGCTGTGCCCTTAGAGAGTCTTAGAGGAGAGCCCACTCCTCGCTTCTTCCAGCTCCTCGGGGCCACCAGCGTTCCTTGGCCTATGGCCATCACTCCCATCTTCAAGGCTGGTATCTTCAAACCCCTCTTGGCTTCACCTTCACATGGCCTTCTCCATTCTCTGTATGTGTGAAATCTCCCTCTGTTTCTCTTATAAAGACCTTGTGGCTGCATTTAGAGCCCAGCTAGATAATCCAGGATAATCTTCCCATCTCAGAATCATTAATGTGACCACATCTGCAAAAACTCTTTTTCCAAATAAAGTACAGTTTACAAGTTCCAGGTGTTAGGATTTGATAGACAGGGGGGAGGAGGGGTCATTTTTCAGTCTACCACATCTACTTTGCTGTAATCATTTTCAATGGCTTACATCACTTTTTTTTAATGCATATAGTTACTGCAGATAAATGAATTGAAAGCCTCCAATGTGGCAAATTAATTGAAAGCCTCCAAAAAAAGCAAATATGAAGCTGGAGATCATTTAAATGGTTCTAAAAATTTACATCAATATTCTAAAGATGACTTACTATAATTTAACACTCTTCTTTAGATCGCTTATTTGTCATTCAAAACCTCAAACATGGACAAGAGTGGCAGCTCTTAGGAAAACGTTCTCTTGGCTCCATCCCTGCCCACGGAGATTCAATCAACAACTGCCAGAATAAACACCTTGATAATTTCCATTATTATCATAGAATCTCAGTGCTCAAAACTCTCCAAAAGCTTCCTATGATGACAGTGCAGCACATAACTCCGTGTGGTAAACAGTGACCACCATCATCCGGCACCATGGACTCCCCACTGCTCTTACTTCACTACCTTGTGTGCTTCAATACAGTCTCTTTTATTTTCCAACTAATATAAACTTAATTTTTTGTTTTTCTCATGCCTTTCTGCTCACTTGGGAAACTTACTCCCCCTTTCATCAGCCCAAATCTATAATCTTCTATGAGCTTATAACTTACTTCCTGCAGCACACATACGAAAAGATCCTCAGTATCACTAATTGTCAGGGAAATGCAAATCCAAATCACAATGAGGTATCACTTAACACCCATCAGAATGGCTACCAACAAAAAATAAAAATGAAAACAAAAACCAGAAAATAACAAGTGTTGACAAGGATGTGGAGAAATCAGAACCTTTGTGCACTGTTGGGGGAATGTAAAATGGTGCAGTCACTGTGGAAAACAGTCTGGAGGTCCTGCAAAAAAAATTTGTAAACTGCCATATAATCCAACAATTCCACTTCTGCGTACATATCCAAAGGCACAAAGGCACTGAAAGCAGGGACTCAGAGAAATACTTCATAGCAGCATTATTCACAATAGCCAAAAGGTGGATGCAACCCAACTGTCTGTCAATAGATGAATGTATAAACAAAATGTGGCATATACATAAAATGGGAAATTATTCAGCCTTAAAAGAAAACTCTGACACATTGTACAGCATGGATGAACCTTGAAGACATTGTGCTAAGTGAAATTAGCAATCACAAAAAAGACAAAACTATATGATTCTACCTATATGAGATACGTAGAGAAGTCAAATTCAAAGAGAAATTGAATGGTGGTGGCCACGGGTTGGGAGCAGAGGAGAATGAGGAGTTGTTGCTTAATGGATATAGAGTTCCTGTTTTACAAGATGAAAAAATTCTAGAGATGGAATGTATAACAATGTGAATGTACCTAATACTACTAAACTGTACCTTTCAAAATGGTTATGGCACATTTTATGTTTATGTGTATTTTACCACAATTTTTAAAACAAATTTTAGTACAAAAAAAAACTTATTTCATGCATAAAACGTGCCCATCCCAATTCAGCTAGCTCTTCCCTATGCTGTTTTATTGTAATTGCAGAAAAGTTTCAAGTCAAGGAATTGGTGCTCTCCTAACTAGGTTTTCTTCTTTCCCCCTAAGGAAAAAGATTGTGCTTCTCCTTTGTTGTTTCCAAAGAACTCAATATGGCATTCTCACAGAGAAAATTGAATTGTTGCAAAAGTGGTACAAATTGAAATAAAATTTTATAACACCTAAAAGGAACAGGAGACTGAACAACAAAATCAGCCAGAAAATAAAAAGTACTGGAGGAATGCTAATGTAAAAAAAAAAGTCATAAAAATTAGGAACACTTTGTCTTACATTGTTTACCAATGATAAAAGAACAAAAAGTACTCCATAAACTGTCACGTATAGGGAGGTACTTAATATGTATTTCTATAGAAAATTTTGGTTAAATACTTAATAATGCAGTTTGGATTGGTGGGGCTCAAATTGTGTGTGCATCAGGTTGACCAGGTGGCTTGTGAAAACAAATTTCAGGGGCTGACCTGCAGAGACTCTGATTAAAGAGGTCTGTGGTGAGGACTGAGAATACGAATTTCTAGTAAGTTCCCAAGTGATGCTGGTCCAAGGACCACACCTTCAGAACAATGGTTTGGATCTGAATTTTCTTGATTACACCAAGGACCTCAAAACATGAAACAGGGAATGTCATTCCAGACTGGGCTCCTGTTCCTTGACCTTTAT
Source organism: Smutsia gigantea (assembly GCA_032199065.1). NCBI lineage: Eukaryota > Metazoa > Chordata > Mammalia > Pholidota > Manidae > Smutsia > Smutsia gigantea. Next base: position 101,567 of record JAVSCE010001033.1, on the reverse strand, counting down.
GTAAAGCCAAAGGAAGAACCTTTGCCTCCCAAGGATTTTTGCTCCATTTGCATTTTTTCTTTCAGCAAGCTGAGCACTTAGGAAGCAACTTTCTTAACAGTTTAGCTTTCAAGTAATTCAGACACGGTTTTACTAGTGTCTGCTGCTGTCCTTCGCTTTAAAGAGAACTCAAAATAGTGCTCCAGCCAGATTTCCTTGCTGAAATGCAATCTATTTAAGAAAGAAAGGATTGTAGATCAGAACAGCAGCACCTCTAAACAGGGACATAAATCCAGATTCCTTGATACCCAGCAACTGTTTTTTTTTCTACTTTAATGGTTTCTAAGTCAGAGATCATACATTTAATGGTACCTATCTGAAAATGACTATCACACCTAAAATAAGGCTTGTTGTCTATCAATATAACAGAACAAATACTATGTTTAAAAATTAGGAACAAAACCAACTTTGAAAGAAAAAGTACTCTCTTCAGCAAGCAAAAATAATAAATTCATTTTACAGGTTTAGTAGTGCATGAAGTCACAAAAATTAGTGCATACATTTTTATAGAATATATAAAGTTCACACAGGCCGTAATCTGTTGAAATCTTCATGGATTTCATCTATACACAAGCAGGTATGATTTAAGAGAATAGCACTACATACAACAACAAAATTCAAGTTCACATTATCTTAGCTAGAGAGTCAAGACTGAGTAGGTTACAGTTACATTAGACCATTGAGATGTGTGGATTCCTTAGTCACCATTTTCCTATGATTTATTAAAATGAATGCATGTACATACACACAGAGGTTACCAGAGAATTGAAATAAAACATGTGCCTTTTATTAAAATCCAAATGAGAAACACTCCTGATATCAGCCATATGAGTATTTTAATGGAAGATTCCATTTTTAAGAAATCCTTCCAGTAAAATTAAATCTGAAGTTTATTTCCTAGAATGTTTCATTTATGATAAAAACAAAAACAATCACAGCGGTTCTCAATGATGCAAGATTTCAAATGGTTTAAATCATGTGCCATCAAGTTTTCCATATACACATATCTCACACCAAACCCTGTTAGTTGTCAATAAAACAGGTGTTATACTGATTCTCTGATGTCAGTGTTATAATAAAATTCTACTTAATTTTCATTACTGAAAGCAATATTATTTATTACTGTGTTTTTCTATGCATGGATATAAAATACCAAAATTCAACTGTTCCATCTAAGTCCCACTTGGGAAACTGAATAACAATGACAAAAACTCACTCAAGATTTACAAACAAGAGCCTGAAATACCAAGAGTCTGAATAGTTGACATAAGGATTTGGATAAGAGAAATGACTTATCCTGGCCCTAGACACATGAAAATATGCCTTAAAAGAGCTGCCACAACATACAGTGACATAAACAAATGGTTTCCAACTGCTTCTTTCCATATCACACACCGAAGCAGTTTTACAAAAGGTGATGCAAACATGGTTTTTTCCTCAAGCCCAATTATCTTTTTTAGTCCTGGAAAACAGAAGAGAAAGGGAATCCATAAAGGCAGAGGAAGGATGGAGTGGAGCCAAACAGAATGCTTAGAGCAGACCTCATCTTCATGAGAACTTGGCAAATGACAGAGCTGGCTCTGCAGATCAATGAAGAAAAGATGGAGTATTTAATGAACAGTGTTGGGTTAATTGATTGTCAAAGTAGGGAAAAAATGAGTTTGGATCCCTACCTTATACCACACACCAAAACCAATCCTAGGTAGATTAAGGACTTTTACCATCAAAAGCACAACTCTAAAATTTTTAGAATTCTTGAAATCCCACAAATATGGGAGTCTACTTTTGTGGCTTCAGTACAGGGTAGGATTTTTTTCTAACAAGACACTAAAAACTCACACCAGAAATCAAACTATTGATACACAAAAATATATTAAAGTGAAGAAATTCTCTTCATCAAAAGATACCATAAAGGAAAAAAATAAAAATTAAAACCATAAAGGGAATAAAAAGGCAAGCCATAGAATGAAAAAGACAATCTGCACATCCATAACTAACAAAGGGTTAGTATCCAGAATATATAAGAAAATTCTGCAAGTTGGTTAAAAAAAAAAGACTAAGAATTCATTAGAAAAAAAATGGGCAAAAGACATGAATAGGCATTTTTCAAGAGCGAAAACACAAATGGCCAACATTCATGTAAGATTCTTAACCCCACTAATAATCAAGAAAACGCAAATTAAAACCATAGTCAGATACAATTTTAGAGCACTAGATGAGCAAAAAGTTAGATGTAGAATGGTTCCAGGGCCTGGCAAGAATATGAAAAAATGAAAACTATCATACACAGCTAATAGGGATGTAAAATGATTCTACCATCTTGGAATATAATATGGCATTATCAAGTGAAAATATGCATACCCTACAACCCAGAAATTCTCATGTTGGATTACATACCCTAAAAAAATGCACACAACATGCCCCAGAATGTTCCTTGTAGCAATGCCAGAATAGCAACAAGTGAAAGCACTGCCCATCAGCAGGGGATATGATTAATGAACTGGGCTACCATCATTCAATGCAACATTTTATAACAGTGAAAAGTGAATTATAGCTCCATGCATCAGCATGGATGAACCCTAAAAGTATAAATTTCAGTGAAAAGAGCAAGTCTCAAGAGAGTACCTGAAACAGATGATCATTTTATAAAGTTTCAAATTAAACAAAATTAAATAATATTTTTAGGTACACATACTATGATCCCTACATGTTATATAGTGGTAAACAGTTGTATTTTTTTAAGGGGCAACATAATGAGGGAAAAAAATTTCAGGATGTTAGTTACTCCTGGATGGGAAGAAAGGAGAATGAGTCCCAAAGGAATTTTTTCAATAAGCTCTTCTTTATTTAGATAGCAAAAGGTTAAAAATCAAACATCGTTTTTATAAACCTCATTTGCACATACTTGAAACCAGAGATGGTAGAGGGCATCCCTGGATTCAAACAGCACAAACATTTCTTGGCTGAATAGACACTAACATAAGGGGTCTGGCCTCTCTTCACACTACCTGGATAAATACTTATGCCCCAGGAATTCACTCATTGTGGGCCAGGGATGAGAGGGAAGCAAAAGGCCTAGAGTAGGGTTACACTCTCTAATAGTCTCCAGATAAGTGAGGGGGGCCAAAATCCTTCACTCCCACTTAAAGTCTCATAATTCTTATCACTATTAAAATCAAGCTGTCTGTCATAATGCTGGTCAGTCACAATGTCAGACCCAGCAGGGCTCAATTGTTGGGAGGAAAGGGAGGAAGAAATGTCAGGATGTTACATTGATGCTGTAACAATTACAGGTAGTGAAGGAGGATAGAAATTAAGGCATCCAACCATGATTAATATCATGTTTTCATTGCCGATCCCTGCCTTTGGCCCCATGGTCACTTTATACCTCATGGCTGTCCTTTGCTTTTAGTTGTGTCACCCCTAAAATGAGATGCCACATCTAATATCATTCCAGTTAATTTTTATTATTTTTTTCATATTTTAAATGTTTGTTTCCTTTGGAGGATAGATGAATCTTATTTCAATGTCAACTATTTAATAGCAAATGGACATTTCTGGAATAGATGGAGGGGATGCAAAAACGAATCATAGTTACTCAAATCACTTACAGGTTTAGCAGAGAATGCACACAAGTTCTAGTGACCAAAGGATTGAGTGGGGTATCCTAGAAATACGTCTGGGGCCAGGGAGGAGTATCCAGGAAAGAAGGTCAAGTCTATATAGAAAATGAAAACTGTGAGAAAAAAAGAAACAGCAATAAAAAGAAAGTAAATTCTAAAAGCCACAAATACAAACTACTAATGTGGAATCTATCCTGACATCAGGGATTACTAAAAATTTCCCATACCTTTGCTGAATGTTATTCCTGTCAAAATGGTAGTCATCTTATTCTCTTTTATTGAATGAATGAATCTAGTGAAATTAGCACATAGTGTCTTTTATGTGTCAGGCACTGGACTAAAGACACAAAAACACAATACGGTCAATGCCCTTAAGGAAAGGTATGCTTTCTTTTTTAAAGAAAAAAATTGCACAACTGTGTTAAGTTCCAACTTGTTGGAAACACATTGTCTGTAATAAACAAAAAGAAAAGGCATATGATATGATTCATAGTTATTTAAAACAATGCCTTCTAATTCATAGCTAATTCATAGTGGAAAGGGGCAATGTATGAACTGGCTATGAACACATGTGAGCCCATGCATGCACACACATGCAGACACACTCAAAAATCTCCATATGACATTTCACAGCATCTACCAACTGTTATATATTTGAAACAGTCTTTGAATCATTATGTTCCATTATATTTCACTGGATATATACTTCTATAATGGTAAGTCCCCAAACATATTTTATTTTGAGCTTTATTTTTAATGTTCCAGAAGCAGCAGGGGGCAATCTAATGTAGGAAACCTGCGGCGGACGTGGTGGAAGCTACAGCAAGGCTGCATTCTAGAGCCGTCTAAAAAAAAATCTCCACTTTGCTGAATACAAAATATGACGTATAGGGAAAGAGGAAATATACATTGGAGAGAACAAATCCAGGGCAGTAAAATAACAGAAGGTGAAGGGTCCACTCTAGGATAAAGTAAGAAGAAACAAAAAGAAATAAATATAAAATAAAATTTAAAACTCTCATACAGCCTAAGAGAAATCTATGAAGGCATATAGACATCCTGGATTTTTGTTCTAACTTTGCCTGCAGGCACTTCTGAGTCCAAATAACAGCAGATCTGGGAATAACAGGTGTTTATTGATTTCTTTGTGATTTTGTTCTTTTTTATTTCTTCCTTTTTTTTTTCCTGTGGTACTGAAACACCAAGACATATGTATTCCATATGTAACACTTTCGAAAATGAAAGGCAACAGAAACACTGAACAGATGTGGAGAACGGGGATCCACTTTCCCCAATAGAGCTTAATGTCAACATGCCAACTGCTTTCTCTGCATTACTCTTAAAATGAAAAGGCACCACAAGTTCCCCCCAAAATATTAACTGACAGGAATCTTGAATGTTGGCATGTATATGTGTACTAATCAGAAGGTAATAACTTTAGGTTTCTTTCTCAGATTAATTATTATTTTTAAAGGATTTAGGAGAAACACCATACCATCATTATAAAAAAATCAACAGTTTGGTTTTACTTGCTTTTGAAGCTTACAGGAGAAAGAACTAACTGATTTCCAAAACGCATGCTTTTTTAAGTGCTTGATTACTAAACTGAGTGACAAAAATCACACACCAAGGTTGATTTCATCTGATGTATACAAAAAAGTTCAAGAAACAAGAACATATCTCTCCATATGACAAATTATTGACCACAATCTAGCTGTCCTTTTACCTGGAAGCTGCAGCCTTCCATTCATCAAATCAGGATGAATCCCTCTTACATTTCAAGTAACTAATAATGGTTAGAGGACAAAAGAGGGCAAGGTACCAAAATAAAATATATTTTTAGTTTTCCCCAATTTTAGGAAAAACCTCATAATTTCCCAAGGCCCTGGATTTTAATTTTTAAGAGTAAAAGAAATTACAATTCATTAAAGGACAAAATGTACTACAACAGTTAAAAAAAAGGCAAGGAGAAACTGAAAGTTGAACTCTGCTGATGCTTTGCAAAAGATGGAGAGCTTTGGAATAGAGAAGGGAAGGGAAAATATGGGCAAGGGGTGGTATTTTCTTAATCCAGTTTGGGAGGCAAATGTAAAACCGTGTGAGAGACCTCGTCATAAAGAAAAGGGACTTGTGGGGGTGGGCACAGATAAGCAGCACACAGAAAAAAGCAGGGAAAAGTATGAGGGGGTCCTGTGAAGTCAGCGGGAAGCCCTATGGTTCCAAAGATGAAACACACTCCTCCAGGAGCAAAAAAAAAATTGTTTGAATATTCCTACATATGTCAAATGGCGAACTTGGGAGGCAAATAAACTGCAGGGAAGACTAATGGCAGACTGTGCTAAACAGCAGCAAAAAAGTACAGTGTCCTGTGAGGAAGAATTCATTGTTAAAGAATTACAGTTTCATAAGTACCCAGATTTTTTTCCCAAAGGCTGCAGCAGCTGCAGTCTGCAGATGTAGTTGAAAAAAACACCCTGAGCAGGAGGTACATTCCCCTATGGCATGACCATATATTCTATAGCAATAATCCTGTAGCCATAAAAGGAACAACAGAAAGAGAGAGCGGGAGGACAGGAGATGGACACAATCTCATTCAAAGGAGAAGCCAGGGTCATACAAGCATTTCACAAAGAAATATACAGGGGCCCTTCTTTATTATTGTTTTAAATGTTGATAGAAGTTCTTTGTGCACGCACCAGCTTGCATTTGGGGGTTGGTGGAAAGATATTAGTATATTAGGGAGCAAAAAAGTACTGTGTAATCTGATTTAAATGTATGTGTGTATGTACATGCGTACACATACATACACATACACACATACTCCTAATGTGGCTACAACTTCTTAGAAAATACAAAAAGCCTTTCTCATATTGTTCACTACCACCCCAACTTCCTGGGTGGACCTGAACATCTGTATGTTTTTCTGTGTCTCCTAAGTTACCCAAGTTACCTAATGCAAGTCCAGTATGAAACATTTTTAAATGAGTTAGTCTTTATTGAATTATGATTTCCAGCAGACACTAATAACAAAATTCAAATTGCTCTGGCAGAGGAGAAATCCTAGAGTGCTGGAATGTAACTGCATTTTTAAGAGAATCTCCAAGAGCCACCCACCAAGTGTGTGTAGTAACTGGGTACCGCTTGATGAAATACTTCAAATAGTTAATTAGATTTGCCAAGGGAAAAAAAATCAATCTTCAAGAGTCAACACTCTAGGAGATACAGATGATAAGGAACTGTTATTGGCACACCCAGGGTGTAGTCAAAAGTAAAGCTTAACAAAATAAAGTTTGCAGATTTCCAACACACTGTCTCTGCAGTCCACACAATTCAATTAGCAACACATCAAAAGGAGAAGGAAACAACTTTTGCCCCATGATTTCTCTTTCCTCAAGAATTTCTCCAGCCTGCTTAAAAGGCATTTTGCAAGCAAGGAAGAATAGAGACACTCAGATTCTATCAGGGGTTGCATCGCCTATGAACACCTGCAAACTGTATTTGCTCTGATTTGTTAACTATTTATTTTGTCTTTACTAGATTTTCAAAGGGAAATGTGATAATCCCACTGTTCTTCAGATGCTCAACAGGGTGTTTCATCTAATAAAGCCAGTGCAACAGAATGGATTAAAGCAACATGGAACATTCGTAATTTGGGATCTGTGAAAGAATTTTAACATCCGGGCACTGTGAACTCTATCTTAAAAATGTTATTGGCAGGATAAAAGTAGAGTGTCTGACTAACATCTGCTTTTCTTCTTTAAGCATCTTCATACTGCTATCACTTATGTGAGGCCAGGACAAAATGGGCTCTGTCCTTGGGGATTATACTCCATCATAAAAAAAAAACTTTAAGTCATACAGTTATCATCTGGCAGAAATATCAAAGAGTAGGAATAAGACAGATATGAAATTAGAAAAGAGACCCTTTAGTGTAAAATTATGAGTTTTTGCCTCACAACTTGAAAGCTATCTTCCTATACTAAAGGTGATAAACTTTACTTATGAATTAAAAAATTAAACCAGTATTTCCTAAACACATTTTGCACTGGGACATGTCTCCTTGGCTACAAAAGACATGTTACACCTCCCATATCTGCTCCCCATTTTTTTCATGTTTAGAAATGGATTTTTATATCGTTGAAAAGGAAATAAAGTAACTATCACTCTTCTTTGTACTACTTATTTCAGAAATGACCAGCTAACATCAAGCTAACCTAACTAGCATAGGATATAGACAAGTGATGTGCCATAGGGTTAGCCTGTGAACCAAGTATTAATTTTAAATTTTCAAGTAGCCACATTAAAAAAGTAAAAATAAACAGTGACATTAACTTTAATAATGTCTTTTCTTCACGCAATATGTCTGAAATACCTTTTTAGCACAATGAACATAAAAAGTATTCACTAGATAGCTTATCATCTTTTTTGTTTAAACTAAGTCTTTGAGATCGGTGTGTATTTTATACTTCCAGCATCTCATCTAGAACTAGTCACATTTTAAGGGCACAACAGCCAACATGTGGCTAGTAACTACCCCACTGAAAAGCTGAGCTCCAGACAGAGAAACTGCAAGGAGAAGGAGGTGAGGCAGGCCCAGAATAATGTGCTATCTGGGCAGGGATGGCAGAAGGTAAGTGCCAAACTCCCTTTCTTGGCCCCTTCTTTCTGGGGATGGGGATCCCATCTATGGGGGTTTCCCAAAGCTCCATCTTTTGCCCACTATACTCTCTTTAGACTCTTTCCCTTGGTGAGTTGAATCATTCATTTGTTTATTCATTCAACAAACCTTTTCTGAACTATGATATGCCAAGTACAGTGCTAGGTGCTAGGGTTATGAGCATAACTAAGATAAATCCTTGCCCTTGCAGTAGTATGGTGGTGTGTGTGTGTGTGTGTATGTGTGTGTGTATGTGTGTGCGTAAGCAAATGCATATTCATAACTCTCTGTGGTAAGTGCTCAGGTGGAGGATGCTAACGGGTGTGCATTAATGCTCAGGAGTTCATGAATGATGGGAGACAGAAGGGGTAAGCGCAAGGCAGGAAGGTGGCTTACATTTCCAAGGTTATTTCCTCAGAAAGACCTTTGCTGACCAATCATATAAAGTACAAATCTTCTCCCACTGTCTAGCCACCTTCTAGTACGTCAAGATACCTTCTCTTATTTTCTTTGGAGCATGCATCACCATCTGGAATTCCTGTTCACTTATTTGTGGGGTTTCTTTGTTGTTTATCATCTGCCTTCCTTTCTAGAAGGTAAGTGCCATGACAGTATGGCCCTTGTGGATCTTATTCACCCTGTGCCTTTGACAGAGTGGTTAGTGAGTCAACGGTATTCTGTCCATCCATCCCTGGACATCCTTCTAATCCTACTGCCACCAACCAGGCATCTCATTTCAAGACTTACCATAACCATTCCATCTAATGAACAACCCCACTCTTTCTCTCTTCTAATTAGTTTCTCTAACCAAGATAAACTATCGGAAACACTAATTTTATTGCATCATTCCCCCATTCAAAAAGTCCAGACACCTTTATTGAGGCCATCACAGTTCTCTGTGCTCCAGTAATGAAGGTTTTTCTCTAATCTGGCCCCCTCATAATGTCCCTCATTCACTCTGCAAAAAGAGGTTCTCATTCTCAAGATGCGGAGAAATTAATGGAGATCTTAATGTTTTTCACCTACTATCAACTCATCAGCAAGAAATAAAATGGCATTCTTCTCCCCCACTGCTGTTACTCCAGGAAGACAGCCAGCCTGAGTGTATTTGACATCCAGCCTTACTTTCCACCGCAGGAGAGAACTGGTTCCCAGACAAAGAAATAGCAGGTTCCACGGATGGGGGCATCTTGTAGGAAAAAGATGCAGATGGCAGCAGCTGGGTGAAAATGCATGACCCATGCTCAATACCACAGCCTTGGGAGCCACAGACAAGCTTGGTGTGAATGCCACCAGGAGAGCGATCTATGAGTGGCCCCAGGGCATAGTCTCAGCAGTGCCTACAGTGAACCTGGCCAGAGATTTCTACCCTCTTTGTCCTGGATGCAGAAGCCCTATAGGCTCAGCCCACAGGAAGTCGTATGAGAACTGATACTGAACCTCTCACCAGCGGTGGACAGTGTTGAGCCTGAACTGATCTGATATGGACATGGAATGTGCCATCTCATTATACTGCCCTCTAAACAAGTCACAGACACTCCCTGGTTCCAGGATTTTCCCTAATTCCTTTCCCTCTTTGCCCCTGAAATGCTGAGCATTTCAGGACATGCAGGCTTTCTATCCAGCTGGAATGAGAGTGTAGGAGAGGAAGGATGTCTTATTTTTATTTTTATTTTTTTGCTGATGAGTCAATAGTAGTAGGGAATAAAAGTCAAGTTACTAGCAGCCAATTCTAACATTTCCCTGACTCATTAGAGGAGTAGCTAAAGAAAAATTTTTAACTTTTTTAAAGGTGAAAATATAGAGGGTTAGGCTACTAATCCTAGTAACATCCCACTCCTTTGACTGAGGTTTACACTTGAAGATAGCACTAAATACTGATTCTAACCAAATTTCATGTTTAACTAAGAGAAGGGACTCTGCAAAGAATGTTCTTTGTTTCAGTATGTGTAAAATCAAGAAATAGAACTAGATCATTTTTAGCCAGTTCTGTAATTTTCTTCTACTCTCTCCAGGCTTCAGACCCTAGAGGAATGACTCTAAGCATTTATAACCTATTCTGTTAATAATTGCCCTTAATTAAATAACACCTTTAAGAAGTGCTTAACCACTGAGTGCATGTACCACTGAGTGCATGTCTTGCCTCCTTAATTAGAAGGTAAGATCCTCGAGCATAATTCAACCAAAATATATTAAGTACCGATTGAGTTCAAGGCATAATATAAGGACAGAAATTTCTCCCTAGATGTTCGGCATGTTACTCGACACTTAATAGCAGTTACTTTCAATATGAAAGATTTCTCAACTCTGCTCTGTTGCACTATTTTTGAGCTTGTTTTTCTCATATGGGCTGGACTCCTGGTGTAATGTATGGATAGCCTTAGAGGGGATTCAGGAAACAAACGAATGCATCTACCATCCTGGGATTTCTCTTGAGATTTCTGAAACCCATGAAATAAATGTTACAGAAATTACTGGCCTCTGATACTGCCAACTATGCTCCCTTTTTTTTATTAAAGTATCATTGATATACAATTTTAAGCTGGTTTCAAATATACAACAAAGTGGTTCAACAGTTAACCATATTATTAAATCCTCACCCGTTCTAGTGCAGTCACTATCTGTCAATGCAGTAAGATATTACAGAACGATTAACTGTGTTCTCCGTGCTGTACTACTGTCCCTGTGATCAACCTATATTGTGATTGAAAATTATTGTGCCCCTTAATCCCATTCCCTCTTCCCCCCAACACCAACCTCAACCCCTCCCCCTTGGTAACCACTAGTCCCTTCTCAGTATCTATGAGTCTGCTGCTATTTTGTTTCTTCTGTTTTCCTTTGTTTTTATACTCCACAAACAAGTGAAATCATTTGACATTTGTCTTTCTCCGCCTGGCTTATTTCACTGACCTATGCTCCTTATTTTTCTGCTGGGAACAAAACCAATCTTCCGCATGCTCTAATATGTAGGAATATAATACGTCAGCTTAAATGCTCCTTGGGAAAGGGCTAGGCAGGCCCTGTCCTAGTGTGAGAGTCAGGCCCTGGGCAGAGAAGGAGTGGAGCACAGGTAGTTTACTTGGGAGGTAATCTCAGGAAGCACAATTGAGGGAAAAATGAAACAGGGAGAGAGAAAAGCCAAAAGAGATGTGTCAATGAGGGACCACTGCCATAGGCAACTGGGGCTCTGTCCCACCGGGGTCTCTCTGAGCTGCCCTGTAGATCAGAAGTGTCCCTCCAAAGGTTGGGAAAGCAGGAGAATATATTCACTGACTCCCATCTCTCAGGAGCTGAGAGTTGCTCCAGGGAAAGTTAAATCCCCAGCTTCCGGACAGCCTGGCACAGTACGGGGGGGAAAGCTCCTAAGAAGAGAAGCAGAGACACAGGACTGGAAATGGAAGCTGTCACAAAGTATGGGAACAGCCACAGTAGCCATGAATGGGCTCAACTGCAAGCCAAGAGTACACAGCGCAGGGCATTGACTGCTTCTGCTACATGGATTAGTTCATCTATCTCCGCCACCATAGTCAGGCCAATAGCTCCAGAAACCTAGACTCATGGTCCTAGCAGTTTTTCCTGATTGATTTCAGATTCAAGTCACTTTACCTCTAACGTAGATGCCTTTCTCCAAATGGGATATGATGATGGCTTTTACCACTAAGGTACAGGGAGATTTAGAGATGTGACCGAGCTTTAATGTTTGATGGGGTTCAGGTCAGGGGCCACAAACTCAAATGCCTTCTATGGCTTTGGCTTTATGACCATCATAAACAGGGATAAAGGCTCCATCACAGGGATTCTGGGAGTGATCCTGCTGGCCCCAAGGTAGAGACCCCAGCTAGCCACATGGCTTTGGGAAGGGGAGGATCCTGCCAAAAGCATGCAGAGTTCTGGACCTTTAACTCCTGCTCGCTCCAGTTACACAGCTGACCCTGATCGTCTACTCTGCAGCACGCCAGAAAACATGCTGGACTCCGGCAACACAGCTACTCCTGGCCCCTGCCCTACAGAAACCATGGCCTACAGAGAGATGCACAAACAAGTGTGATGAATGCGAATGAAAATAGAGTCTTTCACCAACCCTGAAGTCTATTCCTGAGAAACCACTTCACAATAGAATTGACATTTAAGAAACTGTATAGAAGTTGATGAAAATAAGGTCAGAGTACTGAGTTAACCTAGGAGCACTTTTATAAATACCGCATACTACTTCTGATTACTCATGGTTAATGAGTACTTAGTGTGTGTCAGGAACAATATGAAGTGTCTCTGGTGCTTCTCACTTGATCCCCCTGACATCCCACTTTACTGATAAGGAAACTGAGCTCAGAGAGGTTTGGTGACTTGTGCAGAATTCTGCAGCTGGCAGATGGGTCAAAATTTAAACTGAGGTAGTCCAAATGCAGAGCCCCATTCTTCATGGCTAAACTATAGAACTTCATTAAAAGACAGTAAAAGTAGCACATAGAATGAAGAGAATATGAACATTTCGTATAGCAAATATATGTAATAGAGGTTACTATACTATTAATTTCTGGTACACAAGACCATCTCAAAACTCAGTGATTTGAAATAAACATTAATTATTTCTCATGAACCCTGATCTGGGGTGGCTTGGCCAGAGCTAATTGATGTAGGATACCCTCACTCATGTCTGGGGCCTCTGCTGGATGACTTGGATGTCACTCCACATAGTCTCTCCTCCAAGTGGCCAGCTGGGCTTGTTCACATGGTGGCAGAACATTCTCTGCAACTACAGCCCGTAAGTCCTCACCACAGGTATTCTTCCAGCCTCTACGTATTTGCTATTATTCCATTGGCTGAAGCAAGTCTCATGGCCGGCCCAAGACTAGTGTCCACACAGAAGTAGACCCGGTGAGGCAAGAACAAACTGAGGGCAATTTCCCACAATTTCTATGGAAGGTCTATATTTGAAAATTTATTTTGCTTTGTTGTCGATGCTTAACTAAAAGGAACTATATTCTGTAGGAGCCATTCATCCAATGGTTCAATACCTCTCTGATTGTGTAACTCAGAATATGTTCTTTCTTCCTCGGCCCCACAACGTAACTGAGTTGCAGAGTAACTGTATTGAGAATATGGTGATGAGTAGAAATAGGAATAGAAATGAGGAGGAGGAGGAGAAAAAGCAGGAGTGAAAGAGGAGGAGAAGCAACTGACAGCCAGCACTGTGGGCACTGCTTATTTAACCTGCTCAGCATGGCTGGGTGAGTGTTTCCAAGCCCCGCCGCACGAGCCTCAGAATCACGCGCCCATGCTAACTCCTTGCTCCTCCTCCCACAGCATCAGGGATGCTGCCCCGAGACCCAGGTTACTCTCGCCTCAGCTTCTCCTATGTCTAAATATTGTATCAACTTCTATTCCTAACTCCTAATTTCCACTTTTGCAAATACTATTAACAGACGTGACTCACAGTTCACATACGCTGGAAGTGAAACTCTCACAGTTACTACAGTGATACAGAAATATAACTCATATACGGGAATTTTGCAAAGGGTACTGGGGAGCAACTAAAGCACAGACTGCTTTAAAAGCAATGTGGAAAAGCTGCTTGGTGCGCTGGGAGAAGGGGGATAGGACTCTCTCGGGAACGTCTCGTGTCACAGGTGAAGTGAGTCCTGTCAGTGTGAGACTTCAGCCAGTGATGCCTCTCTGTGTTTTCTCGACTGAGTGCAGAGGCTCAATAACACAAATAATACACTGAAAACACTTACCCCAGTCCCTGGAAATAGTAGCAAACAAACATTAGTAACCACTCTATTTGAGTCTGAACTGCATATTGTTCCACACCAAATGTTCCTGTCATCAAGATGCATCTTTCAGTCAGTGTCAAAAGAAACCTGATGGTCATCAGACCAAAGGGCAAGCCTCCAACCAACATCTCCCCAGGCTGTTTCTGAGAATCTACGAAAGCTCTGCAGGTCTGAAGGTCCCTAAGCCTAAGTTCTGCCTCCATACAACATGTTCCTGGGCTATAAGCAACCTCTCTCCCCTTTCTTCTGTTTCTCTCTTCCCTTGGCACATACTCCTCTTGTACATTCGTTTTAGGAAGACAAAATCCAGAAAGGAAGTTATTAGCACATACATGTAACTTTGGGTTTCTGCCCACACCCTGACCTCCCCTGAAGCCAAGGAAAACAGAGGTCTGGCTACCTTCCCCACAGGGTGCAGGGGAAGTTCTGAGCCAGTCAAAGCCAGACTGATTTCTCAGATTATGTTACTGCTTAGGATGTGCCTAGGAGTCTGATATCATCCCATGCATGACCAGGGGGGATTACTGAAATGCTTCTGCAGGACATTGACACAGCAGATTTGTTTTGGAAATTAATATTTGCAGGAAGCAGTAGGCCGGAACAGAGTCTAGAGCAGCAATTCTCCAGGTGGGATCCCCAAACCACAGCACCAACATCACATAGGAACTTGTTAGAAATTCGGTTCTCAGGCCCCACCCCAGACCCGCTGAGTCAGAAACTCTGAGGGTCAGACCAGCACTGCTACTGAACAAGCCCTCTGGGTGATTCAGATGCACTCAGTGGGGAGAATGAAGGGTACAGAGGCAGGTAGGCCAGAAGTCTGTAGTGAGGGTCTCTGATTAAGATGCCTTATCATTGCTGTTCCTAAAAGACCATTAAAGTGACCCTAAAGGAATATTTTACAATATTATTACACTGATGAAGGCAAGGAAAATGGGTGAGAATGCAACAAATGGAAGATGTCCTAAGAGTTTGGAGGATGAAAGGAAGATGGCACACTGAGCAGCACAAGGGAAGAAACCAAAACACAACTCTCTGCAGAAGCAGGTAAGGGGAGCATTGACAGGGCTCGTCCTCAGCATCTTAGGCAGTGAAGGCAGGGGTGATGAAGAGACTCATGGAGAGAAGACATCTTTTAGCATCTGCTCAGAGTATGGGACTTTGGGACAGGACAGATATCAGAAGACAAGTTTTTTGAAAGCTTTGTTCAGGATCCTTTTATCCTCACATTTCCAGGAAACCTGATTATAAATAAGGCTATTGCAAATGCATAACATGAAAGGGAAAGTTTTACAAAGAGAAAGTCTTTCTAGGAATGTTCATTTCAGAAGATAACTATAGATATTTTAATCTGTTTTTAATTGCTTCCTTGATTATAAGACTGCATAATGTTTATTTGAATGCAATTTTGCTTAGAAGATGGGTTGTGTGGGTTTCCTATTATACGTATCTGAATTACATTTGGATACCTAAGATAAGCAGTGGGGGGACTGGGAACCCAGCTTAGGAAGTCTTCCATCTGCCTTAGACTTAGTGGTACGCATATGATCATAGGACCTATGAAGGACTGACATAGTGTTTTTTCCCAGTAGTAGGTCCTGGTTTTGTGTAACATGAACATTACAGTGATTTGTTGAGCTTTAAGAAAGAGAATAGAAAATTATGAATAAAAAATGTCTCAGACTTCTCCATACCACTTGAATACTCCATACCATATTTTAAGATATGTAAGACCTAAAATAATTCACCCCATGTTCACTGCTGTTCAGAAAACTACTGGAGGAGATGTTCCGACAAAACAAGAAAGTAAACCAAAATGGAAGGAGACGCAGGATCTAGGAAACAGGGTGACTCGTGACTTACCACTTCCTATTCACTAGGATGGCTAAAATCAGAAAGTCAGATAATAACAAGAGATAGCAAATATGTAGAGAAATCAGAACCTTCTACACTGCTGGTGGGAACATAAAATGGTGCATCCATTGTGGAAAACAGTCTGGCAGTTCCTCAGAAGGTTAAGCAAAGAGTTACCAGATGACCCAGTAATTCCATGCCTAGGTATATACCCAAGAAAAATTTAAATATGTGTTCACACAAAAACTTGTACAGAAATATTTGTAGCAGCGTCCAAAAGGTGGAAATGACCCAATGTCCAGCAACTGATGAATGGATTAACAGAATGTGGTATGTTCATACAATGGAATATTCCCCAACCATAAAAAAAGAAGTACTGACACACACCACAACTTGAATGAATCTAGAAAACATACTAAGTGAAAGAAGCCAGTCATGAAAGACCATATATTGTATGATCTTATTTATACGCAATGTCAAGAATAGGCAAATCTAAAGAGACAGCAAGTAGTAGTTGCTTATGGTTGGGGGTGGCAGGAAGGTAGGGTGAGGGAAAGCCAGGGGCATAATAGCTAAAGGGTACAGATCTCTTTTTGAGGTGATAAAAATGTTCTCAAACTGTGGCCACATATCTGTGATTTACATATCTGTGAATATACTAAAAATCATTGAATTGTGTACTTTAAAAGTGTGAATTGTACAATATGTGAACTGTATCTCCATAAAGCTGTTTAAAAGAAAAAGAAAAAAAAAGGGGGTGACCAAAACAGAAACTTGGACAAAAGATTTAGTGGCACATAGCCAGAAAACTAAACAAACAAACAAGGACAACTATAATCTCCAAGGCAACAAATATGTGGCCCCAGAAAGGAAACCAAATTATAGAACATTATATGGATCAATGAAGAACAATATTGACATAATCATAATAATATAAACATTAAAGTTTAATTTAACCAAAAATTGTGGCATGACTACATTTGAAGAATACAGAAAAGGGAAGTATGTGGGTATGGGACGGGGAGGCAAGTAGTGTAAAAAAGCTAAAACTCCCTCATCTTCCCACTAAAACATCAAGGATACTGTCTAGAAGTGGCAGGGGGAAGAAAAGGGAAGTCATAACAACATATACATATTATTCAGGAGAAAATTCCTGAACAAAATAGCTACAAGAGTTGGAAACAGCTGCTTTTGGGAGGTGGAAATGGAATTGAGAGCTACATACAACTGTGCAAATTTATAACGCTAAACCTCTAGAGCAATCAAGACCCTTAAAAACTGTACTCATCATACATTGGGATGTATAATGTATAAACTCATCCAATGAAGCCAAAACGGATGGCTTTATTAGCATTTAATTACAAAAATGACAACATAGCAAGGCATCGAGTAATGATCAAACACGAAATCTTGAGGGAAAAAAATTTACCTAACCATTTTCTCTGTATAACTCCCAGGAATTTGCTTTTCTAGCCTCATTGCTTTATGATGGTGTAGCTCCAGGCTGGAGGTGGTTCCCAGGTCCAGGCATGTTCACTCTGGATTCGCTGAGTCCAAAAAATGACAATGGAACTGTGGATAAAATGAAAGTTCCTGTGGCCAGGATTCTCACCTGGCCCTGGCTGGCTAGCTCACTGCACATGTGTGGGCAATATGTTGCTATTAACTCTATATAAAGAGGTCCCCCCAGTGCTCTGGGTGACATGGTGGCATGGCTGAAAGGCTGCAGGAGAGCAGAGCAGAGGCTGGAGTGGTGGCAGTGCCAAGGACAGAGGCCCAGAGGCAGACAGAGAGGCCCAGAGGATGGCTGTGCAGGACAGAGGGGTCCAGAGGCAGAGATGGGCTTGCTGCATGCAGACTCGCTCTGAGTGAATGGGATTTTAGTGATCGACCTGCCACCGTGGAAATAAGTTGGGTATAACACTTTCACCCCAAGAACGTTTTACTGTCATTTCTTTGGTCACACTGAATCCATAGTGAACTTTCCTGGGGCTGAAACCCATTGGCAAGACAGGAACGTTGGCAGTAAAAGGGTTTATACCAAGCTTTGTTCTCATGGTGGCAGGTTGAGTGCTAGAATCACATCCGCATACAGCAAGTCTGCATACAGCAAGTCCATCTCTGTCTCTGCGTCCACTCCAGGATCTGCCTCTACGCACTGGGCAGACTCTTTAGATAACAACACAGGCAGTAATGGTGTGGATAAAGTAAAGGTTCATATGGCCAAGATTCTCACCTGGCCCTGGTCAGCTAGCTCACTACACACATGTGGGCAATATGTTGCTATTGACTCTATATAAAGAGCTCCACCCAGTGCCTGGGCAACACGGTGGCATGGCTGCAGGGCTGCAAGGCTGCAGGAGAGCAGAGACTGGAGTAATGACAGCACTTACGACAGAGACTGATACGGCTGCGGGGACAGAGAGGCCCAGAGGCAGAGACTGGCTTGCTACATGCAGATTCACTCTGAGTGGATGGGATTCTAGTGATTGACCTGCCAACGTGGGAATAAAGTTGGGTATAAACCCTTTCATCCCAAGAATGCTCCATTGTCATTCTTCAGTCTCATTAAATCCATAGTGAACTTTTCCAGGGCTGAAACCCATTGGCAAGACAAATGGCTTATTGCCAACACATGTGCAAGCATGTGCCTGTGCAGTAGGCCAAGTATTACATCATTGCATACACACAGTGGGCAAGTAGATTAGGCTCAGGTGAGAATCCTGGCCGTGGACCTCCATCTTCCCTACAGATGGTTACTTTGGGATGTTTAATCCATAAAGCACAGGATTACCAAAATCTATTTTTCAGAAGTCGCCTGCTGTGGGGAAAATGGAAGTTCCTATAACCAGGATCCTCACCTAATCCTAAACTACTTGATAATGTAATTGGCTTATTGCTAGGCTAAAGCTCCCACACCTGTTGGCAATGAGCTATTATAGACTGAATCACTATATAAAGAGCTCCAGCCAGTGCTCTGGGTGGAGGCAGAGATAGAAGTGGATTATGGATTGCAGACCATTGGATGCAGATGTGATTCTAGCACACATCCTACTGCCAACATTCCCTTGACACTTCTTGGTCTCTACGAATCCATAGGGAACTTGCCTGGGGCTGAAACCCTCAGGCAAGACACTTGCACATGCCAGCTACCTCTGAGTAAAAGTCAGAACCATGGATATGTCCGAATCTCATGCTAAGATTTAGCCACCACTAACTTTCATTGCTTATCAGAGCATGAATCTTATGAGGCCATCCAAATAAAAATAAAGAACTTGACACTGCTTAAATGTCAGATTTAATTTCATAATATTAATACCCAATACTCATTGCAAGTTTCAAAGAGAGCAAATATCCTTCATTGTAAGTTACAGGAGAAATTTCTCATCACAGCAATGATTTTCTATCACTGTGCACAGCCATAAAATTTCATAATACTATCAACCCTTTAAGGTGATATGGCATTTAATTTAAGATACTTCTGTCCTAACAAGAGTGGAGAAATTCTCAAACTCACTTCTCAAAGGTTGTGCTTTTCCCCTGGCAGACAAGAGGGTAACAGTTTTTTTCCCATTCCTGGCTGTGAAATAGTGTCTTGCTGTCTTGCCATTGGGCTTCAGCCCCAGGCAAGTTCACTATGGATTCAATGTGACCAAAGAAATTGACAGCAAAACTGTTCTTGGGGTGAAAGGGTTATACCCAACTTTATTTCCAGGTGGCAGGTCAATCATTAAAATCCCATTCACTCAGAGCGAGTCCGTAGGCAGCAAGCCGGTCTCTGCCTCTGGGCTCCTCTGTCTGCACAGTCGTCCTGCACAGCCATCCTCTGGACCTCTGTCCTTGGCGCTGCCACCACTCCAGCCTCTGCTCTGCTCTCCTGCAGCCTTGCAGCCATACCACCGTGTCACGCCCAGAGCACTGGGCGGAGCTCTTTATATAGAGTCAACAGCCATGTATTGCCCACAAGTGTGCAGTGAGCTAATCAACCAGGGCCAGGTGAGAATCCTGGCCACAGGAACTCTCATTTTATCCACACTTGCCAATGGGTTTCAGCCCCAGGCAAGTTCGCTATGGATTCAATGTGACCAAAGAAATTGACAGCAAAACGTTCTTTGGGGTGAAAAGGTTTATTACCCAGCTTGTTCTCCCAGTGGTAGGTCAAGCACTAGCATCTCTGCCTCCGCCCAGAGCACTGGGCCGAGCTTTCTATATAGCACAATAATAGCTCGTTTCCTAAAGGTGTGGAAGCGGTAGCCTAGACACAGGCCAGTTACATCATCAGGTGGTTTAAGTTCAGTGAGGATCCTGACCATAGGAACCTCAACTTCCCCACAAATATCCTTCCATCAACTTGGGTTCTCCTAGAGGTAAGACCTCACTTACCTAGTCTTGTAAGTTATTCAAAGATGTAGCAAATCTAAGAGTGTTTCAGGACAGTAAATGCAAGCTGGAAATGGTACAGATGAAAGCAGTAAGTATTAGTGGTTAGTTCTTTTACCCCTTTTGTAGGTGGAGAAAGACAAATGAAGGAGTAAACCTCTGCTTTCAGATTAGTTCTGGTGAGTTTATCAAGAACTGATCCACTTAGATGAAACTCTCCTTGTTAGCTTGAGTTACAGTTTGGAAATCATAAGATGAATTAGTTACTTTCATCTAAAGTAATGAAATAATCATTTGGGCATTAAATTGGAAAAAAGGTTTGAAGAGGCTGCACTTCTTCATTCTGAATAGGCTCAAATCCTAATTAGCCTAACTAACAGTTCAAAACCAGATTTGTGACAGGAGTTTCAGAAATGTGAATGAACATTAGGGAAAATTCTTGTCAAAAGCAGGTTTTCTGGTATTCATTTGCAATCAGAAAACCTACGTTCAGATCACAGGTGCTCTGACTGTAGCAAGTATAAGGATCCTCTTTGGCTTGTTAAACACTAGTGACTGGGCCCCATCCCCAGAATTTCTGATTTGGTAGGTCGGAGATGGGGCTGGATAATTTGCATTTCTAACAGGTATCCCAGTTAATACTGATACAGCTGATCTGGGGAACAACACTTGGAGAAACATCATTTTAGATATACACCTATCTTAAGTAAATAACTTTAACTTAGTAAAATGAGCTTTCCAAGTCAGTCATAGGAGTGATTTACTTAGTATGTTATAAGACAAACCAAACTTTCATTCGTGTAAGAAACATTGACAAAATAGTCAATATTTGTCTTAAATTAGATATAATTTTAAATCCTTATTTTCAAATGCCATTTTTGCAAATTACTTTAAAAGAAAGTGAGTCATCATTTAGTTAGCATATATCTCTGCAAATGCACATAGTCAAATATCAAAGGTCAAAACTGGAAAATCATGTTATTTAGTAATTAACATGTAATTACAAATTGCATATTTATTATGATAAAAACAATTAATTCAGATCATGTTTGAGACCAGGAGTATAGCTGCCATACTTATGGCTAGCTGAATGATCATCTGTTCTCTTCAATAATGAAAAAAAATGCTAAGATTATTCAAATATTGCACTTGTGGAGCAATCACTGCAACTCTTGAAGCTTGCCAACTGTGACATTTACATCCTAAATTAGTATTAAAATCAAGTGTTTCAAGAAGTAAATTAATTCTCTCCCACCACTAGGTCTGTATTTAAGAAACTGCCTCCAGGCAAGTTTTAGTGACTATTTACCACAATCTAAGTTCAGTGGTTAGTTGTATATGTCAGATATGAATAACTAAACATAGCAGAAACACATGAAACAACCCATCAATTCACCAGGAATTTTTTCAGTAAAAACAAACCACTTTACTAATTCAACAGTGTGTTTTAAATCACATCTATGTTCACTTGTTAGTAACATAATTCCCAGTTGAAACAAAGATAAAGAGCAAAATCCACTTCTAAGTAGACACTGTACATTCACATTATTTAAGAGTTGAGCCCATCTAAACTTTATATCCTCTTCTTTCTCACTTTTTACTCTCAGATGTTTTCCCAGAACTTCATCTGACTTTTGGAGTGTGGTCTCTTTCTACAAACAAACTTGGAAAATTTTTCTATTTTGAAGTTGATTATAAAGAATGATGTACATTCAAAGAAAAGAGAATTATGAAAGGTTTGTGGTTCTCATTCTGCTTTGACTTTGGTTTTAGGAACCTGACACACCCATATGTTCAAATGTCACCTCGCCTGCCAAAGGCATCACTAAATGAAAAGACAGAGAATCCAGAGAAGGCATGTGGTTCCACATGATATTGCTGCAATGAATATAAAACCCAGAGTATTAGTATTTGTAACACTTAACTAGAGCAATTAATTTTACAAAATGTGAATTTTAGGCACATTTATTTGACTGCCCACAAATTTACAGTCTTTCAACTGCCTTATAACCCTTAAGCTTGAGTCAGCATTTTGGATATTTTTTTTATGTAGACACCATCTTTTTAAAACTATGAATTGTTTTAACTGCTGTGACTATGTATAAAATTACTAAGAGTTTCTACTTTCAGCCAAGATGGAGTAACTAAGACTGAATTTACCCTCCCACCTCAAACAACTATAAGTGGGACCCAATGTGTGAAGCAATGATAGTGTTCAAGACATCAGTGTTCAGACAACAAAGAACAGAGACCCCCGAGAAATGGGAAACCTACAAGGGAATGCATCTCCAGACTGGAGAGAGTATCCAGACCACAGCACATGAGGAGGAGAACCCATCCTCCCCAACTCCTTGCATTGAAACTGAGGTTTTGAGGAAGCCAAGCCACTATAGTCCTCAGGTCAGAGTACTAGAGAGAAGAGAGCTTCCCAGAGAGAGAATTCCAGAGGTCTCCAGAGGCTCCCCTTCAAGCTTTCAATAGAGAACTGACCTGTGCATAGTATGAGGAAACTACCCTGACCCCATGCTGGGGAAAGAACCATCTTAAAGATTAGAAGGAACGAAACTTAGAGCTCATGGAGGGCCAAGAACAATGCCTGTTCCCATCAGCCAAACTGAGAAACCTAATGCAAGGAGTTTGGGCAGAATTCTCAGAGGGTATTGCCTCACTAGCTGAGAATAGTTAGACCTGGACTAAATGCAACTGTGGTCCTGCCTAATAAACTTTAAAAGCAAGACCAAGAAGGATCAAACAACTCCCAAGTAACTTAACTGTGTCCCACAACAAACCTCAAGAATAAATACAAAAATATACAACACCAAATAAAGTAAAATTCACAGTGTCTGCATCCAAAAAAGAAAAATTACCAGGCATGCAAAGCAGCAGGAAAACAGGACCCATAATGAAGAGAAACCCAATCAACTGAAACCAGTCCTGAACTAAATTCAGTAAGAAATGCTTTCTGAACAGAAACAATTGAGGCACTAAACTCAGACTGAACTTTCATGGAAATGCCTGCATCCAACTCATTTGCATAGCATACGATTTTCTATTTGAAAAAAAACACTAAAGACCACTAACAGATCAAACCTACTAACCTTACATAATGAACAACATCCCTACACAAATAAAATAACCACAAAAAAAGTGACAGTTGAGATGGCACAACTTGGAAGAGCTGCTCCAGAGTACTGCTGTCCAATATATGCTGGGATCGCTCACAATGACAGAAGTTTCCAGAGACACCTGTCACTCTTCTCAGTGAGTGAAGCACCTGTAATGTGTTACCAACTCAAGCAAAGAAGTGTAAATTATTCCTCCTTCTAGAGAAGGTATGCATTGTGGGCCACCAATTAATCACTGGGCATCTGGGGTCACAGTTGCTTAGAAACAAGCCATCTTAGGATATTATCACATTCACATTTCCTTCTCAATCAACAGAATCACCCATGACAACCTGTTTCCCTTTGTGCTTCACATTTCCCCCAGATCACTGGTTCTCAAGCTTTGTCTAGGATGCATCAGAATCCCAAGGAGGACTTGTGAAAATACAGCCTCAGAGTTTCTGATTCTGTCAGTCTCTGGGGAAGGATCCCAAGAATTTGCATATCTAACAAGTTCACAAGTGATGCTGATGCGGCCTGTCTGGGGACCACACTTTGAGAACAACTCCCCTAAATAATATGTAGGGCCTCTGATTTATTGAACCTGGACTTACAGGAGGAACTCAAGCATGAAACTTTTTAGCAAAGCTAGGATCTTTGGTGGTTATGTTTAGTAAGTCATGAGAAGCCAGGAGCTCAATGGGAAAATATACAAACCTTCCCGGTTTCAAAATTAAAGTTGCAGGGCCAAGGTGATTGTTCTCATGTCTTCTAATAACATTGTCTTCCCACCCACATCCACATAATGTTTTGGAGGATAAGCAAGTTGCTGTGTTGGGGGAGCTGAAATTAGCAGAAGGCTATGTTGTGCTTATATAAGGATTTTCTTTGGTAGATACATCATTTTGGGTCCAAAATGCCTTTGGGAAGCATGGGGTGCCACATGGGCTAGGATCTCCCAAGATTTCCCAAACAAAATTAAATCTGCTAATTTACTATCTTCTTCTAAATTAATGCAGAACCTATAGGATAACAACTACCATATTTCATCAAATCTGATATTCACCAAAGAATTATTTTATGTAGCACCAAGAAGGAAAATAAAATACAACCATTAAACTATGGTACACAACATCAATTTTAAGATTCACCTTGATTTCCAAAATGTTAAAATATGATCTTAAAATCAAGGGAGAAAAAGACAGCAGAGTAGGAAGGCAAGGCAGAAACCTCCTCCCAAAAATACATGAAACACAAAAATACAACAAATACAATTAAACCTGAAAATGACCTGAAGATTGCAGAACTGACTACTTACATCTGCAAAGCCGAGATCCAGTGGGACACAAACGCTCCCCCAACCCCAGTCCACAGGCAGAAGAAAGAGGAACAAAGTAGGGAAGGTATAGGAGCCCAAGATCACTGAGCACCTGGCCCTGGAGACCTTCTCCAGGAGCACAAGCCCACATTATATGGGGATCAGTGGAGCTGAGCAACAAAGACAGGCAGAACATTCGAGGAGGCTGAGATTCCAGCCACTTGTGGAGAACAGGCACTGCTCTGCTGCACACCTCCCCCACCCCCCAGAGACAGAAGCAAAGCAGGCAGTTTGAAAGACTGTTCAACAGTGGGAGAAGTGCCAGAGGGGTGAGTATTGGATGGAGCTCTCCTCTCAGGAGAAAGGGCAGGTGGACAATACCTCTGCAGTCCACCCTCAGCCCAACAGGTCACAAACTCTCAAGACCACCAGACGCTCCATCCCCCTCCCTGGCAGTGCTGCCCCAAGGCTCCTCCCTGGGCCCATGCAGCCAGCAGACAACCCGTCTGGCTCCGTGATGGTGTCACTTTGCTGCAGGTAGGCAGAGGGAGACCCTCCCAACTTCCTCAGCTCCATTTCAGCCCAGCTAGGGAGGTGCCTGCAGGAGCCAACCCTGGAAGTGCCTTCCTCCCAGCAGGCACCAGGTCCTGCACGCCAGCAGCTCATACCATTGCCACAGACCAGGCAGAAGGCAGCCACCCACAGAAACTGCAGCAGAGATTTCTGCACTGATCACAAAGGCCTGGCTGAAGCAAACCGCCTGCCTAGGATCAGACCACTACAAGCCAGACAGAAGGTGGCCCCGCCCACTGCACACCGATAGCTGGGGCTCCTGCACTGGAAAGTAAAGAGGCTTGAGCTTCTGGGCACTGGCGGGCACCTCCTTCATAAAGCTATTACTCCATAGGAAGAAATGCAGAAACCCTGGCAAAATGAGGCAGAGAAATATGTTCCAAACAAAACTACAAGATAAAACACCAGAAAGAGGGCTGAAGCACAAATCACCAATCTTCTTGATAAAGATTTCAAAGTAAGTCATAAACATGCTAATGGATCTACAGAAAAATATTCAAGACCTCAAGGAGGACTTCAACAAAAAGATAAAAGATCTGCAAAAGAACCTCAGAGCTGAAGAGTATAGTATCTGAAATGAAACGTACAATGGAAGGATTTAATAGCAGATTCTCACAGGTTGAAGCTGTGAATGATATGGAAATTAGGGAACAGGAAAACAATGGAGCCGAAAAACAGAGAAAAAGGATCTCTAGGAATGAAAGAATGCTAAGAGAGCTGTGTGACCAATCCAAATGGAACAATATTCATATAATAGGAGTACCAGAAGAAGAAAAGGGAGAAAAAAGGAAAGTCTCTTTGAGGAAGTAACTGTTGAAAATTTCTGCATCTGGGGAAGGAAATAGACACTCAGGTCATGGAAGTTCAGAGAGCCCCTAACAAAAGGTGCCCGAGGAAGACCACAGTAAGACATATAACAATTAAAATGGCAAAAATCAAGGATAAGAAGAGAGTACTTATAAAAGAAATCCTATCAGGCTATCAGCAGACTTCTCAGCAGAAACTTTACTGGCAAAAAGGACCTCCAGCCAAGAATCCTCTTCCCAGCAAGATTAACATTTAACTTTGAAGCAGGGATTAAACAATTTCCAGATAAACAAAAGTTAAAGGAATTCACCACCACTAAGCCAGCCCTACAGCATATGTTAAAGGGACTGCTACAGATGGAAATGTTCCTAAGGCTAAATAGCTTTCGCCAGTCAAAATAAACCCACAGTAAAAGGTAGCAGACCAATTAATTACCAAGCAAGTATGAAATTAAAACAAAAGAAGCAAAGTCAACTACTCACAAAATCAATCAAGGGATACACAAAAAGTGCAGATTATGACATCTAATATATAAAGTATGGAGAAGGAAGGAAAAAATGTACCTTTAGATTGCATTTGAAATAGAGAACTTAGCAATTTAAGATAGCCTGTTAAAATCAATAAAACCAGGTATTTAAAAAAATGTGTCCTAGCCTTGGTAACATTTGAGACCATATCTTCATATGTTATCACACTTCCTTACAACAGCTAACGTGCTGATTGTTCAATGCTTATATGGAGCTATGTAAGATCAAAAGGAGACAGTCTAGCAAATTTATAGATTTTTTTTAATAAAGAACATTTTAAAACTTTTTGTTCTAAAATAATTTTAAGTTTAAATTTGCAAAACTAGAGTAAAAAAGTTCCATAAAGGCTTTTTTCTTAACCACGAGAGAGTAAGTTGCAGACATCATGCCCTGTTAGCACTTAAATACTTCACTGCATTTCCTAAGAAAAAAGATATTCTCATATAACTATAGTGCAGTTGTCTCCTAAGTCAAGAATTAAATATTAGGATCATTATCCACTAAGCAGCCCATATTACTATTTTTCCAATTTTCCCAATACTCTCCTGTATAGCATTTAGTATAAGATACAATCCAGCCTCACACATTACAAGTAGTTGCCATGCCTGTTTGTCGTTCATGATACAGACATTCCTTAAGGTAATAGAATAATTAGCTTACAACATGGACCTCAGTTTGAGTTTGATGATCCTTCCTCAAAATTAGATTCAGGTTATATTGAATACCTTTTTGGCAGGAATATCACTGAGGTGATACTGTGTCCTGAGTGTATCTTATATCGGGAGGCACATGCAGTCATTTTGTCCCATTTGTGGTAACATTAATTTTGAAGACTTGGTGAAGGTGGTGTCTGTCAGGGCTCCTCATTCTAAAGTTACCTTTTCTTCCTTTATAATTTGCAGGAGAGACTTTCAAACCATCTAAATATCCTTTCACCCAATAGCTTTAGCATCCATTGATGATTCTTGACTGAATTACTAGGATGACTTTTGAACATTTTTCAAGAAAGATTTCAGCAAATCCTAATGTGTTCTACTGAGGAGACTCGTTTTCCTCATGATAGCCACTGAGCTTTCTCTATTTTATGGTGTTCATAGTTTTTGAGACGTTGTTTTAAGAAATACAGATCTATAAGGAGGAACATGAGTCTTTTTCTTCCCAGCTTTACTGAGGGAACATGATTCTCATTTAGGGAAATTCAGGGAAGGATTTGATGAGGGAAAATCTATCCCTCTACCTCATTTTATCTCCAACAGAGAATAGAGTATATAGACCAATAGAGTATAAACAAAACTGGAGAAAGTAGGGGCAAAAATCAATTCTATTTAGAATATATAGGTCATTTTTAAAAGACATATTTAATACTTATGAAGGGTAAAAAAAAACACAGGAAATATGAAATAGTGATTCTATTCTTAGTGATTCAATCTAAAGACTGAGTTCAAATCTTATCTCCTGAACAGTTTTTAGAATATTCCTATGTAGCAATGGGACAGTTAGATTTTGGCCTGTTACAAGGAGGAACTGGATAGGATGAAAGATATGAAATTGCCATTTTATAGTTCAAAATGGATGCATGTCAGCAATCCATGCACTTGCTAGCTTCCTGTGATTGCAAGTGCTCCAGTCAAATGATCCCCAGTCAAGGAGGATGTTACAGAGTAAGGCCATCCATGCAGCAGCAAGAGAAAGGGGGCTATGTGGACCCTGATGCCCCTCTCATCGTAAGAGTCCATGTTTTCATGATGGTTTATACACAATCCTCTTTCAGGCTGAATCCAAAGAGGGACTTCTCTCTGCTTCCTTAACGTGGTAGATTCACCTCCTTCATACTGTGTTTGCTTACTCATTTTACTCTGTGGCTATAGAATACAGGGAAAGTCATTTGGATATGAAGAGAGAGGTTGACCCCTGAAGGCTGGAGAATTTGTATCAACACAGGTTATACAAAATGGAAAAGTTTATAACTGGCTGTAGGAAAAAAATCACTGTTTGATCTAAACATTGGCTGAAACCAAATACTACATTTTACTCCAAGTGTCTTCAATGATAAATTTTGAATAACTGAATCTACAATTGTTTATGAAATTATTATAAGCCTGACCCTTGTCTTCTTGACAAGTATGTTATAGGATTTGAGTAGTTGATCTCTGCCAAGAATTTGAGTTTCTTGAAGGAAAATATTACATAAAAATAAAGAATGTACTGCATTGATGCATTATGTTCATTTTGAGGTGACTAACTTCCCATTTATAAAACTGGATCTCTAAATACACATAGCAAGCTGTAGTTAGTAAATTCAAACATCATAAAATAAATGATGGATTTTCTCTAGTTTAAATCGTGCTGTTGGGACTAATTCTGCCAATTTGAAGGTTATTTCTAAATAACCAAATCCTCATTTACACTGCTAACTAGCTCTTTAGTACTTTTGCAAATAGAACATATTACATTCCTATCATCTAACAACTTTCCCATTAGCTACAGTAAATACCCTGCACTTTCGTTACCCATCAGTTCCCCCGTAGAGTTATGGGTTATAAGTTTAATCGATTCATTTGCATATCCAGCTGAGGTAAATTAGAAAAAGTCGCCACACTCATTACACTTTATTGCATTACAAACACAGATGTCTGTTTTCCTAGACCCGCTTAACCTTGACCTAAAGAGATTAGAGTAATACAGTGAGAAAATACACACTGTTCACTTGGCTTCTCACATCTGAACTACACTGAATTTCCTAGAAAGAGAAATTTTCATCTTTTTAATTAAGAAAATAACCTTTGAAAAAAAATCACAATAATTAGATATTGCTTTCCTTACTTATGAGTTACTTGTAAAAAAAAAAACTTTAACTTTCATTTCCCTGGACAAAGACACATGAGAAAACTATTTCTGTAAAGACAAAGTTCACTACATTGAAAAAATACTTTCTTCAGCAGGTAATATTAATACCCAGCCACCAGCTGCCATCTAGCTTACTGTTAAAGCTGGTGAGTTCATCTCATAAAATTACTGGCCAAAAGGCCAAAGAATGGGCAGCCCAGGACCCAGTGGGCTTTTGCTCATTAGGTAATATCAAATGTCTCCATCACTGGTACTTTTATAATCTCTCCTAATGCCCTGATATCACTCCTGGAAGATTCTTTATGCACACCTATGCAAGCACATGGTGCAGGGAGAAAAACCATTTGCTTATGATTATGTGCTGTTATCTTTATATATCATTTGTATATCTGACTTGTTAATAGTTATAATCAAAAATTCAGTGCAAAATTAAACTTGAAGAAATATCTTTAGGCCAAACATGAACATTAGCAAAACAATATGTATATGATACTCAAGGCAGCTTGAAGGGAGCCGCTGAAACTAAACCACAGCCAATGTACAAATGAACCATTTTCAAGCACAACCATGTAGAACATGGAAAATATTTGGCTTCATACTCAAGTTAAAATTGTGTAAGTATGTGAGGCTACATGGGCCCAGAGAGATGTTTCCTTCATAAACACATGGACAGAAGGAGCTAAAAGAGGAAAAACTAGAAAGAGGAGGTAACAGGTAAATATTTAGATGCAAAAGTTCATTTAGGTAACATATGAAAAATGCATGCCCCAGAAAGGCTTTATATCAGTAAACAAAAAAACCTCAGTAGACACACAAAATTGTGTTTTAGCTTGACAGATAAGGCATCCTTACTGTGAAGCTAATGAATTTTCACCTTTAAGGCCTTTCATTTGGATAGCCCATTTCAGAGCCCACAGTAGCCCTTGCAATATGTTTTTATAAAATATTCAAAACCAAGGTATTTTTAACCATAATTAG
Source organism: Smutsia gigantea (assembly GCA_032199065.1). Taxonomy (NCBI): domain Eukaryota; kingdom Metazoa; phylum Chordata; class Mammalia; order Pholidota; family Manidae; genus Smutsia; species Smutsia gigantea. The sequence continues at coordinate 71,086 of JAVSCE010001033.1, read as the reverse complement.
TTAAGACACTGTCTGCATTTTGACTTCTCTGACACACTTCCCTTTATGTCAACAGGCATGAGAACACCTGCAGGCATTCTTGATGTCTGATAAAGGGGACACTGAATTGGGAATACACTGATTTGGAGCTTACGAGACATAGTGATGTGTTTTACTGTCCCTTCCATGTGTGCCGGAGTTAAGTTGTTCATCTTCCCAGAGGAATGGTTTCCAGGAATACTCCCTACCCCACTGTGACCACTCACAGGACATGAAGTCACAAGACCAGAATTGATACCATGATATGACAAGGTATACAGCCAGAAGCTAGTCTGTAAAAAATTCTTCCCATCATCACATATACAAAATTGGAAGCAGAGGATTCAACTCTCATTAATGCAGTCTAAATAGAGCTCTCTTCTGTCAGAAATGATAGTGTGTACAACTGAAACACACCATGTATTTTCTTTCTTCTTTTCTTAATAAGAAAGCTAACACACACCATTTTAAGTACAGTTTAGAAAGCTGTCTTACAAGGTTTCAATAAAGTATGGAAGAAATTACAGACTCCTGATTGGGATGTATATAAATTTCCTTAAATTTATTTATTAAAGAACTGAAAATTCAGATAATAATAGAGTATGCAACAAAAGAGATAAAAATGAGCATTTAAATCAATAGAAATTACTCTGACATGAAAAAAAGACTTGTATCAGAAATGTTTAAATCATGCCAAAAGCAGTAATTCATTAAAAGAAGAGAGAAAATTTTGACTAGTCATAATGAATACACTCTTGGATTGTTTGATCACTAAATTAATAGAGAAGGAACTCAAAGGAACACATTAGGAAAAGATTAAATTTCTTGAAGTTCTGATATTGATAAAGTAACATAAAATTTACAATGTGCAAGGACATTGACAAAATGAGTGTTCTCAATTCAAAGACCAAGACTATTCACAATCTGAGAAAACTTGAAATGCCTTGAAATCTCATGGTCCAAACAGAAAAGAAACCTGGGGACAATTTTCCTAAATTTTAATCCCAAACAATCTTAAATTTTTACATGACATTACCAACAAAGTTAGGATACTAAAATAATTTCCTAAGCATCAGCAATAAAAAAAAAAATGCTAATCGGCCATGCTAGAAAAAAGGTTGAATTATCTTTCTGTCCTCTCAATAGAAATCAACATTTAAAAAATCATTGTCAAATATGTGTATCAAATCATCACATTGTACACCTTAAACTTATACATCAATCATATCTCAATAAAGCTGGGGGAAAAGGAAATTAAATTTAAAACTCATTGTCAAGACTATGTAGCCAAAAACTATATGGAAAAAGTATCATTGAGCTGTGCTGGGCAATTAATAAAATGGCATATTACTTTCCTGCATCAGGTGGTTTTTGTTGTACCTGCTTTTTAAGCTTTGTAAATTTGGGGTTTTTTTTAATTTAAATATCTACCTTCACCTTAACTTTGTACATATCATTTTGTGTTTTCTCAGAGAGGGCTCTAAAATTGCATAAGCTGTAGGCCCTCCACCCTTACCTCAAAACCCCGCTGTCTATCTCATGTAGGCATGTCTGCTGCAGAAAAGACTGCAGCAGAATGTTCACCGGGAATCAAGGTTTACCCAGACATGCTGTTGTTCAGAGTCCTGAAGCAGCAAAAAGTGAAGATCAATGTGAAACTTCCTTATGAAAATGGGAGTGACCTTGTATCTCAGGGGATACACCCCTCCCAAAAAATATCAACAGCAACCCCTGCCTTTGCCTAGAAATGGAGTCACTGGTGCTTTCTCAACTGCTGCAGTATCGATTCTCAGCAAAGCACCACAGAATACCAGGTCTGAAGGACTATGCACAAGCTTCCTTGTTCAGATTATTTCCCTTCTGAAGCACATAATTTTGATTAAAGAGTTACTACTGGAAAAAAAAATGAGAGTATAGGAGAGTCAAACTATCAATCTCCATTTTCCTAATTCTGGATACTTACTTAGGTTGGTAAAAATAAGGGGTTTTCCCTAGTCAAACCTTCAATGTTTCCAAAACATAAATTAGGTCAGCAACTCTTCTTCAGACCTATAAAATTTCCTTAGTCCTCACTCACATTTGCTATGTATAACCCCTTGCTTTTGTCCTCCCAAAGTACTTCTCCGGTTCCTATATGATAAGATGCACTTATGGATAGCAACATGCACTAATGGCAAATTCATTCTGAATTCTTTTGTAAATACAAAATCTCTGGAGGATATAAAAGAAAGGCTTAGAATATAAACTTTACTTTAGGCCAGCTGGTTGTCATTTGGCCTACCTTGATATCACTTTAATCCCCAGCAATGAGCCAGTCTTTATCCTCAGAGCAGCAAAAGACTCTCAAATGTAAAACAATGAACACTTATGAGACCCTTGCTGATGCATTTCTGCAAGAGATTTGGTTAGTTTTTCCAGCAAAGAATCTTAGACTCACATTACTGAAAAGGGCTCAAAGAGGTCATCTTCTGTACCAAACTGCCAAAACAGGCTGCACTTAAGATAATCAAAAATGATAGTCATTGCTCCAGTTCTTAAAATTTTTGTGGGACAGGAGTTTCTCTCAATAATAACTCTGCATTGGTTTCAGGAGCACTGATGCTGAATGAAAATCTATAATGCTGGCAAACTGATCAATACTTCCTCAACTGCAAGAACACTGTAAAGATGTCTACATCAGAAGAAACAACTGGCTCAGAGAATTAAGGTAATGTGTATAATTCCCAATGGGAAGGTTTCACTCCCCCATGAAACATTTAATCAAGTTAGGCATGAGGAATCATAGGAGTTTATATAGAAAAGGAGGTTTTCATCCAACCCTTTAATTCATATCCTCATTAACTGTCTATCCAATGGAATGCTAATCTATACAGACCAAGTTTTGCTGGACTGAAAGGAAATCCCCTAGACAAAGAGTCCTTTTGATTTGCCAGAAATATCATAAATATTTTTAGAACTAAAAAAGGTACAGAACAATAGGTACCATATAGAGTATAGATTAAATGACTGGTCCTAAATATTCACTCTTCCTTGCACCCAAACCCTTGCCATGGCCTCACAATGGGCTTGGGACAATGGCACATGGGCAGAAGTAACAGTGAAGTGGTGTCTCTGGGATGTTGTCCTACAATTCATACATGACTGCTCTCTGTTTTTGTCCTCTGGTACATACAGTTCTGTTACTGTGCCATCTGCATTCCCCTATTCTGTAATCATGGATGGCTGTAAAATGGACACAGGTTTGTTTTCTTTTTTCCTATTTTGTTTAATTTTGTAATCTCACCTAGACCTAGATCACAAAGTAACAAATACCAAAAAAATTATTGATCCCATCAATGTTTCCACGATAAAATTTGGTATTAAGTTACATTCAAAGTACCTACCTACAAACATCTAGTGGTTCTCTTTAAGGATAACTGAAAAAATTAGTGACATGGCAACTTTAAAAGCTTTAACACATTTTAGAGATGGTCATTTATCAGACAAGACCAAGAGGTTGATTTGCCCAAGGTCACCAATGCTATGTGATGGAAAACCCAGGAAAAGAAGGTTACCCAATGCTCAGAGAAATTCCTATACCCTTAAGATTCAAATCTAATTCTGATAGGAAGGTAGAAACCAACAACCAATCCTTAAAGAGACAAGTCAGTGTGAACCCAGAGGGTGTCTGGAGAGGAAGAGAAGGAAGGGGAAAGGGTATGAGACGGTTTTGGTTAATGAAATGAAAAGATAAAATAAAATTTCATCACAAGACAAATTGTTTCGAAAACATGTTGGTAACAACCAAGTTGATGTTTATCTCAACACAAGATTTTGGGAGAGTAGAGTTTTTTGCCTTCATAACTTTAATACAATTGCACAAATCATAACATTTATTTAATGGCTCTCATCCTGTATTACACAGGGTTCTCAAAAGAAATTGAACCAATAACCAATAGGGTATGTGTGTCGGGGGTGGGTGAGTGGGTGTAGGAGGAATAGAGGAGAGAGTGTGGCAGGGGTAGATTTTAAGGAATTAGCTCATGCAGTTGTGGAAACTGGCAAACCCCAAATCTGCAGGGTGGACAACCAGGCTGGAGACACAAGGAAGTAAATATTTCATTTCTAATCGAGGGCAGAATTCCCTCTTCTGGGGGAAGTAGTGTTTTTTTTTTCCATTAAGGACTTCAACTGATTGGATGAGGCCCACACACATTATGGGGGGTAATCTGCTACAGTCAAAGTCAAGTCTACTGATTTAAATGTTAATCTTGTAAAAAAAAAATACCTTCACAGAAACATCTAGAGTAATGTTTGACCAATTATCTGGCTACTGTGGCCAAGCTGACACATCAAACTAATCATCACATCCAGCCATCTGTTCAATAAGCTTTCATTCAGTGTTACAATGTGAAAAACACTATTAAGTACTGCTCACATAGAAATGTTAGGTGCTGCGCTAATGCTTTTATTTACAACACCAACTGATGGAAACTACATTGGTTTGGCATGCTTTTTGACCAACAACTTTTGCACATATCTTGAAACCGTTACTGTCTTTATATTACTTGCCACAAGATTAATTGGCAAGTGTGATTACAGAGCACATGGACTAATGCTGCTCTTAAGATATGAGTAAGAAAAATACCTTAGTGTATATTTCAAATGACAAACAACAATGCTCTAATTTGAATATGGGTACATGAAAGACAAATACTTTATCTTCTTGCCATTGTGATGCAAACCAAGGTCTAATTTTTCAAGTAATTTACTGATAATTGTTTTGAAAATAATGCCTTGAAGTAATTAATTTTTTTAATGGCCAACAGTGTTTTGAAAAGGACAAAATGGCCTGGGCAGAAAAGACAAGAAAAATATTAGGTTATTCTAAAAAAGAGAGACTATGACTTAAAAGGTCACCTAAATCACGGGCTGTTCTTTTTATCATTCCTTTTTTCTTAGGTTAGGAGGTTATTAACCTGTATCCTGGGGGTGAGTAAGCATCAATTGCATCAGTGGGACAGATAAATGAAATGCAAGTTAAACAAATTCATGAGGTCTTAACAGTATTTTTAATAAAAAATCAAAGGTAAAAATGTTTTCTCCATTTAAATTTTCGAATCACAGAAATGGGGGAAGCAGCTGGATATGTAAACTAATGCCAGGAAAAACAACAGGTTTTTGGTTTTGTGTTCCCCGTTCCTCACTCTACACACCAGCATGTTAACAAATCCACTTTAATATCATTCCAGTGGGCACTTCTTTAATCAGTATTTTTTTTAATGGCTTTCTTTGAGAAATTCCTACCTACTCTTTTTTCAAATTATAATGGCATATCTAAGGGCCACGCCTGGGTTTTCACAATCACTCAGCCATTAAAGGACAAAAGTAATATTTTGTACCATTTTCACCAGTGATTATAATTTCAAAAGCCCCAGCTTTCAACCACTTCACTATAAAGAATATTTCCCCCTAGATTATCAGTCCCATAGTCTATGAAAGTCCTGTAGATTCCTGGATCTGCCACTTACAAACTATGTGACCTTAGACATAGAATTCTTCTCTCTCTGCCTCAGTTTCCTCATCTGTAAAATGTGGAAATTATGGAGTTGTTATAAAGAATGAATGGGGTGGATCGCTTCTCGGCCTTTTGGCTAAGATCAAGTGTAGAATGAATGGGTTAAGATTTCTAAGGGAGTTAGAACAGTGCCTACTACATAATAATCGCAATTGTTATGTTTTATTTTTTACACAGATTAAGACCCAAACTAAGTACCCACAAAAGTAACTTGCATCATAAAAGAACATTTGCTGAACTACCTTCCCTTCCTCCTTTCAGTTCCATGACGCCCTGCCCTGCCTCAGCGTCAGCTTCTGGAGGAACCCAAATTAAAACAAGCCAACTGATATGATATCTTAGAAAATACCATAGTTATGGAAAGGGTTTCGATCCTCCTTGGGATGCTGGTGTAATTAGAACTTGTTGGCAAGAGTACCACTCTGATATCCCTCTGGACCTTAAACTTTACCACCTGTGTATGGCCTGGCCCTTAAAATCGGTGAGTAAAGAATGAACTAATCGATAAACTGAACAACTAGCTGACCATGCAATCTAATCCACCCATTCTTAATGCTCCCTTATGCTTCTCCTACCTCTCATCATGTTGACCTTTGCATTGTTTTACACACACACACACACACATAACATCTTACCATCCTGTCTCATCTTGAGCTGGTGCTCTACCTAGAAAGCATTACCTTCCCCATCCCAGGTTCATCTCAGAGCCATGATTTCCCCTCATCCAGTGGGATGCTGGTAAGTGTTTCAAAACCACCTATGGGTAGAAAGAGCCCTGAGTTGCAGTGTTTGCCAATTTCTGTGGTGTAAATATGCCCATGGTGGCTGATTTCAAGCTATTAAGGTCATCAACCAGCAGGAAAAATTCCTAAAAATGTAACAATAGGCTGCAGAGAGGCAATATAAGCTATAGCATACCAGCTTTCCTGATCCTCCTCTCCAAGTCCTGGCCCCCCAACTCTGCACCCAGCATGTATGATTTGCACCCCTACCCAGAACTTCCTCTCTCCTTAGAGCATCTTATATTTAACTTCCATTATTCTCCTCATCAGACATTTGAGAACTTGCTTTATCTCCCTACAGATTAAAAACTCTGAGGGCAAGTTCATTGTTTTATTCCTTGTTAAAACCCCTACAGAATTTGAGCAAAGGGGCCCAGATGATAGAGCTTTGAAACATCAACTTCCCAGGGCTCACAGCAAGACGGAGCAGAAAAACAATGATTCACAGAAATATTCAGGAAGAGTTTTTACCTGCTCAGAAAAGGTGGTATGAAATTTCTGTCTTTTAGTAGGGAAAGAACTGACAGCTTGAATGCTTGATCCTACCCAATGTAAAAGTCAGTCATATAAGAGATAAAAGGTAACACTAGCTCATTTGCCTCCTGCTTTCTATTTTGTCCCCAAGGCATGCCATCTAGGGCTCAACACAGGGAAATGAATTGTCCTACAGAAGAGGATTCCCACTCTCTCCATCTCCCTACCAGCAAAGGAGGTGTTGCTCTCTAAGAACATGAAATCACTGAAGATAAGGATGATGTCTTCTTTGCTTTTATAATGCCCGGGGCCAGCCCAGTGCTTGGCACCTTGCAGGAATTCAATAAAATGTATAGTGAGTAGCAAAATGTTTCATCCAAAAGAGGCAATGGATTTAGACTAATAGTAAAGTTGGTGTTATTTACATAACATCCTTTTCAACTGAGCCAAACTTTACACTCACCCAGAGGATGGACTGTACTAGTAGTGAGGACGCCTGTTTGCCCCAAAACCTAAACACCTGGAGACCTGTGAGTTCTCTAGATGCTTGTCCTTAGGATGACAGCCAAGGCTCAACCACTGTTCATTCATTCCTTCATTCCGCATCTTGACCCAGTGCTAGACATTAAGCACGTGTCTTTCAAGTCAACAGTCATTTTATATCCAATGCCAAAGAAAAAAATTAAGTTTCTTGATATTCTTCAATTCCAGGGATACGAGGCATGACATGATAGCATAACAACCTTAAGGTAGCACTTGCTTCCAAACGCACACCCAGTACATGAAACCCATGTAAGTCTCTGTTTCCCAAACTATAAATACATGAGTTACATACGAAGAGAATTGCTACTGGAAGGTCTATGAACACTAACAGTATATTATTAAATGTGTTAAGATACAGACCTAAGGAGAGAACAAGCTCAAAAGGCTTGCTTGAAAAACTCAAGAAGCCTTTTCCAGATTTCTCAAAAAGTTTTCCTGTTATAAAACCTAAACTTATTGGTATTTAATACTGGGGTTTATCTGTAAGTTAGACACTTGTCTGTGCCAGCAATGTGATATAGCCAGTCATCAGTAAGTACTGTTACCTTTATTGACAAAACATGTGCCTTATCTAACAACTTCTCACCATCTCCACTGCTGTCCTCCTGGTCAAGCCTCCACCACCTCTTTCCAGATCATTATAATGGTCTCCTAAGAGATCAAAGTCATCTTCATAAATTAGAAATCAAGCTTTGTTCCTCCCTTGGTTAAACTCCAATGATTTCCACAGATCCCCCAAGAGCGCTCTCACTTCTGACACTAACTGCAGAGTTCAGGGGTTCCCAAGACCATCCTCACTTGTGACACCAGTTTCAAGTTGTAGTTTGTTCCTGAGACCACCCTCAAGATGCATGATTTGCTATAAGTGTTAGGCAGAAAGACAGATATGAGCCGGATGAAAGGAGGGTGGGGCCCACCAAGCACTCAGGGAGTTAATCAGAGAAGGCCAGAGAGCCAGAAAGGAATCATACCCTTTGCAATGTAAGGCCATTCCACATACTCTGAATCTAAGCTGACCCTGAGACTTGCTCTAGCTAATGCAGGGGAGATAGGGCAGAGACATGGGAATATCTTCATGATTAATTTTTCCTAAAAAAAGCTGAGATGTGAATATCATAGTGGGAACAAGAGGGACTTATCTTGAGGCTAAGAGCAGAGAGTCGGGGTTAGATTCCTAACATATTCTTTGACAATCAGCCAATGACTTATCTTAAGACAAGGTAAACTGTCTTAACTGACGTGTTCCCAGGGCTTGGGAGTGGCCACTAATCTTAGAGAGGAAAAAAAAGTTTGTCCTACTTTTTTTATTACATAAAATTACCTAGAGAAGTGACTACAATGTTGCCTCTCACTGGAGATAGACATCATAAGAACACCTGACAAGCCTACACCCCCCGACTCTTTACTTTTATCCCATTCTTGAAGCTCCTTATGAGACAGAATCCCAGCTTTTGGGTGCACCTCCTCCTCTTTGAGGTTGCCCACACTCACCTTTCTTCGAGTGTGTCACTGTCTCTGTTCTACTCCAGATAAATAGGGAGGGGCTACTGAGAACTCTGATTTGGATTTACAAGTTCACGTTGCCTGGGTGACCCAGAAAGAACTTCAGCTCTACAGTCATGCTCCTTAGTAACCTGCCTGAAGATCTTTTTTTTTTTTTGCCTTTGGGAAGTTCTCAGAATATATCTCACTCCATCCAGTGCTCTGTGGCTCCCCCAACTCCTGGGGTAGTAGGGACTTAGTTTGCATGCTGTGAAGATTCAAGCAGACATTGGACACCAGGTGACACTGGCTTTAGGAGTTGGCAAGGGATTATATCCTATGCCATGAAGAGTCAAGTGGACACTGTATGCCCAGTGGCTCTGGCTTTAGGAGTTGGCAAGGGATTATGCCCTATGCACAACAGCAGTTCAATGAGCTTTCCTTTCCTCCCTGTTTTTCCTTCTTCTCTGCTTTATTCAAGTAAACCTGCCTTTATCTACCTTGACTCTAGCCTGCTTCTCCTTTGGAGTGCATTAAAATAAAACTTTCATTCTCCTTCACTACTGTGTCTCTGCCTTTCAATTCTTTATTGTGGCAGGGACAGGAACCAAGGAGAACAAACCCAACCCCCCTAACAGAAGGACCCAGAGACTCACATATACATATACGCACAAACACGCATGCATACATGCCCACACAGACTACACACACTACACACACACACACTCACACTACCACATTACTGTTTTCCTCATAGAACTCTTTAAGACCCAAATTATATTATTTATTACCTCTCTATTGTTTACAACAGAATGTTGTGAGCTCCATTTTATTCACCAATCTTTTACCAGTGTACAGATTGGTACCTCATATTTGTGATTTGAGTATGTGCCTAATATGAAACAGGTATAGACACAAAGAATTTTTTGTTAGCAAGAGACTAGACATTGTATGCCATTTATAATCAACCAAGGGAAAACACTAACAGGAATGTATGAATGATTGAATTAATGGGTCTGATTTTCCCACATGGATTGTCAAATCAGTGTCATTATTTTGCGGCCATACATTATGCTGGTGACTTAACTCTTCCGGGTTATCAGTGGTAGAAAAGAAAATACAAGATGCCAGGCTGAACCTAGGAGACCAAAAGGTGAGTCTCCTGACCTCTTCTTCCATATCAGAAAATCTGAGTTCCTACTCAGTGTTACCCAATAAAAAGTACAAGCTAATTATTCAGTGATTAAAAAGACATGAGCTATCAAGCCATGAAAAGACATGGGCCAACCTTAAAGGCATATTTCTAAGTGAAAGAAGACAATCTGAAAAAGCTAAGTATTGTATGACTCCAACTATATGACATTCTGGAAAAAACTATGGAGACAGTAAAAATAATGGTGCTTGCCAGGAGCTTAGCAGGGGGGGTGGGAGGTTGTGTAGGGACTGATAGGTGGAGCACAGGGCAGTGAAACTGTCCAATATATACTATAGTGGTGGATACATGTCATTATGCATTGTCAAAATCCATAGCATATTCAACACCAACAGTGAACCTGAATGTAAATGATGGGCTTTAGTTAATAATGATGTTATCGATATTGGCTCATGGATTGCAATAAATGCATCATGCGAAGGCAAGATGTTAACAGGGGAAACTGGGCAGGGAGGAGGGAGCATGTGTGTACCTTCCCTTCAATTTTTCGTAAACCCAAAACTGTTCTAAAATATAAAACCTATTAATTGTTTTTAAAAAGTACGAGCTGCATTTCTTTTCATGGAAATTTGAGAGGCTATTTCCTCAATTCTAAATGTATTAAGACACACAGTTATCCATTTTTTAGTTAATTACAACCTGTTTTCCCATCACATTTCAAAATTCTATGTAGCAGATGGTGAAAATGTCTATTGTGAAATGCCTAGAAAGTATTTCTGTTCAAGAATAGTAGCTATTATCCGGCGTTCTTCACACAGGGTAGGGTATGGGAGGGGGGGGGAATAGGGAGCCACACATTGTGCGACAGGGTGGAGAACAGAGAGCAAACACTCAGGGTGTGCACTGGAATAGAGGGTACTCCTAGAGGAATTAGAAGTAACCCCCACCAGGAACCTAGGGAAATCATTTATACAGAGAAAGAAAAGACTTGTTTGAAATTCATTCACACTGGCAAGTTCAATGGAAAAATTTCAATGTAAATAACAGGAGACCTTAAATGTGTGCTTGCTGAACACTGAGGCATTGGTGGCACAATCCAAGCAGAGGTTTCCGCATTGACCAAATGTTGCCTCTTATCACAGCAGAACGCCATTAAAAGGGAAGCCCTGAGAATGTCCCCAATGTAGATTAAGGCCAATCAGATACCCCTGTGTGAAATTTTTAAAGATTTTATTTTTCTCTTCTGGTAGTCCATTTGGATTGGATAGGATTTGGGAGAGTAAAATTTTGCCATTTTCTTAACCTGAGAATTGAAGCAGAATTTAAAGAGATGAATGTGGCTTTATCCATCCCCAGAAGCATCTTCACCTTTATGCCGCCACCTCCTCATTCATCATCTGAATAAGCCGGGGACAGTTATTCAGGGAACAATGGCAGAAGCGCCACAGCACTGGGGGTTTAATGCTATTTCTGTCCCTATAAAATCTTCAGTAATTTGTTTATGACTTCCAAAATTCAACAATAGTAGCAAATGCAATCCCACTTATGTTAATGTGTGCTTCCTTCTCACATATCAGACTCTGAATAAAAATTAGGCAGGTACTCTGTTTTGAAAATATAAGATGTGAACTTGCTAGGAGGAAAAAAAAAATCTCCAAATGCACTATCCTATCCACCCCACTTTTTTAACTTAATAACTTAAGTGAACTGTTAGTGAAATTACAACCTGCTTGTGACACAATAAATTTACGACAAAATTCATTCCATAAATTATTCAATTCTGTGACTGCAGTCAAGGAGCGAAATATCACCAGGAGCAGGTGATTAGCATGTGAAAGGAAAAACCCATCTCCCCACCGAAACAATCACTGTCAAAGCCTCCTATTGGAGTTTTGTAAAAATTACCATTAAGAACACACACTGAAGTCTTTGTAGTTCCTATAAAGGGCTAAGTATTTGATTTACATTAGATTTCATTTGTTCTTTCTTCAACTGTCTCTTTCTCCTACAAACCATAACTGCCTCAATAAATGCTTGCTCAATCAAGTGTGCATTAAAACAAAGGAATTTAACTTCAATAAAAGTGATGAATCAGAGCCAGAAGTTAACTTTTCCTTCTTCTGGATATCTTGCTACCAGGTAAGCAATGCAGAAATTTATATTTGATGTTCCATTATATGTTTTTATTGTGTGGTGAACATTTGATGTTCCATTATATGTTTTTATTGTGTGGTTGGTCATATTTGCAGGTTTTTGCATAAATCATTTGAGGCCAGAGTCGCAGGGCAAAGGGATTTCAACCAAACTACATTTGTGAACATTTTCTATTGGCAACATATCTATGTATATGGGACTGTCAACTTGCCCCTTACTCAATGCATAAAAGAAGGTGTTAGTGTACAAAGGAAAGAGTTCTAGATCAAGATTGTTTCCTGAAATCCAGGATGCAAATCCCCAACTGTTGGTATTTCTAGCAAGCTACTGGTGACACTGTTCACCTGACATGGTAGCTGTTCTTCAATAATCCAACAGAGCAGAAGTTGTGAGCTTTTATCTTAAACAATCAGAACAAGAATATGGCTGGCCTTATATACTAATACATGCATTGTTTTCATTTCAGCAGATGCCTTGGGATTTTTCTTAAGGGATTGTTCTTTTCTCCCATAATTAGTGTGCGGTATGAAGATTGATGGTGCCCCAAACAGGGTCCATGTCATATTTCCCAGAACCTGTGAATGTGTTACATTGTCTGGCAAAAAAAGAATTAAAGTTGCAGATGGAATTAAGGCTGCTAATCAGCTGACCTTTAAATGAGGGAGATTACCCAGGCGGACCCAATGTAACCAGGGGGGGGTCTTCAAATGTGGAAGAGGAAGGTAGAAGACTGAATGCCAAGGTGATATGATGTGAGGAAGACTTAACCAGCCACTGCTGGCTTTGAAGATCGATGAACAGGCCGTGAGCCAAGGAATGCAGGCACACTCTGGAAGCTGGAAAAGGCAAGAAAATGAATTTGCCCCTAGAGCCTCCAGAAGGAACACAGCCCCACTGACACCTCGATCCCAGTCCAGTGACACCCATTTCAGATTTCTGTCATTCAGAACTTTAAGATAATAATTTTGTTATTTTTAACTCTCAAGTTGTAGTAATTCATTAAAGCAGCAATAGGAAACTAACACAGACCATTTAAGTGATACTCTCTAGTCTTAAAAGCAAATTGTGTTGAGAAAGGAAAACTATTCTGCTAATTGTGAATTTAGTTCATAAAGGAAATCACAAAAGGAGAAACTTAAAAGTTAATTTTATATAACTTTCCTTAAAATTACAAAGGAAGGAATGATTTGGATGGGAAATTATGTTTTAATTGCTATTACTTTCTTCCATTTATTAGAAAGACTCTTTAGTATTTATGGCTATATCTTCCACTAGTAATGGAATACTTCATCCTATGTAAAGCTATTCTTTCTTTCTTGGATAATAGTTCCTTCTCATCAATTACCTGAACAGTCAGGTATTACGTGGCATTGTGGCTCATGCTTTGATACACAGAAGCCACCTAAAAGATCACTTTTTCTTACATGAGTTAATTCCTACAATATTGCATAGGGGAGGAAAAACTATTCCTCTGTCCCTGGCTGTGTTAGGTAGAAAGATAGACATGAGCAGCCAGGAAAGGGGAAGATAAGGCTCAAGGAACTAAATGCTCAAACTCTGCCCAGGTAGGAGGTCCCATGTGAAGACAACAAAGGCTTTACAGGGAGATAACTTCCTTGCCTATTGGGATCAGGCCAAACCAGTTCCAACAAGATCCCAATGTGGGAGCAATCGAACAAAACTAAGAAATGCCCAAACCACACCTCATCATGGGAAGGGGCAGGCACACTGAGAAGCATGGCTATATAAATGGACCTGTCAATCAAATGACCCCACCTTGTCAATCAAAGAGGTGCCCCCCCCTTAGCCAGAATGCAATACATAAGCATCCTATATGGGTGGAGGTCTTTGTCTACCTTGACTCCAGCCCACTCCTCCCTTGGAGTGTACACAAATAAAACTTTTGCTCTGCTTTGCTATTGTTTCTCTGCCTTTCAGTTCTTTGTTTCAGAGGGACAAGAACCAAAGAGAACAAACTCAACCCTCAACAGCTGGGCCTGAAAATTAAATTGATGAAGATATGTTAATATGATAAAAGCATACAAATTTATTTAATGTGAGTTTTGCATTACACAGGAGCCTTCATAAGGAAATGAAGACTTGAAGAAGTGGTTAAGCCTGAGTGTTTTTACACTGTCTGATAAAAAGTGGAAAATTATGGAAAACATGGTAAGAGAAAATGGTATGAGCTAAAGGTAGTAACTGGGGGTAACTTATCAAGGCCTATTTGTGTGGACTCTTCTCTGCATTCATCCGTCTTTGGAGATAAGGATGCTCTTTCCTCTAAGTATAGGTAGGGCACCTCTTACATAAAGGTCTTATGACCTACTTCAAAGAAGAATTGGGAGGTCACAAGGTTCTTCCTGCACCTGCCATTTCTCAAATTCCATCAGCTTGTGAGATGAGAAAGAAATTCCATGCCAATGTGTCATATTTTGGGGTGGTAGTCCTAAACTCTGTCAATTGTCTAGCATGGAAGAAAACAGACATACAATCACAGAATCAGATAGCTAAAAGAATCCTTATGTGATCTAGTTGAACATCCTTATTTTATCAGAAAAGCAATCAAGATCCAAAAGGTAGAATTTTCTCCCAAAATCACAGAGTATGCAACTAACATAACTTAGAAAACTAGCCCAGGCATCTTTCCATAATGTACAATGTTGCCTACACAGGACACTCAAGTTCATCCTTCACTCATCCAGCAAATATTTATCAGGAGCCTACCTGTGGGCTGAATACTGCTTTGGGTACTGTTGCTCGGTGGGGAGGAAGAAAGTTAATCACATAGTCACTAGGTCGTTAATTATGCAACAGAGTTAACTTTGGTACTAAGTAGTCACTATGTAGTTAACAGATCAAAGGGAGGAAACAGACAATATACAATAAATAAATAAACAAATAACAAGTTCTCTAATGAATATGTAACAGGTTAACATGATAGAAAAGGACTAGGGTCCATCTGAGATTGGCTGATCAGCAAAGACTGAAAAGGACTGTTACTAATTGTGACGCTGTCTGGGTTTTATAAAGTGAAGACTCACAGGGGCACTTCAAAATAGGGATAAAATAATTTCCACTGAAGGAAGTTGGACATATATTCCTTAGCATGAAGGAAACTCATTAATTCCTGAGTACACACTGTGTGCTAGGCACTCCTAGGTGCTTCACCTACATCATTATTCACAATTTAATGTCAGCTGCCCTTGGATGTTAAGTAACTGGCTCAAGACTGCACACTTACTGAAAGAATGCAAACTCTACACTGGTCTTTCGGCCTCCAAAGGTCATGCTTTCCCCACTTTGCCATCCAACCAAAACTGTCTACATAAATCACACCACTTATGAACAACCCATTTTCTTCTTGTATGAAATGACAGGTGGGACCAGACAATCTCAAAAATTCCTCCCTCTCACTTCTAACATCCTGTGGTCCCAAGATTTCTATGATATTGGCAGGAACCATCCTCCCCCATTCTTGCAGCCCACTGCACCTGGCAATGTCTTACTCCTGCTACCTGTGAATCAGAAATGCTTCCTTCCACCAAGAAGTCAGATTCTTGCCTGCACCTGCTAAACCCCAGAGAAAGCAAACCTGCCTTCCCTGCTGGTGATGGGGGACACAAAGGGAGGCTGATACTAGTTGATGAGGTTTTGCTCCCTTTTTATTTCCTTCTCATCAAATGACTACCAACTTCCAAATCCATGAGTCAGTCTCAACAATGTTTGTGTGTGGAGACAGCATTATGAGGAAATTGCATTCACAGATGAACTTTAAGTACAGCTCTCACCAACTCAATTTGCAAATATCGGAATTTTCCTTCTCCACATTGGGTTCACCTTCTTCAGTTCTAAGTCAAATAGCGGCAAGCACAAAATTTGCTTCCAAGAAGCACAAACTATTTATGTCTAGGGAGTAATAACATTCTTTGCCTTAAAGATGTCTCTACAGAAAAATAAAAGATTCAATGGCATATCACCATTAAGCCAGTAAGTCAAGTTTCAAGATCTGGCAGGTAGCTAATCATTTTTCCTTGAATACCAAATAAATTAGGATCATTTTAATATTCTGGAACAACAATTAAATATTTAAATGTAAAGAGTCATTATTTGTAATACATTAAGTTACCAAGAATAAAATACATCATAATTAGTCAGTTCTGGGTACTCCATAAGGCAATACTATGACTAAAAAGACCCAGTGTTCTTTCTATACATTGCTTTCCTTTATGTATAAACAGCTTTTCTGTGCTTTGGGGAAATTATCTGACTCTTCTGAATCACCATTTGTAGTAAATAGTTGCTGTTTTTGCATGCTGCATCTAGATTTTCCTTTAGAAGTCACTCTAATGTGCCTATAGTTCAGGAGAAGCTGACTCTACTTCCAAATCCAGAAACAGGCCCATGATCCATGCCCTCCCACTCAGCCTATTCCATTCCTCTAAACAGTGATGGGCACATAACTTAAGCCTAACTGGAGTTAATCCCCAATTTGTTGCTAGAGTTCAGGATAAAAACGCTCTTTCTCCTGGAAAAAGCATGTCAGCCTACAAGATGCTGAGAGCCACCTTGCCA
This sequence comes from Smutsia gigantea, assembly GCA_032199065.1. NCBI lineage: Eukaryota > Metazoa > Chordata > Mammalia > Pholidota > Manidae > Smutsia > Smutsia gigantea. The sequence continues at coordinate 54,348 of JAVSCE010001033.1, read as the reverse complement.
ACAGAGATGGGAACTTGCTTGAGAACAGACAAACACAGAAAAGCAGAGTAAAGAGGCAGAGAGAGTTTGCTAAGGGACATCATTACTGTCATCTCTTGCCATATTTAATGTTACCGTGAACATCAGTGAGATTGTATCTACTGCTTCCCCACCTGCAACCTAATTTGAACTCCTGGATCCAACTGTGCTTGTAGACTACTTGGACTTCTCAGGGAGCTGAGCCATACATTCCTTTTGTGCTTAGTTTAAGTTGTGTCCTCTATTGCTTGCAACTAAGAAAGCCTAATATCCCAATTTATACTACAATGTTAATATAATATCCTCAATCACAAAAATTCCAAAGAATCTACCAAATGTGTCCATAGAACAGAAGCACAAAGTATTAGAAAGTCAGTGTGAATCTTTTTCTACCAAAAGAAAACACATGTAGAGTTACTCTAAAAGAAACTACATAGGAGTATCTACAATCCTATTTCTAGCAGCAGAAGATAATTTCAGTTATCTTTTTTTTATAAAATAAGTTCCTCTCTCCCTGACCCCATCCTTTATTTTCATTTTTCATAAGCGACCAATATGTTTTCTAAAGTATATCCAAATTATGTGTACATACAATATACTGTTACTTGTAAGAACAAATAAACCTTCCCAGTAGACCATGCATGCTCTGTCTTTAAATAATTGCACAATGTGGCAAAATTTGTTTTTCATTCTTCTAGAGAACAAGAATGTTTCAGATCCGTAATCATTACTAAATCTAACTGTAAAGGCAACCTGAGTCTGGAGACTTTAATAAGCAGTGAGATCACAATCTATCTGGAGATAGATGGGCTGATAGGGAAATAAAAGCCAGCACACAATGCCATGAAGGCAAATCTCATGTGGCCATCGAGGGGAATGTTTAGGAGATAATATAGAGACAGATGGGGAAAGCAGTGGACATAATCTGCACTGATGTCGGTAACATTAAACAGATCAAGACATGACAACAATGATGCCACCCATTTATTATGAAGTACCTATTCTCCAAAAACCACAAATCACTTTGCCAACTCTTAGGTCAAACGCTAATACTCGTAAGTGATAGTGAAAGACATGGTTCCTATTTTTACTGTATTACAGACACAAGGCACTCAGATTCTGAGAGGTTAGCCATGTCGAGGCATGTGTTGTGGAGTATGTCTGATGAGATGTTAAACGACAACCACTGGTATAAATCATTATGGGGGAAAAAATTAATGCACAAAGCAGAGGACTCTGTTTTATTCAACAATTGTTATGGTGTATAAATAATCTAATGTTTAAAAAAATGCACTGCAATCACATATTCCTGTAGTGACCACAAGGAACAGCCACCATTTAAGAAATCCTATTTTTATACAGTAATATTAGAAGTTCTGTCACATTAACTTGCCATAAGATTGGGGTTTCCTACCAAAGAGCAAGTGCTCACTCTGGGGGAAAAAACAACATATAAATTTATGCAGACCTCGTAGTGGGAAATGTAGTTAGCATAAAGATACGTGATCAAGTTTCTACGAAACTAATGTAAGCTGCTGTGCCTATTCTGTGGTTCAGAGTAAAATAGGAATGTAGGACTCCTGAGCAGGAAATTGTTTACTTGCACACCAATCTTTCAGAAACCATCTTGGACCCACCTTACAGAAAGTGAAGTGGAGAAGCTGTGTGACAAGACTGAGATGATGAAATCCTGAGATTTCCACTATTAAGAAAGATTAGAAGAAATGCTCACTGGAGAAAGATGGCTCAAAATGGATATAAATGAGGCTATAAAGTGCATGTGAGGAGAGTGAGGGGAGGGCTGTGACTGAGAAGGGGCACGAAAGGTGATTTGTAGGAACTGCCCAAGTTTGACATAGCATGAATGTCAAATTCGATGGGCCCAGATGACTTACCAAAGCCCAGATTTTAGTAGTTTGTCAATCAACTTAGTTTTATGAAATATTTTACAATACTAACCTTATGCATCAGTTAGTAAAATTTCTAAATTAATAATTTGAAATGTATTAAAACCAGTGGGCCCCATGTAATTTAGGAACTGCATCATCCTTTGACTACTATTAAACTAATTTGGTGACTATGTGATTAAACTTTGAAAACCTAGAAAACATTTATTACAGCCTCACAGCCTTGGCACATACTCAAATTCTGTTATTTAAAATATATGAAAAGCTACTCTCTATAAATTAGCTAAAGAACACATTTCCAAAGGCAATGAAAACTCAAACTGATCCCAGAAAGTGAATCCTCAAGACTATTAGAGGATTGTAATGTTGCTGCTAAGAAACGGTCTGACTAGTGTTGGAAGAAGAACAAATTTACAATGCCTCTCTATTTTCTGGTGGCCTTCACGAGGCGTTGTCATCCCTGCAGGTCCAGAAGGGCATCCCTTCCTTCTCATGCATATGGAAGGAAGACATACGCAATGAAACAGAATTCACAGCCTAGATCCAGCTCCATGGTCACTCATGCTTGTAATTAACTTTACTTTCTCCTGGGACTAGGTGTCATTCTCAGATGCAAATATGCATATGGTCTATACTCTAAACCCCTAAATTCTGCCATATTTGTCCAGGTGGCTAGACTGGCCTTCTGCCTTTGCACAACCATGCTCCATGCTGAGCACTGCCTTATCTCCAGAATGCCTGTTTGAAGCCCAGACATCAAGACTGCTTCTCAACAGCCCGTCTCTTTGAAGCTTAAAACTTCCCTCCATACTGCCAGCACTGACTCTGGTTCTCATCAAAGGAGGCTGCTTGGAATCAAGACATGAAAAGTAGCTAGAGGCGTTCTAGGCAGAGAGATCAGCATGGAAGGTGCTCAGACATGAGAGGTTCAACATGCTGTTGGAACTGCTGGGAAATCACATAGCCCAGTCAGCAAGGCAACTTCAAAAACAAAAAGCAACCCAAACTCTTACCGGCACCATCTGTATACACAGATCTGACAGTAAGATTTGGTGTTTGAAATTCTCAAGAATCCTGCATTATATTATGTCATAAATATACTTTCTAAAGCAAAAACTTACTATCATGTATTTTTGTAAATATTTTTAGATGAATTTTAACCACAAAAATTAAAGCCAGGTGTATTTGGTTTTTTATTTATGTTTGTTTTTTAATTAAGAAGACCCATTCCCACTTTCTAAGCATTCTGCAATTATCATTTAAGAGTATGTGTACAGTGTAGTTATGTATCACTGAATACTAACCACTCAAAACTCAAATGTATAAACAACAGCCAGGTGATCTCCAAAATAAAGAAGAACATACAACCAAGAATCATTAAACATTCTAGGGAAACCAATTACACAAAAGAAAAGTATCAAACAGAGGGGTACTGACACATGAAGAAATTGAAGCCCTGACACATGGCTATGGGATAGTAAAATTGTGTGGCCAATCTGTAAAACAGTTTGACAGTTGCTCAAAATGTTAAACACTGAGTTACCATATGACACAGCAATTCCATTCCTCAGCATATACCCAAGAGAATCGAAAACATGTGTCCACACCAAAACTATACACAAATGCTCATAGCAGTGTTATTCGTAATAGCCAAGTGTCCATCAACTAATGAATGGATAAATAAAAGATGAAATATCCATACAATGGAATACTATTCAGCAACAGAAAAGAATAAAGTTTTGATGCATGCTACAACATGCAAGAGCCTTGAAAACATTTTGCTAAGTGAAAGAAGCCAGTCACAAAAGGCAATGTACTGGATGAATCTATTTATATGAAATGTCCACAACAGGCAAATCTATAGGAATAGAAAGTATATTAGAGCTTGCCAGGATCTTTGGGAAGGGGAAAATAGAAAGTGACTGTTGGTGGTTCTACGTTTTCTTTTCGGAGTAATGAAAACATTCTAGAATTAGGTAGTGGTAATGGTTGCACAACTCAGTAAATATACTAAAAATGCTGACATGTTCAATTTAAAACACTGGATTTTTTGCAATGTGAATGATATCCCAATAAAGCTATTTTAAGTAAATAAGCATATCTATATGTCAGAGTATCATATCCATAAAACAAGAGCAGACAAATACAAAAAAAAAAGAGATAAGATAAACAAAAATGTGTCACTAAGACAAACAAGACCAATGGAACAGAATAGAAATCCCTGAAATACAACCTACGTGGTATAGTTAACTGATCTTTGACAAAAGAGCAAAGGCAATATAATGGAGCAAAGACAGTCGCTTCAACAAATAGTGCTGGAACAAATGAACACTCACAGGCAAAAATAAATCTAGATTTAGACCTCAGACCCTTCACAAAAATTAACTTAAAATGGGTCACAGACTTAAATGTAAAACGCAAAACTATGAAACTCCTAGAGGACAACATGGGAGAAAAATCTATATAACTTTGGGTCTGGTGATGATTTTTTATATATAAACCAAAGGCACAATTCATGAAAGAAATAATAAGCTGGTCTTCATTAAAACTTAAAACATATGCTCTGCAAAAGACAGTATCATGAAAATGAGAAGACAAGCCACAGAGTGGGAGAAAGTAATTTCAAAAGGCACCTATGATAAAGGACTGCTATCCAAAATATACAAAGAACTCTTAAAAGCCAACAATAAGAAAAACAACCCAACTTAAAAAATGGGCAAAAGACATTGATACCTCACCAAAGACATACAGATGGCACTATGCATATGTAAAGAAGCTCCAAATCATATTCCATATCAGAAATGCAAATTAAAACAATAAAATACTACTACACACTTATTAGAATGGCCAAAATTCAGAACACTGACAATACCAAATGCTAGCAGAGATGTGGAGCAAGAAGAATTTTTATTCATTGTTGGTGGGAATACAAAATGGTACTTATATTTTGGAAGACAATCTGACAGCGTCCTACAAAATTAAACATATTCTTATCATACAACTTACCCAAAGGAGATGAATATGTGTCCACACAAAAACCTTCACACAAATGTTTATAGCAGCTTTATTCATAATTGCCAAAACTTAGAAGCACCCTAGATATCCTTCACTGGGTGAACGAATAAAGAAACTGTGGTACATCCAGACAATGGAATATATTATTTACTGATAAAAAGAAATATGCTATCAAGCCATGAAAAAACATGGAAGAAACTTAAATGCATATTACTATGTGAAAGGAGGCAATCTAAAAAGGCTATACAATGTGTGATTCAAATTACATGACAGTCTGGGAAAGGCAGAAGTATGGAGACAGTAAAAAGAACTGTAGTTCACTGATAGACAGTGACTGCAATGGCATGGTGGGGGGGACTTGACAATATGGGTGAATGTTGTAGCCACAGTGTTGCTCATGTGAAACACACATAAAATTGTATATCAGTGATACCTTAATTAAACAGAAAAAAAAGATCTGTAGTTGCCAAGGGGTGGAGGGTGAAGAGATGAGTCAGTAGAGCTCAGAGGATTTTTAGGACAGTGAAAATACTGTAGATGATACTAAATTACTATATTCCATATTATATTATGATAGAATATATATTACTATAGTAATATTATGATGGATACATGTCATTATATATTTGTCCAAATTCATAGGATGTACAACACCAAAAGTGAATACTAAAGCATATTATGGACTTTGGAAGAGAATGATGTGTCAGTATAGGTTCATCAATTGTAACCAATGTGCCACTATGGTGGGGGATGCTGATAATGCAAAAGTTACACATAAGTGGGGGGCAGGGATATATGGGAAATCTCTGTACCTTCCTCTCAATTTTACTATGAACTTAAAACTGCTCTTAAAAAATCATATTTGAAAAAAAATCACAAAAATTAAAACCTCAGTCTGTGACCTAAAAAGCAAAATAGACTAAGCTGAAAGTTAAAATAGTCAACTGGAAAATACAAAGAATTCTCTCAAAACACACACAAAAGCTACAGAAATTAAGGAAGAAAAGTAGAGCTTTGAAAGATGGATCCAGAAATTCTACATTTGTCTAATAGGAGGGAAAGAAGAAAACATCCCATTTGTCTAATGGGTGGGGGAGATAATATACACACACACACATTTTCAGAATATCGAAGATAAAGAAACCCTAAAAGATTCCAGAGAAAGTTTGCTTCCATTTTAATCACTCCCTATATGTGTACCACAAAAAGATGCCTTTATTTGAGAGCAGCTCTAGGGGTTCCACTCCATTTATCCTTAGACAGACTATTTCAGAGAAGATTCTCCAAGACTCAGCACACCTGGCACCCAGGGCCATTTGGGATATGATTCAAGCCCTGTCTTCCCCTAATCTAGCCCTATTCAGCCTCTCCAAGTGCCTGTCATATGCCACATGCTCGGCAACCGTAATGGCTATCCCCTCCTATCCTCTCCTTTTCCTAAACCTTCTGGGGAATGGTATTTTGAGAGGCTGTGTGGAACACACCTCTGAGTTGTTCATAAGAGGGGTAAAGAAGCTGTAGTATTTATCCACTGATCTCCAAGCCTCTTTGGAAGCACCAGCTCAACAGGGTACCCTGTTTGCCTTGCACAGGGACTAAAAAAACTCTCCCACAGCTAGAGAATGTGCTGAAACAGAGAAAGGCAGAAAGCTACCAGCATGAATGGGAACTGTCCGCAGGTGACCTCTGGGGCAGCTGGGAGGATCTGGGTAGGGAAGTGCTTACATATGCATACACAGGCACACGCATGCACATACACAGACAAAATCAGCCAAGATGTCAGCTTCTGATACAATGAAGAAATACTGGAAACATTCATGTTAAAATTAGACACAAAGATGCTCAGAGTCATCCCTATATTTAATATTGTAGTGGACCAACACAACTAGAACAGAGAAAGAAATAGAGGCATAAGATTGGAAAGAGGCAAAGCTATTTTGAAATGATAGGATTTTGTACCTGTAAACTCAATAAATCAACTAAAAACACAACAAAATATAAGACAATTCAGTAAGGTGGCAGTATGTAAAATTAATTAAAAAGAAATAAATAACTTTTATATAATAAAACAACAGAAGATTCAATGGAAGGGAAAACCCTATTTACAGTTAGGAACAAGTTTAACAAGAAATGTGCAAAAGCAAATGATAGGAGGAAAACTGAATTATTACTGAAGAATAAAAAGTAGTAAAAAGAGTTACTATAATCTTGGCAAGGAAGAATCAAAGTCAATTCTTTCTAAGTTAACTTAATGAAATCAAATAAAATACAAGCAGGTCCTTTTTTCCTAGAACTAGACAAATTGATCCTAAAATTCATATGAAAAAATTAAGTTTTAAAATAGCCAGGAAAACTCTGAAAAAGAAGAGAAATGATGGAAGAATAGACCTATTAGCTACCAAAACACAGCAATTAAAAGTGTACAGCTGGTGACTGAAAAGGCTCCAGTGGAACAGAATAGAATGTTCAGAAATAGACCACAATGTATATAGGAATTTATTTTATTATAAAAATGACATCTCAAATTACTGAAATGTTGAAGAACATTTTAATAAATATTAGTATAGCTGGGTAGCAGTCTGAGAAAAAAATAAAGTTGGTTTCCTACTTCACATTGTACACAAGCATAAACTCTAAAAGCATTAAAGCTTTAAAGGTAAAAGATGAAGTACTAGAAATACATCAAATATGGACTGGGGAAGTCCTTTACAAGTTACACTTCAAAATCCAGAAGCAATTAAAGATGGTAAATTTGATTAAGTAAGAATCTAAACCTTCTGTTCATGCCAAAGAACACTGTAAGCAAAATTAAAACTCAAGTGACAAATGGGATTGGGGAGTGGGAGAATTCTAATTGATATGACACACTGATCTCCCTAATTCATAAAGATTATCTAGAATTCAGGAAGAAATGACCAACAATCCAAAATAAAAATGGACAAAGGACATAAATACACAGTCCTCAACAAAAAATAAAAATAAAAACGATAACAAAAAATACAAATGGCCATGAAGCTTGTGAGAAAGTCTCAACCTTGCTCACGATAAGATAAAGGTAAATCAAAACTACACTCAGATACCATTTATCACCTAATCAGATTGGCAAAAGTTAAAATTTGCCAACACTCTTGAGGCTGGAGTGAAACAGGCACAGAGGTCAAGTAAGAAAGTAGGAAAATGAAATGAAATGGTCAACTCCCAGGGAGAGGAATCTCGCCATCTCCACCAAACATACAGAACTTTTACCCTTTGACAATCCTACTTCTGGGAATCTACCCCACCGATGTATGTGTACACACATATAAATGGCATATGTGTAAGATTATTCATTGCAGATTTTTATTGAAAATGGTCACAGCAAAAAATTGGAAATTATCCAACTGTCCATTAATAGAGCATTGGTTGAAGAAACCATGGATACATCCACACAATTAAATACTATGCAACTGAATAAAAGGCTGAGGAAACCTGCATTTACAGCAAAGACACTAGCAAAACTAAATTTCAATAAATATTGATTTCAAACATAAAAAAATTAACAACTTGAAATTTAAGACTTGAAAAGTGTCAGAGAAGATGGAAAGAGACAAACAAAAATGCATCAAGATTTCACCTTATTTAGGGATAGGATAGCGGTAGTTACATGATGATAGAAAAACATGCAATCAGTATGTGTATTAAAATGTTCAGTGTAACTAACAGAAAAGAAACAACTTACAAACCATCAGTGCAGGGAAAATTGGAATAAAATAATCCAATCAACCAAATATAGGAAAGGAAAAACAAAAAAGGCATAGAAAAATAAATAGAAAATATAAATAAGCCCAAACACACTGGTAATTATAATCTGGGTAAAGGATCATTATCTATAGAAATAGAAACTATCATATTGCAATAGATAACCCACAGACCTATCTAAAATAAGACAACACAGAAAGAGTGAAGATAACTATGTAACGCATTAAGTAATTCTTAGTATCGGAAAAAAAGAAAAAAATTTAGGTTAAGGCATTAAAAGAATGAAAAAGGGGTATTTGTCAAGAAGATGTAACATGTGAACTTTTGGACATGTTGAACATTTCAACACAGCCTTCAGGAACCAGCAGATAAAACAGATGAACAAAAAGTAAGAATATAGAATATTTGAATAATCTAGTTAACAAGGTTGATTTAATGGATATGAAATAGAACATCAAACACATTAAACAACATTCTTCTAAAACAGGACACTCACAAAACAAAACTAATCACATATTACATCATGAAGAGAAAGCTCATTGATTCCCATAAAGCAGAAATCATATAAGGCATATTGATTGATCACAGGGAAATAAAATTATATTCATCATCAAAAAGATGGTCAAAAAACTATAAACTCAGACACTTTAAACTCCCTTGGCAATAACTCCTATAACTCCTATGTTTAAGAGAAATATCAAAATAGAACTCACAAACTATTTAGAAATGAGTGACAATGAGATCACTGTAAAATCTGTAGGACTTAGATATAATAGTACTCAGGAAAATTTAAATGCATTCATTAATCTTGCTCTCCTACTTCTTGTTATTTTGCCCAAAAAAACATTTTCACCATCCACAGAAGCATGCACAAAGTTTTTTACTGCACCATTGTTTGTCATAGTCAACACTCCCCTATTGATGGATACTTAGTTTCTTTCCAGATCTTCCTAGCTCCAAGCTATGGAATACTATGCAACAGTTCAATAGAATGAAGTAGAGTTATATCTATTAAAATGGAAAAGTTTTCCAAGACAGAGTGTTAAGTAAAACAAGAAAAATGCAGAAAAATTAAAATTGTAAAATATCTTTTATATTAGAATAATTTAACAAAAATTTAAAGCTGATGTGTTTCTACAGGTACATATCTATTTTACAGAGAAAAATTTCAGGAAGGATCGCTGCTGATCAGTGTGTTACTTTTAGGGAAGAGAGAAGGGATGATCAAGGGAACTTTCATTTAACTGTACCATTTAAAATTTTTTTTTGCAGTAGAATATTTACATAATATGTATGTAACAGAAAAGGAAAAGTTATCTATGTAAATTATCCTAAAATGATCAGATAGGATTCTTCTCTTATATACAAATGGTAACGAACCATTAACTCGGTTTACAGAATAATTTTTGTGCAGGCAAGTTTTTATTGGTAAAGCTAGCTTTTTAAAAATTTAGAATCTGGGGGAGGAATGCAAGGTGTTAGATGATGTCCATTGATGAGTTTGTTTAGTTACATCATTTAACATTTCCAAATTATCAGACTAGAAAAACAGCTAAGATAAAAGGGGCAGAAGCCTTAAATGAAGCCCGATTTTACAAACCCCATTTATCATTTAAGAATTGTGAATATCATCTGCAAAATAAATTTTCAAAGCCCTTAAAGTTCATCAATGTCAACATATTTTTAAACACCTATATTTTAAACTCACCTTGAACACAAGGGTTTAAGAGAAAAACTCATCAATATTATTAGCAGTGTAAGACAGTAACCAAAGTGTAAACTGCTTCCATAAGAAGGGAAGGTTACATGAAGAAAATGCAAGGTAAAAAAAAAATGTGTGATCCATTTCTCTAGCTGTAAAACAAAATATTAAAATAACTCTAAATACCCTGGTTGCTAAATGGGGAAGGGGAAGGATAAATAAGAAAGTTCTCCTAATTTAAACAAAATTAATAAAGAAATGTTCTGCATGGGTTGTTGTTTTTTTTCCTGCTTTTACTTCTAATCATTTATCATACAAATGGAATCAGTAATGGAAAATGTAAAGAAAACAAATTCTGCAATATAATGAAACCCATATCCAGAAAGAGATAAGATTGAATATCAGAAGGAAGGGGTCTGAAAATTAGCTGTCTGTACAATAACTGGGAGGGAAAACTGTTTTATTTTGCCTAGAGGGATTTTTTTTTTGTAGCAAACTGACTAAATTAAAATCCAGTCTATTAAATCCAGTATCATACTAGAAAATGCCTTTTCCTTGCACTTTTAAATAAATTTTCATTGATCTCATTTTATGCATGATTATATTTTTAATGAGTTGTGCAGTATTTCCAGGCTAATTTTAAATCCCCTCTCTCCTCTCCTCCCCCCATCATCCCACTTACTGCTTGGTGGATTAACATTTCTGATAAATTGTTGGACCAGAAAGAAAGAGCATTACCAAAATGAAATAAATTACTTACATTTTTTTGCAGCTCTAAAGCAATAATATAAGAATACAAATGCCCACAGTCTAATTATGCCACATCTTCCAATTCATTTCACAAAAACAAATATTTTATTTTTATGTAATAGGCATGTTACCTTGTATTCATTATAAATGACCCTGAGCAGTGTATAGTCCATTAGAATAAAAAAAAATTCACCCCAATGCTGATCAAATAAACTTGGCATATGATCTTAAAAGGAATGGACAAAGGAGCAACTTCATAAACTAAAGAATACGGAGACAATTAGAAAGTCTTCACATTAAGAAATTGGTTTTTTTAAAGATTGACATTGCTTAAAATTAACTTTCAAGCAATATACAAAATAATACTGTGAATAAATGCTTTAAGAGACACATTCCCATGTGGGGCAAGAACCCAGGGGAGTACCTTGAGTATAATCTTCCACATTAGGAAAGTAAAGTCATTTTTCTCTAACAGCATCTTCAGGCCTATATGCCAAGAAGAAAGATGATTTAATGGGAGCATTTAATGGGAGCCACTATTCTAGCCTCTATTCAAGAAAGGAAATCAGAAACCATTAAAACTGGGGCCCATGACTAACACCTTTGCAAGAGTTGTTAGCCATTCTTCCCCCCGTTAGCTATTTTATAACTTCTTATCTGATTCCTTATGATGACTAAGAGCAAAACTCTGTAAAGAGATAAAACTTTCTAATTCAAAGATTGATTATAAGAATAAACAAAGTAAAATTCAGCCCTGTGGTGCTTACAAGACATATATCAAAAAAAATGTAGACCTTGAAAGCTTGAAAATAAAAGCATGGGAAAAAATATGCCAGGCAAATACTAACCAGAAAAAACCTGTTAGTGTAGTAATTCCAGCTATTTTTAGAAATTTTAGTATCAAACTAGAAATTAAAGTAAAAAGCTTTAAAAGGAACAAAAGGAAAAAAACCTACAGGACTACATATGTGTGTGTATGTGCATACATACACACACACATATATAGTGCATGTATGCATACACATACATGCACACACACGAACAAAGTACAAACATACACTCTTAAACATAGTATGGCTTCAAAATAAAAAGGCAAAAACTGACAAAATTATAAAGGGAAAATGATAGAGGAGTGGTTGAATATGTTAAATAGAAACATGGAAAATAGTTTTTAAAAAACAATTGAATCTCTACAGATTAAAACTACAACGTCTGGTATAAAAAATATACTGTATGGGATCAACAGGAGATTAGACAAAGGAAAAAGAAAAGATTAGTAAACCATAAAGCATAGCAGTAGAAACTCTCCAAAATGAAACACAGATAGAAAAAAAGACGGGAAAAAAATGAACAAAGCATTGGTGAACCATGGGGCAACCTCAAATAGTCAAATATAAGAGGCATCCTTGAAAGGATGGGAAGGCAATAAATATTTCAAGAAATAATTGCCAAAATTTTCCCAAATCTGGTCAACTATAAGCCCTTTTTTGTGGGTGGCAGCAAGTATGGAGGGAGCACCGTGAAGGTCTGTCTGGCACAGTACAAGAACATAAGGTGGTGAGGCACTGCCTGCTCTCTCCCTAATGCCACTCACCATATCTGTACCACACGAGAATCTTTGCACCTGATTATGTCATTGCCTAGTCCTGCTTCTGGTAGTGTCTCAGCTGAAAAACGTCTTCAGGGGAAATTACCCACTGTGAGTATGTGTTCAAGAAATTTCCCCTGCAAGGGAAGAACTTCAGCATTTGCTGTGCTACACCTCCCAAAGTGGAACCCACATGTACCAGGCAGACTGGGACCTAACCACTGTTGGCACTATCATCCACATGATATGGGGGCCCAGGACAGCACACAGGCCCACTCGAGCCAGATCATGAAGGTAGAGGAGATGGTGGCCAGCAAGGGCTGCCTACTGGCAGTCAAGCCGTCCTATAATTCCCAGATCAAGTTCCTGCTTCCCTAGGTCCTGCATTGCCAGCACAAGCCAAGTTTCACCATCAAGAGACCCAAGACCTTCGTTTAGATGCAGGACCCTGCCATCCCCAGGTCTGCCTAAATAAACTCATGGGGAAAAAGAAATTAAAGAAACCCCATGAAACCCAAGCACAGAAACACGAAGAAAACTAAGGCACATCATAATCAAAAAGTTTATCATCAATGATAAAGTAAAAAATGAAAACCAGCCAGAGAGGAAAAACAGAGACACATTATATACAGAGGAATAAAAATAAAGTGGACAAGAGCTTTCTAATTAGAAACACCATAAGCTACAAAATACTTTAACATCTTTAAAGTATTGACTTCAAGGAAAAAACAGTGAAAATAGATAGAAAAATGAAGGTGAAATAGACCTCCAGAGATAAAAGAACTGAGAGAATTAATCAGTAGTAGACCTGCACTATAAGAAATTGTAAAGTAAATGCTTCAAACAGAATGAAAAACTGGACCAAATGGAAACCTGTATATGCACAAAGGAAGCAAAGGCATTGGAAACAGAAAGTACAAAAGTAAATATAAAGACTTTTTTATTTAAATCTCTTTAAAAGATAATTGACTGTTTAAAGAAAAATGAATAGCTATGCATCATAGGGATTTTAACATACAAAAAAGTGAAATGTATGATAATAGCTTAAAGGCTATAAGAAGAAGGAGAAATAAAACTTTATGCTAGTATAAGGTCCTTATGTTTTAAGTTTACAGTATCACTTGAAGGTTGAGTATAGTATATTAAACATGTATAATTTAAACCCCAAAGCAAGCAATAAAATAACACAATGGTTATAATTTGTAAGACAACAAAGGAGAATCATAAATCAAAAGTAAAATCATTAAATATTAATATACAAGAAAGAAGAAAAAAAGAATAAAGGGAACATAGAATAGAAGGAACATATAGAAAACAAAGAGCAAGATAGTAGATTCAAATACAATTAAATTAATAACTACATTAAATGTAAATGGTCTAAAAACCCCAATTAAAAGGCAGAGATTATCAGACTAGGAGAAAAAAGATGCAAAATCCAAACTAGGCTGCTGCACACACACACAAAAAAGATTAAAAGTAAAAAGGACAAAAGGCATATACTGTACTAACACAAAATGAAAGAACATGGAAGTGTCTGTATTAATATCAGACAAAGTAGCTTTCAGAACAAGGGAGACTGGCAGGGATTAAAATATCATTTCATAATGATAAAGGAGTTAATTCAAGAAGACAAAATAGTCATAAACATTAATTTACCTAATAACAGAGCTTCAAGATAGATGAAGCAAAAGACCACAGAAAATTAGACAAATCCATGATTATACTCTAAGATTTTCACAGGTCTAAAGAAATGATTGAAAAAGTAGAAAACCAGTAAGAAATCGAAGATGTGAAATACACTATTAAACTTGATTTAATTGACAGTCTTAGCATACTCATCCAAAACAGCAGAACATATGTTCATTTCACATACTTACATCTATATAAGATAGACCTTATTTAGGAACCTAAAAGAAGTTTTAAAAAATTAAAAAGCATTCAAGTCACACAAAGTATGTTCTCTGACCAAACTGGAATTAAATTAGAGATCAGTAGCAGAAAGATTTCTGGAAAAAACCTCCAAATATTTAGAAACTAAATAATATACTTCTATATAATCTATATATAGGTAAAGGAAGAAACCCAAGAGAAATTACAAAGTACTCTTAATTGAGTAAAAATAAAAACACAATTTATTGAAATTTGTGACTTTATTTCTACACTGTATTTCTTAGAATAAAAACTCTATGACATTTAGGGAGCTTATCCAGGACTTTAGACATAAAATGCAGTATCAGTTTCAACCTCAAAGTAAAATCTTCACCCTGGCATTGAAACAAGAAGTTGATCTCATTGTACACCCAACTCTTGTACTCATGGTGCAAAAGGGTGGAAGTCAATCTTTATTTTTTCCCCAGTTCTATTTCTTTGTCCTCTCTGAAAAATAATTACATTTTAAGTATATTTAGAAATACCCAAATCTGACCAATTTCTGGATATATTTGTCATTTTTATCACAGAAACAGGCTTCAGGAAATTTAAGAGTTATAATAAAAATTTATGCCTGAGCTCTAGCAATTTAACTCTTTTTAATGATGGAAAACAGTAAACACATGACCAGAAACATAAAATATTAACATCAAAGTGAAACACAGAAAGGCTCAGAAAGTACTAATGGCCTAAAAGAATATAGTGGAGAGTTTATAACAGTCTATAAAGTTCATAAGCGAAGAACTTTACGTGACAAGAATCTAATGCACAAAATAGTAAAACCAATCTTATTTTTGTTTAGCCTACTGAAAAATTATCTGTAGTCTAGATAACCAAAGACTAGGACTTCAGCAATGAAAATGTAATTAAGATATGCTAATATTGGACAAGAACACTGTAAGACCTGGGGATGTGGGAATGTCTTCCATACCACTCAGGTGACCAGTACATGAACATGCGAAGGAGGTCGCAAGGGATGATATGGAGGAACTGCCCAAGTCCTGAAAAATGTTTCTTTTTTTTTAAAGAAGCCATAAATCAGAAAGGATAGGGGGAGGATCCACTAATCGAAGTTTCCCATAGACCTTTGTCCTGATTTGTATGCCAAGAACAGGAACATCTATTTCACGGAAATTCTGTAAGCAGAATTCAGGGAAGTCAACAAGTCTAGTGTAGGGATTTGACAGCAGTTTTCAAACAGAAATTTCATAATGGACCTAAAAAAAACTATCATGTTTCAGTGAAAAAGCTCCAACTTTGAAGTTGGAAACTTGTCATTCTCAAAGCGGGCTCTACCACTTTATAAGCTGTAAGAATGTGGGCACATTTCTTGCTTGCTCAAAGCCTTAGTTTTGTAAATCAAGCAAACAGAGATAATAATATCTTCCTCAAAGGGCTGTTGTAAGGCCTTGCTCATGAACACAAAACTAAACTCAGTGCTAAGCACACAGTAAGTACCAGTTACTGAGAATAATTAAGACCACCTTTCCTGAAGGACCAGAAAACACTGGCTGAAACTGGCAAATAAACATGATTCTTCTTATAAAGGGAACTGAAGATTAATGAGAAAATCTAACGCATAACATTAAACAGTGCTAATTTAAAATGAGTAAGGAAGATGTGGTAGGTATTCTCCAAAGATGGTTAACATCACTTCTTTCCTTTGCTGCATGATCAAGCCACTTCTCCCATCAAAAAGTGGAGTCTACTGCCCATCCCTTGAATTTGGGTTGGTATTATTTATTAGGTGGAATTTACAGGGTGCCAGATGCAGTCTTAGCCAGTCTTGAACAGCTGCTGCTTTCCCTCTTGAAGCCAGCTGTAGTTGAAGAAGTCTTGACTAACCTGAGACCACCATACAGTGGCCCACATGGAAAGGACACAAGGAGAAGCAAGACAGAATGAGTCCTTTGAATGAAGCTTTCTTGGAACTTCCAGCCCAGCCAAGAATGCAACCAACTGAGTAACTCTAGCTGACACCATATGAGGCAGAAAAACCAACGTAAGAAAAAACTTTTTTAAGTTTTAGGGAACAGATAACTGAAACCGCCTAAAGCTGCAAACCATCAACTGTAATTATGTGTGGCCTGAGACTGTCAAAAGCTGCTCATCAAATTGACTTTCCTCCCATAACAGATCTTTATCAATATGCATATACTAAGAGTTTTAGAGAATGCTGGTAATGAGCATCACCCCCAGATTAGAAGGGAGCACTGCAATTTCTGAAACATTCTCTTTGTAATACAGTCCGAATCACCAGGTAGGGGCTGCAGAAAGGGACCCAGCCAGTGAAAACAGACAGAATGCCTCTGGTAGAGGGGTAATTCTTTCTTACCTACAGATAAAGAGTGTTTTGTAAAAGCTTTTTCTTGGCAGAGCCCATAGAAAAACAACTTGCAACTAAAATCTTACTTTCGGGAAATGAGTTTATTATGAAAAGCCAGTTTGCTAATATATTTTCTTTCCCTACCTTGAAATGATATGTAAGAACACAACCACAATCAGTCTTTTCAAATTCACAACCTCACTGGGATTTGACTTACGGCTTAAGAGCCCGTTGGAGTCAGCGTTCTTCCCCCCTCTTGTGAAAAATAAATTGATTACCCTAATGAGTGATCAATGCTTTGATGCCAGAAAATAGTTCTACAAACACAAGATAATTCAATAGACAGAGTCCTTTAAATGTTTGGTGTCCCCTCTTTGTAACTGTATTTCTTTCCTTAGAATAAAACCCTTTCTTGGTTTTTAAATGAGTTGGCTGTTGTCTTATCACCTTCAACTGATTAGGAAATAAAAATAAGTTTTCTACCTCTTCCCACAAATTTTCTCCCTAAACTATTTCCCATACACTGTGGCAGGAGATGGCATGAAGAATAATTCTGGGCATAAAATCTTTTCAGATCTTTAATATCATGAACTCACCTCAATTAATTAGATGGAAATACTTCTCTGACTTGCTGACAGTGACCTTACTCTTAATAGCCTCAGTGAAGTCACCACAGCTTCCACTCTGCAGAATTTCAAGACAGTTATTTACAGTTTTTTTTCCTTTTATGCCACCATTCATCTTTGTAAAATTAAGTAAGTTCTAAATTAAACAAATTTTAAATTGCAGTTTCTAACAGCAAGGCCAGAAAGACTTAACTTTTGATCTCACCATGGTCTATTTTGACATTCAAAGTGGCATTTTTACACACATCTTCCAAAGTGAATGAAAGAAGTAGATCTGGATTTTAAAACAGAGAAACAAACAAAAAGTAAGAGAAACTTCCATTAATTAAATAAATATTTAATGGAAGTCAGTAATGTGTCCCTCACATTCTGAGCTGTGGGAACATAAAACATAACAGTTCCAGTTCCCAGAAGGTTCATGGGTTAAAAGAGATGCAGATGCTGAATGACAAAGTACACACAATAATAAGGGACACACAACAGTACGATACAAAAGGACTGACTCCACACATAAAGTGGGAGGATGAGGAGGAAAGGATGCTGAGGCCCTAAATTCAAGCAGGGCCTACAATTTACTAGATAGTGGTAGAGGAGAAGGAGAGGATATTCCAGACAAAGGAAAAGTCCTGGAACAGAAGCCTGGAAGCACTATGCATCTTCAGGAAATATTAAGTAAGAGCATAATGAGTAGGCTGGGAAGGAAGGCTGTATGTTTACTACAAGCTGCTGTAACAAAATACCACAAACCAGGTGACTCAAAGTACCAAATTGACCTCTCACAGTTCTGGAGGCCAGTAGTCAGAAATCAAAGTGTCACTGGGGTTGGTTCCTTCTGGAGGATCTTAGGGAAAATCTGCTTTATGCCTCTCTCCTGGCTTTTAGAGGTTGCTTAGCAATCCTTGGTGTTCCTTGGCTTGTCGCTACATCACTACAGTCACTGCCTCTATTGTCACGTGGCCTTTGCCCCTGTGTCTTCACATGGCTTCCTGATAAGGACACCAGTCATTGGATCGAGGGCCACCCCGATTCAGTATGACTCCATCCTGACTAATTACAGCTCCATGCAATCAGATGCCAGGGTGATCATAACCGCTACCACTTAGCACCGCTGTGTCCTGTCACTGCATGAAGCCTCTCAATATGCGTTTTCTCATTCAGTTCTCACAACAACTCCAAACTAGCTACTGTTATTAACTGTTCTCTATAGTTCAGGAGATTGAGGTTCAGGGAAGCAATGAGATTTGCTGACTCTATTTCCAAATAAGGTCACATTCTGAGGTTCCAGGTAGTTTGGGGGACACTATTCACCTCAATACAGAAGCCATGCTGACAAGCTTAGATGCAGTAAAGCCCATATTCCCAAACTTTAGTTGTTATACACCATGTTTCACAATTTTTGTTATATCTATAAGCCACCCATTCTTCTATTTTACTTCATTGTGTTTTCAAATTGTATTCGGTCAGCTCTTTGTTTTTCTTCACTTGTTTACATTTATTTGAAAAGGAAGTATCATATCACCATTATAAATGAAAATCTTGATTGCCAAACTATAAGGTATCTGTAACATATTTATCAAATTCTTAATGAAAATTCTTTAAAACGAAATATACAAAAGAGTAAGTCTAATTGCATTTATAAAAACGCACACTTGAAAATAGGTTCCTCCATGATAAAAATGTGACTATTAGTAGTGAGTTATAATAAAAGATATTTGGTTGGAATTTATCAGGGTATTTCTAAACTAGCAATTCTGTATTCATTCATTTAAATTTTCATTGCAAAAAAAAAAGTATTGAAATAATAAAAAAAAGATATTTGGCTGGCTCATCTTCAAAGGGTTTAAAAGATGATGTTCCACATCAACAGGGCAATTCTTCCCTCACAGGTACAGAAAATACTGATTTCATGTGTACATAATCGCAGAGAGCCAACGAAATCCAACCCCCTTCACTGACACCGCCACACACTGAGAATCAGTTCCTAAACAAGGATCCCTCTGCCTGCTCAACAATCTTTTGTCACCAGAAACCATCTGACCACAGCACCAGAACCTCTTCTTCAGAATGTTTTATGTTATTTGGTAAATCAGAAAAATAATGGAAGAAAGATTCTCCATACATTTGCCCAGCCTCACAATTTGAGAAAATTCTTATGAAGGCCTTCCAACAAGTCTTTCAAGTGTGTCTTCATAATGTTCAAAATATTGTTGAATATTGCCGACAAGTTCTCAGATGGATCCTTCAGGTGGGTTCATAGCTAGGTCTTCCAGAATTGTTGAGGGGATAAATGGGTTTCATGGGCTCTGGGGTAATCATAACCACTACCACTTAGCACCGCTGTGTCCCGCCACTGCATGAAGCCATCGATACGCATTTTCTCATTTGGCTCTCACAACAACTCCAAACTAGCTACTGTTATTATCTGTTTTCTATAGCTCAGGAGATTGAGGTTCAGAGAAACAGTGAGATTTGTTGAAGCTCACACTGCGCATATGGGGAATAGTCATGGTTCCAATCCAGGTGGGTCAGCTGCTGGTACCGTAACCCCGTGACATCACAGAGTCATGACCTGGAATTGGGGCTACAGGCCTGTCTCACGTTTCCCTTGGATACCTGGTCTCTATATCTCCAGTACCAGCCTCAGGCACCAAGCCAGGCCTGCATCTGCCTGGGAAATCCATGTAGTTGGGCTGCAGGGAAACCACGGTGGGGTGAGCAGCCAGTGGAAGTTGGTGGAGGGAGGAGTAGTAGAGAAGGGTGGGGCATGGAAGGGATGAGTGTCTAAATTGGGACCATCACCAATTATTCTGCTAAGAGGCTCTACACCTCCTCCCTTCCTAATTTTTTGTCCTCTATGCATGCACCTCTGACTCAGCCCTGGGTATCTCTACCTCCCAGCCAAGTCCATTCCAGAACACCTAATTCTTCTCAAGTACCACACAGGGCACGAGGAGGCAAGCACTGCTATATGCAGTGAAGAGCTACCAAAGGTTTTTCAGTAGAGAAGTGGCCTGATTCAATCAGCTTTTAAAAGTCAGTAGGTATATGGGGGACTTTAGATCTAGAGATCACATAATTTGCTATCATAACAACCTGCAATCACCAGCCTGAAGGAAATAGGAGAGGAACAGGATAAATAAAGGTGAGTGGTCAGAAAGGAAGGGGACTTGGAGAACAAGGCTACAGAGACTGAAAGCACGGGTATCTTTGTGGAGTGGGTGAGTGCCTGCATGAAATACAGCTAAGAAGTAAAGGAGTTAAAGAATTAAAGGAGGCCAGCAGGAGCTCATGACCTTGAGAAGGATCATATTTGAGAGAATATAATGTCAAAGCTAGAGCACAGGAAGTGAAGTAAATGTGGCAAGTGCAGACAACTGTTTCAAAAAATGTAGCAGTAAGAAGGGAAAGAAATAGAACGGTAACCTGACGTGAAGCAAACAACAGACAGGATTGTTAGTTAAATATCTGAATGCAGGGTCAGAGCAGAAGGGGCAAGAAGCAAAAAAGGGGAGAGAGACTGAAAACAAGAGAGAAAGAGAAATTTCTGGGAAAAGATCTCAAAGACATAAAAGAGAACAGGTAAAAGGTTTAAAAAAGGAGGTGCACATCTATTCTGAAGCAGCAAGTACTGCAGTAACAAAAGAAGAAAACAAGAAGATGAGTGGGCCCTGAGTGTAATCATAACTGCTACTGCTTATTCAGCACCGCTGTATCCTGCCACTGCATGAAGCCACCGATACGTATTTTCTCATTCAACTCTCACAACAACTCCAAAGTAGCTACTATTATTATCTGCACTACAGCTGAACAATCTGAGGTTCCAAAGAGGTAATGAGAATCGGTACAGCTTACATTACCCTTAAGAAAACAGGCAGGAATATGGGGAAAGGAGTTGAAAGCATAAAATTGAACATGGAGGATGCTACATGGAAAGACAAACCATCCCAGATATTATTAAATATCATTTCATGCACAGAGACTATAGGGGTCAAGGCAGGGATAACGAAGTTTCTGTAATTCACTTACATAACTGTGATTGGCGTAACCTTTTTGTTTGGAAAACTGCAAAGTCTTTAAAATAGTTTAGATTTGGCACAGCCCCGCCCTGAGGGAGCCCTGGGCTAGATTCAAGAAGGGGAGAGAAGCTTCCCAAGTGACAGTGGCTTTTACCCATTTACATGCCATTTCTCAAGAACTTTTAAAACTCTCCTCTTTCCTATCACTTTGCTTTCAATCTAACGAAAACACAGCTTTATTCTGAGGGAGGAGAATTGATTGCATATAAATTTATTCTGCTGGTTAAGAGATCCAGAGGCAACTACTAATCTACATTTTCATCACTGACTTTTTAAACTTGATTTAAACATATTATGTCTATTGGTCCATAGTTTCAAGAAATTCCTTTATCTACTGGGTTTTAATCAATCTTTTTTTCTAATACCTGTCATTTTTCATGGATTTCTGAAACATTCTGCTTTGTGCCTCTGAAAAATTTGGGGGTGAGATTTTATTTTCCCTTCTTGGCTTTATTCTCTGTAGCTAAAGGCGTCAAGGAAATTTGAACTTGTATTTCTGTGAGGCTTCTTCAAGATGTGCTGACAGGGCAGCTGATGGTCTGGTTACAGATTGAGGGTCAGTGGCTCTTTCTAAAAACATATAATTTCAAGATCAACCAATACCTGAAAGAAGAGCTCTAATGTAAACATAAGATGACAGTTCCTATATGACTCAGGAAGCTTCTTTCCCTGAGCAGTTTTCTTCATGAATGCATAAAATCAACTAATTCTTATCATTTACAAGTAAAATTTAAACAGACAAACAAGCAAGATCTCTACCCTCAAGGAATTTACTGTTGGAGACTGTTGGAGAAACAAGATGGGTTCAAAAGAACCGTTACCAAGTTAGGGATGTCAATATATAACTAGATAAAATTACAAAATCTTATCAACCAGACCCTTCCCCCACCCACCTCGACAATGCTATAATGTTGTGGTTTCTTTCCTTATCTTTTATGCAAAAGAAAAGAAACTTGAGAGGAAAAAAAAGCCTTAACTTTTGTGTACAACATGAGTGAACCACCTCGGTCAGATTCAGTCAAGGAAATAGAGCCCATGCCCGGTGTTTTAACAGAAGATATTTCAAACAGGGAAGCAGCTATAAAGGGCTGGAAAGGCCAGATGGCCAAAGAGAGGAACATGAGGCAAGGCAGAGACCTGCAGCAGAAAGAAGCCACTCTCCAGTTCCTCAAACGACTCAGTGTGATCCAGTCGTGCTGCTCCTAGGTGTATCTCATTTTAAGATAATTAAAAATTGTCACCCATGAGTTGAAAACGTAAGTTCACACAACAACTGGTACATGAATGTTCATTGCAGCATTATTTATAATAGACCCAAAATGGAAACCATCGACATGCTCTTCATTTGTTGAGTGGATGAATAAACAAACTCCATACAATGGAGTACCATTCAGTCATAAGAATGAAATACTGATACATGCTGTTAGGCCGAAAAACAGACATGAGTGGGGTGGACAGAGAATAAAGCCAGTAAAGCCCACTAAAAGGGATGCAAAGAGTTAACCAGATAAAACTACAGAACCAGAAAGGTCTCATAGAGTTAATGAGTTAATTAGTTGATGTTCCAAAGGCCAGGAGCAACTTGGCAAGTCCAGATATTCCCCAGACAAAGAAAAGTATCGGAGCGCAGGCCTTGTCCTCATCGTACCGTTTAGATCATGCCATAGTAAGATCTGTTCAGCCTGCAAAAAGGCCCTGCTTATTCTTTAACTTAACCTATACGCAGCTTTTTTCCTCTTCTTTCTTCCCCTTGATCAAGTAACTTTGTAACCAGGGCAGAAGATAGACATCCGAAATGCAAATAAATCTATGTAGATAAAGAATGCTAAGATCCAGACCAAAGCAATCACTTAAATAACCCAATTCTTAAGACAAAACTTCAAAGGAATTATGAATCGCCTGTATACATCATACCTCATGCTGACCCTTACCCAAAAAGTCCTATAAAACCCCAGACCCTTAACCCTTAAGTGTACCTCCTCTCTGAGGTTGCCTGTACTCATCTTTCTTTGAATGTGTCACTCGCTCTGTTCTACTCCAGATAAGTAGGGAGGGGCTACTGAGAGCTCTGATTTGGGCTTGCAAGTTCCCATTGCCTGGGTGACCCAGATGGAACTGCAGCTGCACCATCCTGCTCTAGTAGCCTGCCTGAAAATCTCCTTTCTTTGCCTTTGGGAAGCTCCATCCAGTGCTCTGCAGCTCCCCCAAACCCTGGAGTGGCAGGGACTTAGTTTCCATGCCATGCAGATTCAAGCAGACACTGGACACCAGGTGACCTTGGCTTTGGAGTTGGCAGGGGATATGCACAATGCTGAGCAGGAGTTCAGTAAGCTCCCCTTTCCGCCTTGTTTTTGCCTCCTGCCTGCTTTATTCAAGTAAACCTGCCTTTGACTACCTTGACTCTGGCCCACTCCACCCTTGGTGCATATTCAAGTAAAACCTTAACTCTGCTTCACTACTCTGTCTCTGCCCTTCGAGTCTTTGTTGCAGTGGGGACAAGAACTGAGGAGAATGAACTCAGTCCCCAACACTACAACATGGATGAACCTTGAAGACATTATGCTAAGTGAAAGAAGTCCATCCATACAAAATGTGCAGAATAGGCAAATCCACAGAGATAGAAAGCAGATTAGTGGTTACCAGGTTAGGGGCTCTGAGGAACAGAGAATGGGGAGTGACTACTTCTTTCTGGGGTCATGAAAATATTCTAGAATTAGTGATGATAGTTGCACAAGTCTATGAATATACTAAAAAAACATAGAATTTTCCACTGGAAAGGTAGAATTTCATGGTATCTGAGGTATGTTTCAATTAGAAGGAAGGAAAAGGAAGGGAGGAGAGAAAGAAAAAAGGAAACGGAGAAAGAAACAACTTGGGCAAAAAAAAAGATGAAGAGATGAGATGCTTTACCAGAGCTCAGGAGGCAGGGCCTGCAGCAGAAACCAGGGCCAGCGCAGAAGGTCTATGAGGTGGAATCTGGAATAAGGGAGAAGACGCAGCCACTGCCGGGCACTCGTCCTGAAGCAAAAGGCAGCAGGAAGTCATGCCCTGGCTTCTCTCTTCCTCCTGCCCACCATTCTCTTGCCTTTGGCCAAACCTAGCTAGAAACCAGTGAGCAAGGGGACCTGAGAAACAGTCTGCAGGTGTTGGCCCTATAACACAAAGAAGAGCAGGGGAAAGTGAGGGAATGGGCTGGAGAACGAACAGGCAAACACCTGGCAGAGAACCCCACTGCTCCAAACATGAAACACTTCCCAGCTGAGATTATAAATACAACGTAGCCAACAGCATAGGTAGCATAACAGTATTTGTAAAAATCTAACACAAGCCCTCAGTGATGCTTTTTTTGGAGATAATGGAAGAGGAAGGGGACAGTTATTTCAGAGGTAGTTACATTAAAATGGAAAAATGAGCATTACCTTAAGCCGCATGGGCATTCTGACTTGGCCTTACATTCTGCAAATATGATTGAGCATCTTAGAGACACATAGTAAAAGCGACACTATTCTTACCCTCAAGGAAATCCTTAAGGAACACTCAGTCTATGGAAGGGAAAAAATATTAACAAGGCCTGGTTAATATAATTCAGAGACTCAGGAATCCTAACAGAATGGGAACTACTTATTTAATATGTAAATTTTAATAGTACCTCCCTATCAAATACCTCAAATAGGTTAAAACTTGAAGGGCAGCATTTGGAAAGGCACCAAAGAACCTCCACAGTCACTAAATTTGAAACTGTCTAAACATCATTACCTCTGAGCACACTGCAGCCTTACTAAACTATATTCCCACACATGTAATTCCAACATAATTGCTACTCACTTTGGTATACTGTAAGGAATACCTTTAAACACAGAACTTGTAGTTTAAACTTCCCAGTGAGAACAAATAGTTGGATGGGGAGAATAACATCAAATTTAGACAGACCCAAGCCCAAGTTTCTATAAACCCTTCAAAATATTTAAAATCCCCAAGCAGATATGGCTCCAACCAATTCTTCACACTCAGATGGCCAGCTATTATTCTGACATCTGTGAGCTGTTGCACCTTGCTGTTAATTTCATCCCTAGAATAGTGTTGGCCAGAAAATCGACTCTTACAAGCATTAATATGAACTGAGGCTAGATTCCTGCTGACTATTCGAATGCCTTTAATCTAGGGTATATGTCATACCTTGAAGAAATTCTGAAACAGAATTATTAAAGATGTCTTTCTTTAAAAAAAAAAAGGAAGGATTTTTCTTTTATATAAACAAGTGAATCACAAAAACAAATTTCTTCTTTTTGCTTAAGGCCAAAACAATGTCAAATAAAATAATGCAAAAGATAAACACGTACCTCTAAGGCCATACTTTCCTCATTTCTGCATTTCTTCCTAGATAATTCCCATTATTAACACAGCTTGGGAGGATGGAGTGACTGGAATTGGAAAGGGGCAATGGATACAATTTAGCAAAACAGCCAATGGAACTACTAACCCTGTGCAAGTATATGCAAATGTTTCCAAGAATAAAATATTTATATGCAAATTCATATATAACAAAGAACTGAGTCACCATTATAGTAAAGTCAAACTTTTTGATAGTTCACTGAAATACACTATTTATTTTGGTCTCTAGCCATCTAGTAAAGTACAGCAAACAGACTAAACTTTTTTGCTTCTCAATATGTATTTATGAAAAGTAGAGCCTATCATAGTCAACATAGAACATTTTGTTCTTAGATCTTGTCAGCTGTAATTAGGCTGCAAGACTTTAAAATAGTTTTCCTTTCCTGAGCTTCAAAGAAAAAAATTATCAAGACTTAATGATGTATGTGTGTTAATCAGCAAATATATTGACTTTATAATACTTAATATAGTAATCAGTAATAAAGATATTGTTATGTTAATATAGTTCATCATATATTGCTTAAAACATAGCAAAGCACTACTAAACATAAAATTTTCCCCAAAAGTGACTTTAAATACTTCCTGTAATTTGCTTAATAAAGACAATTCCCAATTACCAGTTTACTTTGTTTTCAAGTTACTTTGTTTTCAAGTTCTTATTGAAATAATTAACTGGAAGAAATAAAAAATTCCTAAAGTCATAGTATTCATTATCTCTTGATTACTTATACTGTGTACAACCCATCAGGGGGTGTTTTAAGCTAAAATACTTAATCTCATTCATACTGAAGAATATGTGAAATGCAAAAGCAGAAAGGATGGTCCACTTTTCTAAGGCTATTTTGCACCTATCTAATATGGAAATATTCTTGACAGAAGAAGAATCATGAAGAGAAAGCTGAGCATGTTAGCTGAAGTATTTGTGAAATTATTAAACATCAAAGATACCTGGTATTCATAAAATGCACAATAGCAAATTGTTTTGCATAATCTTTTCTGTTAATGTGATAATAAAAATTGACTATAAAATTCTGTACTCAAGTTACTATTGAGTCTAAAATGAAGACATGGACTGTATCTGTGCACTACATCTGGGATTCTCAGATGTTACTGTTCGCAGTTTTTATCTAATGCCACACAATCCAGCAATTAATAATACAATGACTTAGGTAATTAGTTCATCTGCTAACTAGATTAAATATTCCTCTGCCCCCCAAATTTCCTTGCATGTGTAGCAGGTGCTCAAAAAATACTTCCTGACTGATAAGCATGTTTATCTAAATTGGAGGTTTCTAGCCTACAAATACATTGGCTGACATCCAATTCTCTGTTTTACTGTGTTGTTTTAATAGTCAAAAGCTGACATCTACATTTCAGGGACAATTCACCCCCAAATAACACATTGCATCCTTTTATTTATATTTCCCAGATATGTGAACACAAACTTGAATTTGTCTTAATCTAGAAAAACACCAACCTGTTGTGTAAATGAATACTAAAACAGTTTAGGCTATTACTAAAAGGAAGGGTTTTTTCTTTTTATTTTTTTGCATGAAATGCATGTCTAAAACCTATGTTTAGAAGTTAAAATATTAATCAGGGGATTGCCAGTAAAAATCCCACCCAGGTGAAGAAATAAAACAACCACACAGAACCTCCTTTAGATCATCTGCTCTCCCCTAGAGGAAACATCAACCCTAACTCTTTGCTTGCTTTGTAGTTGTACCACCTGTGCATATATACCCAGAGTATCACTCAGTTTGGCTACTCTGGGTCTTTACAAAAACATATGCATTCTTTCAGTGACATGCTTCTTTTGCTCAATGTGGTCCTCTCTCCAAGTCTATTCCCAGCGTGGCAGCCAAAGCAATCTTATTAACTTGTAAGTCAAATTGGGGCACTGCCTCTGCTTAAAACCCCACAGTGGCTGCTCACCCCTCTTAGTAAAAGCAATAATGCCAGTGAGGCTCTGCATGATCTGAGCACACATCTACACCTCTGATCTACTCTCTCACCCCTCTAGCAACAAAACCTCCTCGCCAGGAACGTCCCTGCCTTGTGCTTTGCATTGGTTGTTTCTTCTGCCTGAGCGGTTCCCCCACCACACACTCTGTGGTCCATACCTTACCACCTTCAAGTCTTTTCTCTGGTCTAAATTTCTCAACCTCTCAGAATTTCTGGCCAGAATGTGGCAGTGCCTGGGAAGAGCTAGACACTGGCCTCAGAGCCCTGGCCCATAAGCCAGCCTCTTCTATACCCAGTTCCACTATGCTCCACTAGGGGCCTAGGTTCGTACGTATGATCGCCCAAGTCCACATGTCCTCGCTCCATTCTCCCCTGTACACATACACAGATAGCCACCCCATTAGCCAAGATGTGCACACTGGAGGTATGGCCCACCCTTGGAAGGTGGAATCCACAGAACTTTGCACAGACAATGACAGGGTCCTGTGTTACCTATCCCGGTACAGGTAAGGAACAGGCTCCAAAGTCAAACCCCTTTGACCCAGCAGACTCCTCGCTATGTAGGCTGGAATGCAGTCCCAAGAGGCTTAGAGTCGGACTCTCTGAGGCACAGGGCTCTAAAGTGTAGGCACCCTCTCACTCAATAAAGGGGCAGTAAAGACTAGATGTGCTGAAAGAAACTGGAAGTTGAAGTTGGCTGTAATCTGAGGCTGGAGCCACAGTAGCAGGAACAAGCAAACAGAAAGGAAATAATTCATCTCTTCCTCCTGAGCTTCCCATCAGGCTCTCATCTGCAGAAACTGACTGGAACACAGCTAGCAAGAGACTGGGAAAACAAAGTTTGTGACATCTTAGCTTCACCTACAGAAGGGTTCCCTATATTCTCTGATACTGGTCTTCTGTCAGATTCTTCTCCACATTTACAGATCTTTTTATTTGCTGTTATTTTGCTCTCCTTGTGTCCGCTTCTAATGCACTCTCCATTTCAATGTGGTCACTTGTTTTATAATTCTCAATTTTAATGTAGACTAATTCATCGATCTTTATCCTTTATGCTCAGGGTTTTTGTGTCCTGTTTTTTAAAATTCTTCCCTACTTCAGGGTCATGAAAACAATCTCCTAGTTTCCAAAAGCTTTACTGTTTTTAAAACTATAGCTTAAAGTGACTTCTGTGTATAGTGTGAGGTAGGGATACAATTTCTTTTTTTCCATATATGTACCCAGATGTCCTAGCATCACTAACCACAGAATAAATCCTTTCCTTGTGTGATCTGAACGTATCCCATCAGTCATTTATCAAACATCATTATACATGTAGATCTCTTCTGGGTTCCTTTATGGTCTCCTACAGCTCTGTATCTGTAACACCACCGCAGGGTTTCAATTACTATACTTTTCTAAGTCTTGATCTTGGATGGCAATTTCCTAAACTTTGTTCTTTATCTTTAAAAATATTGTGGTTATTCCTGGTCCTTTGCATTGCCATGTAAATAGCTTATCATGTTTCACAAAAGAAAAATAAAGCCTATGTGGGATCTACCCAAAACTGCATTGAATCTAAATCTATTACAGGGGAATTGACATCTTTACAAAACTGAACCTTTTGATCCATAAGCACAGATTTTATTTCTATTTGGTTAAAAGTCCTCTTTAATAGCTTTTAGTGAAATTTCATATTTTTTCCCATAAAGCTCATGGATCATTTTTGTTAGATTTATTCCTCAGTGCTTCATATCTTTGTGCTATTGTAAGCATCTTTATAACTCATTTTCTGAATGTTTGTTACTGCATGTAGAAATACAATTGACTTGTGTGTATTGATTTTATATTCAATTACCTTCATTCATTAATCTGTAGATTTCTTTGTATCTTCTAAATAATCCAAGATTGACCACTTCCCTCCAAGCCCAGGTTGTTTTCCTTGCTTGTATATTCCCATTTTGTAATTCTTCCCTTCATAGCACCTCCCACTCCATTTTGTAACTGCCTTTTTTTCTTGTCTATATTTTCCATAGAGTCTTACTTCCTTGATGATAGAAATATGTGTGCTGTTTCACATTCAAATCCCCAGTTCTTAGCACAATTCCAGGCACTATTAGTTACTTAATAAATATTTGTTGAACAAAAAGAGTCCCTTGCTTGAAATCCACTGATTTCCCATCGCCTTCTTACAAAATCCTGTAGGATCTGGCCAATTCTGAAAGTTTAGTTAACAGGACACTACAATGATCACAAAATCTGCCCTGGTCATTGAGTGATGCAGACACCTACATGTCTGCCTGCTCATGTATCTCAACAAGAAAAAGGTCTGTGATTCAACCAAGGGATCCTGTGGCAGGTGGGCATATGTGCACATCCAGTGTGAATTACCAGAAGCTGGTCAGACCTGATAGCAGGCTCAGGCCCTGCCACTTGCCATGTCTAGAGTGAAATGGCACACAAATGTGTTTAGCAAATCTCTCCTAACTTCCACATGTATATCACACTATTAAAATGTAGCCAGACCATCATCATCTTGTATCTGAAAGGGAAAGAAAGCCCTATTTGCGAGTGTAAGGAATACCTTCCTTGCTGTGTTGATTGAAACATTATCATCTGAGCCTGCCTATGACAGGATTGTCCACCCTGGAGCAGGAGCATATGTTATCTCTACAGCTGCTGAAGAGCACTGCTTATTGAAAATGGTGTTTGACATACGCTTCCTGAATAAAAAGTTAACCTTCTACACCCAAATAATATAAAAATCATAGAATTATTAAAGCTAAATCTCAATAAGTTATTAATTCAAATTCCCATCTATGAGTAGGACTTCATCTAAAGTCAGTTGTGCAACAGTTATCAAAGGAGACGATGTCCAGTCTTCCATTGGTGCTCCAGTGTTTCAACAGTTCCTACCGTTAGAGAAGTTATTGTTCCTCAGCTTGTCTCCGGCCCCTTAAGCCTCCCAGGTTCTACTTGGCACTGGATGAACCAATAAGACAATTTAAGATAGATGAACTTGCATCTGTGCTAAAACCACCCAGGTGACTCAGGACCAGCTGCCGGGCTTGGTCTTTTTCCTACCTGGTTCCACGTTTTGGAATTTGATACCTGACTTTGACTTCTTCATTGATTCAATGACCTATGTGGCCTCCTGGCTTTGGCCAATGGACCTCAGATTTCTAATCAATTCTTATGCACAGCCATGATTTTAGCATTACCCACTACTTTGGGGGTAATAGAGAATCCATCCACAAGCCTTGCTCCTATGGATCTCCTGTCAGCTCAGCTTTCTCAAAAAACCCTTATTTTCTCCTTTGCCCACCCACCCCCACACAGCTGAGTTTACCCCCGGTAAAGAAAATGACTTCAACAATTTGTCAGCTTAATCCCATCACTCCAGATGAATCCCACATTCTCTGGTTCTATATTCTATTAACAGCATTTGGTCATCAGCCTTCATAAAATCACATACTGCTTAAGAAACTTAACAATAATGTTTTCTTTAAAATGAGACAGAATATGTTGGAAACACCACTGACTTTAATTATATTTCTGTGGATTACAACCATTCAGGTCAATTCAACCCAATGACAACATATGGAGCAGCAGATCAAGAACATAATAGAAACAGAAAAATAAACGAATCTTTCTAATGAAAGGAAAAGCAAGACAACTGTTTTTCTTCCAGCTAAGGACAAGTCTACACACAAAATAAAGCATAAGGCTATGCAACCACCTAGGTAAGACATGCATAGAGAGAAAGAAAAAAAACCTACAAGACCTCATCCCCCTACTGTCACTCACAAAATTTGATAAGTTTTGTGGAAATTTATCTGGAAAATTAATCTGAAGTGTAAACTAATCAGAAAATAATTGTATAGGCAAGGGGAAATTATCATTTCAGACAACTTCTAAACAATTATAAGGCAGAAATAATAAAGTCACAAAAATCAAACAAAAGATATAGGAAATACTTGAACTCAGCAGAAAATGATTCTAAACAAAAAGCAGGACTGAAGTCCAAGAACTAAAAAAAAATACAAAGCATAATATAAATGTTCCATGTCCTTTTCAACAAATGGCTTTCTGTCCTTTTATTCTTTTAATGACTTCTATTTTCTATTCGCTCAACATTACCCATTCAAAATCCTTTTCATATGGGGATGTTAATAATAATGTCCATCTACAAGCAAAAACTTTGTATACAAGTATACTTTTGGCTTTCCTCCTAACCTATAGGTTATAGATAGATGTCCTAATACTATACTGCTGGGATCTAACACCAAGGGATATCTTTGTTCATGGACTTTTTTTTTATTTCCTCTTAGAGAAAGATAGTAAAACATGTTGGAGCCTTGAGTTTGTTTGAAATGATATGCAAAAGACAAAAGTGAAATTCTGAAATAGCAGTGCCAATTAAGAAACATGTCAAGGTAAAGAATGGTCTTACAATCTACAGAAACACAAAGATAATGCCATTATCTCTGTTTTACCCTGTACTTTCAATGTGTTGCATTAAAAAAAAAAAAAACAATGACCAAAAGCTACTACCTGTCCTCCTTCGGTACTAACTGCCTTAACTTTCTCCATAGAAAAACCACCGTTGAACACGTGACTTCCTGTACCATTGCAGGATTCTGGAATTAAGGGTTACTGAAGCATTTATTAACCTGAACCTGCATGCCATCCTTAGGAGATTTAGCACTTGCTGAAACAGTGTAGCTTTCTTCCTGTAAAGGCTAGCCTAAGAAAACACTATATATTACAAGTTTGTTATAGGTTAGACTTTTCTTCATTTTAATTGGTCTTCTTCCTCTAAAGGAGACTTCCTGGTCCTTTTTTCCTGGGTTCTATAGTAGATTCTTAAGAAGGGGGAGGGGGAGACATACTACCAACTCAACTACTAAGATGGAACCCAGTGCAAGCTCTATCAGGGGACATTTCTTACACACAGGCTCACCCATGGGCTCCAGACACACCCATGATATATCCCATTTGACTTTTTCCTTTTATTGGGGATTTTAGTTCACTTACATTTATAGTGATCAGCAACACATCTGGCCTCATTTATAGCACCTCATTTTGCACTTTCAGTTTATTATCTCTCTTTAATAACCTTTTATTGAAGTGAATATACCTTCAGGAAAGTACACAAATCATAAGTGCACACTAAAACTGAACAAGCCCATGTAATAAGTACCCCGATCAAGAAACACATTATAATACCACTATGCCTGAAGCCTCCTAACTTTATGGCCCATTCCAATACCTACCCCACCTCCACAAAGGCACCCAATATCCTAACTTCTAACATCATATTAATTTTGCCTCTTTTTCAACTTTATATAAATGGAATTATACAGTATATCATGGAGTATGTAATTTATTAGACCTGGCTTCTTTCACTTAATGTTGTGTTAGTAAGCTTCGTCTTTATTGTTGCAAATAGTTGCAGACAGTTCATTCTCATTGCTGTGTTTTCATTGCATGAATATTTATGAATTCTATCAGTTGTCACTTGGCTAGTTTTCAGTTTAAGGTTATAAATAATGCTCCTATGAACATTCATGTACAAGTTTTCATGTAAACATATGTTTTCAGGTCTTTTGGGTATATATCTAGGAATGGTATTGCTGGGTCATATGACAACTATATGTTTAACTTTTTGATGAACTGTAAAACTCTTTCCTACAGTCTCTGCACCTTTGTACTTTCCTACCAGCACTGTACTTATCCAATTTCTCCATATCCTCATCAACACCTGTTACTGTCTTTTTTTGTTATGGTCACCCTTGTGGGGATAAGTAGTATCTCACTGTGGTTTTTATTTGCATTTCCCTAACGACTGATGATGTTGAGCATTTTTCATGTGTTTTTGTCAGCCATTTGTATTTCTTCTATAAAAAATAGGTCTATTTAATTTCTTTGCCCATTTTTAATTTAGTTGTCTTTTTACAGTTGACTCATAATTATTTATATATCCTTTATATGCAACTATTAAGAAATATATGATTTGCTAGTATTTTCTCTCATTGTGAGGGTTGTCTCATTTTCTTTGTAGTGTCTTTTGAAGTACAATAAGTGTTTAATTTTGATGTAATTCAATTCATCTTTTTCCTTTGGCTCTTTGCACTCTAAGTCTATTTTTAAAATAACCATCTCCCAATCAAGACCATGAACATTTACACCTATGTTCTTCTAAGAGTTTTATAGTTTTTGCTCTTACTTTTAAGTTTTGATACATGCTGAGTTAAATCTTTATATGGTATGAGGAAGAGGTCCAAGTTCCTTCTTTTGTATGTGGATATCCAGTTGTCCCAACACTGTATGTTTAAAAGATTATTCTTCCCCTAATGAATTCCCTTGGCACACTCATTGAAAATCAACTGACCACATATATCAAGATTTCTGGACTCTCAATTCTATCTCATTGAGCTATATGTCTATTGTGATGTCAGTCTTAACTTACTGTACTTTGTATTAAATTTTGAAATTTGGGAGCATGAGTCCACCAACTTTGTTCTTCCTGTTCAAATTTGTTTTGCCTATATTGGAATTATTGCATTTCCATGTGAATGTTAGTATAAGCTTGTTCATTTCTGCAAAATCACCATCTAGGATTTTAGTAGGGATTGTATAGAATCTGTAGATCAATTTGGGGAACACTACAATGTTAACAATGTCAGTTCTTCCACATCCATGAACATTGTATTTCTTACCATTTATTTAGGTGTCTTTAATTCTTTCAATAATATTTTGTAGTTTTTAGTGTACAAGACTTGTACCTTTTTAGCTAAATTTATTCTTAAGTATTTTATTCTTTCTGATGCTATTGCAGATGGAATTCTTTTAATTTCATTTTCAGATTTTTCATTGCTAGTATATAGAAATACAATTGATTTCTCTCTATTGATCTTGTGTCCTGCAACTTTGCTGAATAGTTTTAATAGGGTTTTTTGTGTGTGTGGCTTTCCTAGGATTTTCTATATAAAAGATCACATAATATCTATGAATAGGAGTATTTCTTTCTCCCAGTATGGATGCTGTTTCTTTTTTCTGTCCTGCTTTGGCTAGAACTTGCAGTACAATGTTGAATGTAAGTGGTGAGAGCAGACATCCTTGTCTTGTTCCTGATCATATAGAGGAAAGCTTCTACTCTTTCTCCATTAAGTATGATGTTAGCCATTGTTTTCCCCTTTACTTATATATATGTATATTATATATATAAATATGAAATATAAACATATTTTTTATTTTGTAGTGATTTATTTATATAAAATGGTTATTTTTCCAACCAAGAGTAAGGCATGCAATAGATTTCTTAACTACTAAGCCTCTGGGCTTGCAATGATTTGGGAAGATGCTAAAGACTAGGAACGTGGAACTTAAATGTTACTAAACTAGTAACAGATGTATTTATTAGTACTTCATCATTAAGAGGCAGAACTCTCCAAATACATCCTGTAGAAAGATATCAGATAATGCTATATAAATACCACTGCCTTCCAGTTGGGAAAACCAAAAACCTAGAATTATTTCTACTTTCCCCTCTCCTTTGCCCCTCTATAACCAATCTATGAACAGGATTTTTGTAATCTTCTGAATCTGTTCACTTCTCTCTACCCACACTATCAACACCATTATCCATGCTGCCATGATCTCTTGCTTAGACACTGACAATCATGTCCCAAATTTCTTTCCGCATACCTTCTGGAACCCCTCCAGTCAATGTTCTGTGAACCAGAGGGTGGATTTCTAAAGCACAAGCTTGAATACACATTATCTCTTTGTATAAATACTGTCCATGGTTTATCTCTGCTATCGGATAAAGACCAAAATCTTCAGCATACCCACAAATCCCTGCAAGTTCACCCCTGCCTGTCGTATCACTCTCCTTTCGGTCTCTGTACTCTAACCTTACTGGCCCCTTTTACTTCATCAAGTGAAACAGGCTCACTCCCTTGACAGGGCTTTTGTGTATGATGTTCTGCCTGCTGGGAAAGTTCAATATACAAACTGAGGCATGGAAAAGTTCTACCAGCATTAAAATACCAGTGCAGGATTCCTGAAATTCAGTTGTTTTATTTATTCCTCTCACTTCATTCATTCATTCACTCATTCATGTGAGAATGAACACAAGGGATCAGCTTCATAGCTGATGTTTATGTTTAACTTAGTATAGAAAGAGACAATTTTGGGTCCACGACTTTTCAAAGCCTAAAATACTGACATAATGGCTCTAATCCTTTAGTATAAGAATCTGAGATACACTTTAAAAAAACACAAAAAAGTGCTATCTCAAGCAGTTATCATAAATAGTATTAGCCTTTTTAACAGGTGTTTGAAAAAGTGATCTGAAAAATACTGATAGGAAGATAAACATAGCACAGGGAACTTTGGGTGATGGGTAAAAGAAATAAATAATCCTACTTGGGGAGCTAAAGATAAATATCAATTGTTCTGCTCTTCTGTCTAAAGACTGTCAATTTTTAAATATCTCGGGATTAGTTATTTTTAAATATTTTTATAGGATTTCTTATATTATAAAAGTATTGTAAGTTGACACACATTCTTTTCAAGTGCAAATGGAAAAGTCACTAAGAGATATATGCTGGCTCCTAAAACCAGTCTCAATAAATATCCAAAAATTTAAATCACACAAAGTATAATCCTTAAGCACAACAGGGTTGCATCAAAATTCAATAACAAATAGATATCTAGAATATCCAAAAAATATTTTTTATTTGAACCACATGCTTTTGAATAACCAGAGACAAAGGAAATCACAGAATAAGAAAAAAATTTCAAAAATCAAAATCTATGGGATGCAGCTCAACAGTGATTAAGAAGAAATTTTTAGCTTTAAATGCTTATGCTTAAAAGAGGACAGATGTAAAGTCAATATTCTAAGCTTTCATATTGAGTTAAAAAAAACAGAGCAAATGAAACTCACATTAAGTAGGAGGAAGGAAAGAATAAAAACATATAGCAAGCAATGAAATAAAAAAATAGAAAAGACAAATCAAAATTTGGCTCTTTGAAATGATTAATTAGTAACCCCTAGCAAGACTAATGAAGAAAAAAACAGAAATAAACAATACCAGTATTAGGAATAAAAAATGGATATTATAGAACTTTAAGATCTTAAAAGCTTGACAACTTGCCAAAAAATTCAACAACTTAGATGAAGTAAGGAAATTTATTGACAAATGTAAATTACTGAAGCTTACATAAAAAGAAATTTACAATCCAACTCATTATCTATTACAGAAATTGAATTTTTTAAATATTCTCTCAAAGCTCCCAGATCCAGATGGCTTCACCAGTAAATTCTACCAAGTGTTTTAAGAACATAGTAACTGTTCTATACAAACTAGTTCATAAAAAGAGAAAGGAACACCTCCCAACTTATTTTACCAGGCCAACACAGAAACCTAACAAATATATTTAATGAAATAAAATTATTGATCATTATGTCTCATGAACACAAATGCAAGAATCTTTAATATATTAGCAAATTGAATCCATTAATATACTAAGGTAATAATATGCCATAACCAGTGGGGTTTAATTCAAGAATGCAAGTTTAACACTTGAAAATTCACGAATATGATATACTACATTAAAATAAGAAAATAAATAAATAAAATAAGAAAAAAAGTATGCTAATCTTGACAGATGAAAAAATAATCATTTGACAATACTCAACATCCCTTATGATAAAACCTCTCAACCAATTAGAAATAGAAAAAAATCTTTCTCAGTCTGTTGAAGAACATCCACAAAATCCATATCCAAGAGCATACTTAATGTTAAATAATAATCCTTTTTCCCTAAGATCAAAAGTAATGCAAAGATATTCACTGTCATTAATTCTTTTCAGAATTGTACTGGAGATTCTACCCAGTGCAATACAAGAAAAAGAAGGCATAAAGATTGGAAAAGAATAAAACAAAATATTAAAGATTTATTGTAACAAGTCTATAAAAGTACAAATACACACTATCTATTTCAACCATCCAACTTCCTGGTGACAACCACTGTTAATATTTTGGCATTCTTTTTTTTTTCTATGAGTACATATTTTTTCTCCCAAAAAAGAGGATCATAGATTTTGTATCCTGCTTTCTCTACTTAGTAATAATCTTTTCCATGCCATTAAATATTCTTAGTAGCATCATTTTTCACTGGAAGTAGTATTCCATTGTGTGAATCTTCAGTATTCTTTTTTTTCCTATGACTATATATTCTTTCTCCCAAAATAGAGGATCATAGATTTTGCATCCTGCTTTCTCTACTTAATAATAATGATCTCTTTTCCATGCCATTAAATATTCTTAATAGCATTATTTTTCACTGGAAGTAGTATTCCACTGTATGAATATTCAATATTCCATACACAGTTTATTCAAATCTATGTGGTTGAGCATTTAAATTGTTCCAAAATTTTAGTTACAATAAATGATGTAACCTTAGATACATAATGGCTGGATATTATATATCCATGACTATTTTTTTTAGATAAATCCTAAGCAAAAGAATTTCTGGATAACATTTTAAGAACATTTTAAGGTTTTGATTCCTATTGCCAGTTCCATGACATAAAGCATGTATCCATTTTTATATCCATAGCAATGCATGGATGATGGATATTTTATATGCTTCCCCCAAATCTTTTATCTGCCTCTTAACAAAATCCTCAGTTTTCATGCAGTTATTCTCATTTCTCTCCCATCCAACCCACATGCTTTAAGGGAAGGTTGCCCCACTCTTGATCCCTAAATAAAACATGTAGCTCTGACCTAAGCTAAGCAACATAACTACCTAGATGCAGTTCTTGCTTCAGGGATTGGTTCATATCTCAAGTTGGGCCAATGAGATCTTTAGAAAAATTAATTGAGGGCTTCTTTGAAAGAAACTTCCTCTCCCTACCAAAAGAACTTCCAGAATAATTTTCTCATTCACCCTGAAAGTAGATAAGGTAATAGTTTAGGAATTGTTGATAACTTTAAGCCAGGTTTGAAGCCAGCCTCAGGATGAAGCTGATGCTATAGAAGGCGCAGAGGAGAGGAGGAGAGTTGGAAAGAAACCCGATCTTAGATAATATTGTTGAATCTTGACACAAACTCTCTGGAATTCATGTAACAAGAGCCAATAAATATCACTTATTAAGTTATTTTAATTGGGTGTTCTGTTACTTACAACCAAATATATCCCAATACAGTAGAAGAGTATCTGTATTGCTTTCATAATCCATTAAAATAATCTATAAATATACTAATAGATTATTTTTCATTTGTATTTCTTTGACTACTACTAATGTTCTATACATTCCCAGAAATTTATTAGATATGTATATTTCTTCTCTTATAAATTTTCTGTTAATATCTGTGACCCTTTTTTCTATTGGTGTGTTTATCTTTTTGATTTGTAAGAACTTTACAGAATATTATTACTTTGACACACATATTACAATTTTATGAGTTCATTGCTTGTCTTTGTTTTTATATAAACAAAGCTATCAATAGTTTCCTTAACAGTTTAATCCATTAGTAACAAGCTTAGAGAGTCCTTTAACACTAAGATTACATTAATATTAAGTACATTA
The DNA here is from genome assembly GCA_032199065.1 of Smutsia gigantea. Taxonomy (NCBI): domain Eukaryota; kingdom Metazoa; phylum Chordata; class Mammalia; order Pholidota; family Manidae; genus Smutsia; species Smutsia gigantea. Next base: position 14,726 of record JAVSCE010001033.1, on the reverse strand, counting down.
AAGGAAAAGTAAATAGTCTCTCTTAAACACAGAAATAATGGCATGGGAATTAAAATGGAAGAAATATTTTGAATCTAGATAAAGAAAATACAAAGAGATTAAAATAAAGAAGGAAAAGATCCAAGACTTGGGGGAAATCAATATTAGAAATCTAAGCAGTGAATAATAGGAATTACAGAAGGAGAAAGGATTACAGAGGCAATAACTAAATAATAGGAGAAATTGTCCCTGAGCTAAAGCCTACAGAGGGAAAAGGCTCAAGCCATTCCAGGAAAGACTGACGAGAAGAAACACACATTCAGGCATATCCTGAAAACTTTCTCAACTCCAAGGATTGAAAGAAAATATAACAATCTTCAGGATAGAAAGCCAAAGTTACTGATAAAGAACTTTTCATTTTTAATATGACTACTTAATCCAAAATAATTACAATGCAATATGGAATTTTCAACATATGTAAAAGTAAAATAAGTAAGACAATTACAGTACAAAGGTCAGGAAGGAAGATATAGAAGTATGCTATTGTATGGGGGTTTTTTGTTTGATTTGGTTTGTTTTTTTACTAAATGTGAAATGGTATGTTACTTGAAAGTTAAGTTATAGTTAGTTAATGATGTATACTATATACCTTAACAAAATCAGCAAAAAAGCAAACAAGGAATTATAGCTAATGAACCAAAAAGGAGATAAAATGGAATGATAAAAAGGGTTCAATTAATCCAAAAGGAAAAAGAGGGGAGAAAAAACAACTGGGACAAATAAAAAACAAATAGCAAGATGACAGGTTTAAGTCTACCCATACAAACAATCTTGTTAAATGTAAACAGTCCAAATACTCCAACTAAAAGCTAGAGATTGGAAGGGAGAAAAAGATGGCAGAGTAGAAAGCTCCTCCCAAATACACATAAAGGAAGAAAATGCAGCAAATACAACTAAACCCAAAAACGACCTGAAGACTGCAGAACAGACCACCTACACCTGGAGAAGAAGAGAAGACCACAAAGAAAAGGGTAAAGTGACAGAGCTCAATGGAGCAGGACTCAAGCCCTCCCCAACCCAAAGGAGGGAAAAAGAACAGAGCAAGGAGGAGACAGGAGCCCAGGAACACTGCACACCTGGCAACACAAGTCCACATTACATCGGGTTCTGCTGATTAGTGGGGCTGGACACCAGGGACAGCTCAAACACTTCTGGAGAGCTGAGATTTCAGCCACTTGTAGAAGACAGGCACACCCCACCAGTGTGAGACCCAAAGCAGAGGCAGCAGTTTGAAAGACTTTCCAGCAGTGGGAGGGGTGCCAGAGGGTCAAGGGTCAGATGGAGCTCTTTCTTCAGGAGAAAGAGCAGGAGGACAATTCCTTCCCCAGCCCTTCCTTGGCCCAACAGTTTGGGAACTCTTCCATCCCCCTAGCTTGCAATGGAGCCCCAAGGCTCCTCCCTGTGGGCACTGCTGACAATGCAGCCCAATCCACCCAGCAGCAGCAGCAGACTTTGCTGCCTGGCAGGCAGAGGGACTCCCCCTGCTTTCTCACCCCATTTGAGCCCAGCTAGGGAGGTGCCTGCAGGAGCCAGCCCCAAGAGCTCCTTCCTCCCTGCAGATGTGAAAGTCAGTGCTGTGCATCCTGCTCTGTCCCAGAGCCACACATCAGTCACCAACCCCATTAACCCTGAAATTCTGCCATTGCTGCAGGGCAGGCAGAGGGCAGCCGACTCACAGAAATCCCAGCAGAGGTTTTTGATCAGATAACAAAGGCAACTGAGGCAAATTGCCAGCACTGCAGACAGACAGAAAGGCAGTCCTGCCCACTCCACAACACAGACGGGGCTCCTGCAAAGTAGAACCAGGCACTGGAGAGTAACGAGTCTTGAGCTTCTGGGCACCATATGATGCCTCCTTCATAAAGCTATTACTCTATAGGTCAGGAAGCATAGCAGAGCCTCTACAACAAACCTATGATAATCAAAGGAAGAAACACAGAAACCCTGACAAAATAAGAAGACAGAGGAATATATTCCAAACAAAGGTACAGCTCAAGACACCAGGAAGAGGGCTAAATGAAATGGAGATCACCAATCTTCTTGATAAAGATTTCAAAGTAGAAGTCATAAATATGCTCACTGATTTATAGAAAAGTATTCAAGATCTCAGTGAGGACTTCAACAGAGATAGGAAAGCTGAAAAAGAGCCATTCAAAGATGAAAAATATAGTAACTGAAATGAAACATACAATGGAAGGATTAAAGAGTAGAAACTTCAAGTAGAGGAGACACTCAATGAGATGGAAATTAGAGAACAGGAACACAACAGAGCTGAGGAACAGAGAGAGAAAAGGATCTCTAGGAATGAAAGAATGATAAATCCAAATGAAACAATATTTGTATATTAGGGGTACCAGAAGGAGAAGAGAGAAACAAAGGGATAGAAAGTCTCTTTGAGGAAATAATTGCTGAAAACTTCCACAATCTGAGGAAGGAAATAGACACACATCATGGAAGCTCAGAGAGCCCCAACAAAAGGAACCCCAGGAAGACAACACCAAGACATATAATAATTAAAATGACAAATATCAAGAATAAGGAGAGAGTAATGTAATGAAGGCAGCCAGAGAGAGAAAAAAGATTACTTATAAAGGAAACCCCATCAGCCTATCAGCAGACTTCTCAGCAGAAACTTTCTAGGCCAGAAGGGAGTGGCATGAAATATTTAATATACTGAAACAGAGGACCTCCAACCAAGAATTCTCTACCCAGCAAGACTATCATTTAAATTTGAAGTAGAGATTAAACAATTTAAACAAAAGTTAAAGGAATTCACCACCACTAAGTCAGCCTTACAGGGTAAGTTAAAGAGACTACTACAGATGCTGAAAGCTTTTCCTCTAAGATCAGGAACAAGACAAGGATGTCCACTCTCACCACTTTTATTTAACATAGTACTAGAGGTCCTAGCCACAGCAATAAGACAACACAGAGAGATAAAAGGCATCCAAATTGGTAAGGAACAAGTTAAACTGTCGTTATTTGCAGATGGCATGATATTATACATAGAAAACCCTAAAGAATCCAACAAAAAACTATTAAAATAACTGAATTCAGCAAAGTTGCAGGAAACAAAATTAATACACAGAACCCTGTTGTATTCCTGTATACTAACAATGAACTAGCAGAAAGAGAAATCAGGACAACTCCATTTGCAATTGTATCAAAAAGAATAAAATCCCTAGGAATAAACCTAACCAAGGAGGTAAAAGACCTGTACTCTGAAAACTATGAGATACTCATGAGAGAAATTAAAGATGACACCAATAAATGGAAATGTATCCCATGCTCATGGACAGGAAGAATTAATATTGTCAAAATTGCTATCCTGCCCAAGGCAATTTACAGATTCAAAGCAGTCCCTATCAAAACATCAACAGCATTTTTCAATGAACTAAAACAAATAGTTTTAAAATTCATATGGAACCACAGAAGACCTCCAAAAGCCAAAGCAATCCTGAGAAAGAAGAACAAAACTGGGGGGATTATGCTCCCTGACTTCAAACTCTACTACAAACCTATGGTAATCAAAACAGTTTGGTACTGACACAAAAACTAACCCACAGACCAATGGAACAGACTAGAGAACCCAGATTAAACCCATGAATATATGGTCAATTAATATATGATAAAGGAGCCATGAAATACAATGGGGAAAAGACAGCCTCTTCAACAACTGGTGTTGGGAAAACTGGACAGATACTTGTAAGAGAATGAAAACAGATTATTGCCTAATTCCATACATGAAAGTAGAATTGAAATGGATCAGAGACCTGAATGTAAGACATGAAACCATAAAACTCTTAGAAGAAAACATAGGCAAAAATTTCTTAAATTATGAGCAATTTTTTTCCTGGACACATCTCAGGCAAGGCAAACAAAATAAAAAATAAACAAGTGCGACTACATCAAACTAAAAAGCTTCTATACAGCAAAGGACACCATCAGCAGAAAAAGGAACCTACAGTATGGGAGAATATATTTGTAAATGACTCATCTGCTAAGGGGTTAACACCCAAAATTATATAAAGAATTCATATGCCTTAAAACCCAAAAGACAAATAACCTGATTAAAAAATGGGCAGACAACCTGAACAGATTTTTTTTTTTTTTTTTTTTACTTCTCTCTTGGAACTGCTTTTGTGGAGTCCCACATATTTTGGACTGTTGAATTTTTGTTTTCATTTGTCTCCATGTATTGCTTGATTTCTGTTTTAATTTGGCCATTGAGACATTGATTATTTAGAAGAATGTTGTTTACCCTCAATGTGTTTATAGGCTTTTTGTTTTCTTTGTGTAATTTATTTCTAGTTTATATCGTTGTAGTGTGAGAAGTTGCTTGATACAATTTCAATCTTTTTGAGTTTATTGAGGCTCCTTTTGTAGCCTAGTATGCAATCTATTCTGGAGAACATTTCACGTACACTTGAGGAAAATGTGTACCCTGCTGCTATTGGGTGGAATGTTCTATAGATATCTATTAAGTCCATCTGATCTAATGTATTGTTTAGTGCTTCTGTTTCCTTATTTATTTTCTGTCTGGTTGGTCTGTCTATTGATGTGAGTGATATGTTAAAGTCTCCTAAAATGAAGATGTTACAATCTATTTCCCCCTTTAATTCTGTTAGCATTTATTTTACATGCTTAGGTATTCTTTTGTTAGAATATAGATATTCATAATGGTTATGTCCTCTTGTTGGACTGACCTCTTTATCGTTATGTAATGTCCTTGTCTCTTGTTACTTTCTTTGTTTTGAAATCTTTTTTGTCTGATATAAGTACTGCTACTCCTACTTTTTCCTCCCTATTATTTGCATGAAATATCTTTTCATCTCTTCACTGTTAGTCTGTGTATGTCTTTAAGGTCCAAAATGAGTCTCCTGTAGGCAGCATATAGATGGGTCTTAGTTTCTTTATGCATTCTGCCACTCTATGTCTTTTGATTGGTGCATTCAGTCTATTTATGTTTAAGGTAATTATTGATAGGTATGTACTTATGGCCATTTTATTAATTGTTTTCTGGTCGTTTTTATAGCTCCTTTGTTTTTTTCTTGCTCTCTTATACTCTTCTCTTGTTATTTGATGGTTTTCTTGAGTGTGTGGTTGGATTTCTCTTTTTTAATTTTTTGTGTATCTATTATAGGCTTTAGGTTTGTGGTTACCATAGATTCAAGGGTAGCTTCCTAACTATATAACAGTATATGTTAAGTTGATGATTGCTCTATTTCAAACAAAATCTAAAAGTACTTCTTTTTTTTCTTCTTCTTCCTCCACACTTTATGTATTGGATGTCATAATCTGCACTTTTTGTGTATCCCTTGTGTATAGTTTTGTGTATAGTTGGTTTTACTACTTTTGTTTTGTTTTAATTTTGTACTTGCTTGGTAAGTAATTGCCTTTTCTGTGTGGTCTTCTCTTCTTCCTCAGGTCTAGGTGGTGCATTCTGCAGTCTTCAGGTCGTCTTCAGGTTTAGTTGTATTTGCTGCAGTTGTTTCCTTGTTGTGTGTGGGGGGGAGGATGAACAGATTTTTTTCCAAAGAAGAAATACAGATGGCCAACAGGCACATGCAAAGATGCTCCATATCACTAATCATCAAAGAAATGCAAATCAAAATCACCTCATACCAGTTAGAATGGCTACTATCCAAAAGCCAAGAAATAACAAATGCTGGCAAGGAAGTAGAGAAAAGGGAATCCTCCTACACTGTTGGTGGAAATGTAAATTGGTACAACTGTTATGGAAAGCAGCATGGAGGTTCCTCAAAAAACTAAAAGTAGAGATACTATTTGATCCAGTAATTCCACTTCTAGAAATTTACCCAAAGAAAACAAAATTCCTGATTCAAAAAGACATATGCACCCCTACATTTATTGCTGAACTATTTGCAATAGCCAAGATATGGAAGCAATCTAAGTGTCCATCAACAGATGAATGAATAAAGAAGATGTGGTACATATACACAATGGAATATTATTCAGCCATAAAAAAGAAATTCTGCCATTTGTGACAACATGGAGGGACCTATAGGGTATTATGCTCAGTGAAATAAGTCAGGCAGAGAAAGACAAATACCATATGATTTCACTTATTTGTGGATTATAAAAACAAAGCAAAGCAGAAGAAACAAAATAGCAGTAGACAGACAGGCACTGAGAAGTGACTAGTGGTTACCAAGGGGGAAGTGTTGGGGCAGGTGATGGGGGCGGGGGATGAAGGAGCACTATAATTTGTAATCACAGTATAAGTTGTTCACAGGGATGGTAGTACAGTATGGAGAATAAAGTCAATGATTCTGTAACATCTTGCTATGTTGATATTAACAGCACTACAGGGGGGTGAGGATTTCATAATATGGGTAACTGTTGAACCACTGTGTTATACATTTGAAACCAATATAAGATTGTATATAAACAATTCTTCAATAAAGAAAAAGGCAAAGGTTGCCAAACTGGATATAAAAGCAAGACTGAACTATATTCTGCCTACAAAAGAACACATTTCAAATACAAATACATGTTAACAGTAAGAAGATGGAAAAAGATACACCATGCTAACACTAATGGAAAGAAAGCTACAGTGATATTATTTAAACTGTTATTATTAGATTTAGAATAAAGACTACCACAGATATATAGGGAATCAATTAAGACAACATAATAATCTTACATTTTAAGCACCTAATAACAAACTTCAAAGTACATAAAGCAATAACTGATAGAACTGCAAAGAGCAAAAGAGAAAGTCACAGTTATAGTTAGGGATTTCAAGGCCCATCACTTCATAAATGTCAGAACAAGTAAACAAAAAAAAGCAGTAAGAATAAAGAAGACTTAACCTAATCAAGCAACATGTTCTAATGGGCTCTAACAACAGAATATATATTCTTTTCAAGTGCACATAGAATATTTACCAAGACACTATATTTTGGGGCATAAAAAAAATCTCAAGAAATTTAAAATTATTCAAGTCACACAAAAATTGTTTTATGACCACAATAAAAGGGCATTAAAAGAATTTTTTTTAAAAAGGATGGTAGTGGTTAGCTATAAAATCAACTATGTAAGCAACAGCCTGCCATACACCCCAAGTATGAATTAGGAGTGAGTACTGTGCAACACCCTACCTGGCACATATGCCAGACCTGTGTTTGTCCTTTCCCCCATTCATAAAGACCACTCTCGCCCTCAGTATGATTTGATACTACCACTTCAAGCTAACAGCTGGGTTCTTCTCATGGTCTATTCTTCCTACAATGAAAAAAAGACATTTCACTGACATGCTGGTTGGCTTTCCTCATAGTTCAATCCTGTCTCTCCAGTTTTTTGCAAATCTCTCTCCAAGTTTCTGACTGTTGGCAGCATTGTATTCTAGTTTTCAGCAGTGGCTTATCTTTTTCTCTGATGGTATATGCCTTTGGTCATTTCACTGAGAATTTAGAAGGAATAGTTAAAGGCATATGCTCAAATCACATCTTTCAATCATAACCCAGATGTCTTTCCTAATAAGTGTTTTTTTTATTTCAAAGCATCAAACAATACAGAATTTCATGAGCTTTCCTTGTTTCATGAAGCTGCTCAGTTTTTTTCTCTAGATAACTACCTTCAAATATCTAACTAAAACAAAAGCCTTCCCAAGTATGTATATTAGAAAAAATATATCCATAGAGTTGATAGGCATACTCTTCCTGCATTGCTTTAATAGAAATGAAACTGAAAGATTCACAGAATTTTCAGAAGCTGAAAGTTAAAGAGAGAAACTTGGGGAAAAGAAAAAAACAGATGAAATTAGTGACAGACCAAATAGCTAAATTCCTTGTTCAATCATAGCCATAAAATGTGTCCAAGGGTACACACACACACACACACACACACACACACACACACACACACAGTTCTTTATTAAAATGCATAAAGCAGCCAGAAGCAGGAGCACCAATAAATTCTTCTGTATAAGCAGAATTTTTTAATGGCTCCCTGAACACTAATAACCACTGCTCTCTTATGTGTACTTGACTCTGTTTAACCTTTTTCTGGTGCTTTTTAACTTCTCCAAGTCAGGTACTAATATGGAACTAATGTGGGGTTTATTTTCCCTATAGGAATAGCAAAAAGAGCAGTGCATATTATCGTAATCACACAAGTCCTTCTAGCAACGATAGGACTCTAGATCAAAGTCTATGCATTATAGCCCTGGAAAAGAATTTAGTAACAATTGCAAAGCTAAGCAATCTTGTTTTTTAAGCATCAGATATTTCATTGAGTATTAGTCATGTAAAAAAATATAATACTCTTGGCAAGCCAGTGACTTAGGAGAAGGAAAAATGGACATCCTTTCAGTCGTGGCTAAGTTGCTGTTAGGGCTCCCATGCAATGGCTGACCATCACAGCCTGACACTGATGAAGGACAGGGAGAAACAGGAACTCTTTTTGTCCTTGGAAGATGAATTTTTGAGATGGTTCTCACTGCTGGAAATAATACAGTTTAAGTGAATGGGGTAGGCACAATGCTGCATTTCTGTTCATATCAATCATGCACCTCAATATTCCAGGTTCCTTGTGAGTTGCTAACTTGAAATGTATTAAAACATATCCCAGACTCAGCATTTCTGTCTGTTTCATCTTCATTTAAGTTCTTTTTTTTTTAATGGTTTTTCTTCCACAGGATACCTTGCCGATGCTGCAAACACTTCCATGGTGGAAATGAACAAGATGCGTCAAGATTTTTCCCCCTTTTAGCTGCTGGATACTTTTCAATTCTCTTTTTTTTCAAATACAGAGGTCACCCCAGCATCCTGACACTACAGTAGTTGTGTTCCAGCTGTATTAATCCATTTCCTGCTGAGCTTCTGCAGAAAGAGGAATTCATTTGACACCAGCAGGGAGAAGACAAGGGAAAAATTAAGGGGGAATGAATAAATAAATAATTTAAGTAGAAAAAAATAGCAAGAACAAAGTAAATGACTATCTGCAGGTGTGCATGTATGTACAAATGGGGGGATATGAGTCAAATTTTACAGTAAGAAGGGTACCAGGAACCAACATATATGAAAAGAAAGAAATGAGAATTTATTGGTCTTTAGTGAAATATAACCACCTTAAGGTTCTTATCTGGATCCAACTTAAATACCATCTTGATCTTAAAAACTGAAATAAGAAATGAGTTCATCACTTCTCTCAGCTCAATAAAGACATGTCTACTAAGCAATTCATAGCAATAAAATTATTTGCTTCCATTATTAGCCCAGAGTTTTCATCAAAGCTGTAGTAAGATATGTAACTAAGCCAACACAGTTTTAAATCATTGCTGACACCCTTAATATGTTTGTCAGACTTGAAAATGCAGGATGTTTGTACTCATAATTATTTTCAGGCACAGGATCACATATGCAAATGAACTTGCATAATATCTACCTCTTATCTAAAGTTAACAGGGAATACTAAAATACCCTCTTCTAAGACACATATCTACAGAAAGAAAAAGTTGGGACACATGTCCTTCTGTTTTGTTAATTACACAATAACTAAAATGACTGGAATAAGCAGATGTACCTGGTAAATCCTGAAATATTGCTAAAGCAGTTTTAAAAATATAGCCCTGAAGTGACCATTTACAACACGACAGCCAAGAAAACTTTTAACTATAGAACCAATAATGATGAAATTGTTTTAAATGCAGATATTTGGGTAATTAGCCAACATAATTTTAAACTGTATATCTCATTTCCTTAACCTACCTTATATAGTATGAACTTACATCAAACCAATGTATTTGTGTTAGTAACTTCCCTCTCACTTTCAAATGTAATAATAGCTATCAAAACTGAAGAATTTCTTTGACCTTTTCTTTTTCTTTCTCATTCTCTAAAGCAGCAGCAGAAAGCAAAGAGATCTTAATTATGCAGAAACTATATAAATATCTTGGTAATAACTGAGTTAAGAGCTACCAATATAGTTCTAGGTCAACTTTAATTAGGATGATGGCCTCCCTTTTAGAGAAATCATCTATGTGCATGGCACTGATTTTAGTGTGATTTTATTATCCCCAATTTATAGATGAAAAAACTGAGGCTTGGAGAGATTTATGATTTTTTTAAGGTCACATGGCTAGTAGCCAAGATTTGAACAGAGACCAGTCTGACTTCAGAGATGATCCTCTTCTCCACTAAGCTTACTGCCTCAATACTGACACACCCTGTGCCAAGGTACAGACGTACGTGATTCCTATTCACAAGTATTCTGATAGTAACATAAAACTCTTATATCCTTCTGTGCACCCTGGAGTCTGTTTCATTTAAAGCTCAGGGGTCAGTGCTTTACAAAGACTTTTTCTAAAGAACCATAGTTCAAGTTTGACCACTAATACCTCGAAGAATTAGAATTTATATCTAGAAAATAATCACTGATAGCATCATTTTCAAAAATGAAGAACAAGTAATCTAAGAAAGCCATTTTCTTCTTTAAATTAAAAAGGTTTTTTTACTACCTAGCTGTTACATTTTTCAAAATATGAAACTTTTTCAACTCCTGTTATGACAATTCTGCATTTCTTGTTAAATGGCCAGCTTTTACAAAGGGGTTGGGGGGAGGGTTTCAAGCTCAACCCAGTAATAATAGTGGTAATAAAACCTTGTATTTCTACAGTGCCTTTTCTCCAAAGAGTTCCAAGTTATTGGATTAAGTCCACCAGTTTCCCTTGCCAACACATCTCCAAATATAATATTACCTTTTATTACTGTGCATGATAAGGAGAGAAAAGGTATGTGAAGTGTAAATAGTAGGCTAAAGAACCAACAAACATAGATTATCCCTAATGAAAACACACTGAGGGAAATGTATATATTTTAACACATATTCAGGTCCCTTATTAGGAGCATTCTTGATTTCTTGACACCTTTATCTTCCATGGCTAACAGAAACCAGGTAAGTTTTAACTATTTGAATATTTGGTTAATGCATAAGGAGATAATCAAGTTGGCATTTTTGTACCTAATTTATTAGGAAATTGAGTATCAAGAAATATCTCTGGATATGGACAAGCTCTTCTCTTAATTAAATGGTGTCTTAAAATATCCTGTAAAAAGATCTATGCATTCTGAGGCAGCTGACCAACTCTTGCAATAAGCCAAGATTGTAACCTGTGAACTTAATAATTAAAGTTTGCTTCTACAAGTATTCCCATGTCATACAAACATATCCAAACATGAATTTGCCTACATAATGACTGCTTACTTATCATGAAAGTTGTTCAAAGAATCGTCCAAAAAAAATTTTTTTTTACTTCTTAGAAAATATTGTAGTTATGTGAACAGCATGATGCTGACTGACCTACATGGTTTCCCTCTTCCCAGAAACATCCATGCAAGTAAGGATCCGGACATCCAGACGTGGAGTATTTACTTTTGTGATCTCATTGTTTATGACAGTCAAGTCAAACAGAAAGCTTTCTGTGAATCAACCCGTTTCCCAGTCGCTGTGTATGAATGCTCCTGCGGACATTTGTTGTAAATAGTTTGACCACATTTGTCACATGTCTGGAACCTACTTCAGAGGCAAATGGGGATATGCAGCATATGGGCTCAGGCTTCACAAAAAAGTTCTCTCATGAGGGGAAAGATTAGAATTACATGAGCACAGCAGAGGAAGTTGTTAACTCAGCAATTCCAGACAGTGTTCTACCAAGCAGCAGAGGGAGAATTGGAAGAGATGGAACATGGTAAGAAGTTAAAACATGAGAATGTCACAAGTTAAAACTGATAATGATAAAGTAGAAGTTAAAAAAAGACTAGATATAATATATGCATATACTTAGCATATATCTGTTGCATATACAAGAAGATGCATATACAACCCATCTTCAGAATATGCTCCTCCTGCTTTATTCCTTGCTAGAGATGGCTATGAATAACTAGGGCCTCCTCAAATCCTGAAAGCAATAAGCTTTACTGCCTACTTCTTTTCATTTCTTCTCTAACAGTTTATCAACTTCCTTAAAATTTTGCAAAGGCTATCCACATCAAAATGGCCCAAACATCTTTGTATTTCCTTGGGCAGAAAAATGCCTCTGAACTTAAAAATCCTGTATTTAAATCCCAACTCAGCCACATTATTTGGTCTCCGTTTTCTCACCACTATTAGAAAAATAATTATGAGAATTCAATGAGATAATACATGGATAGGGCTTGTAAATGGTAAGACACTGTGAAAAAAATATGAGAAATTATTCAATAGGCCATTTTCTAATAGTAAGAAGGCCATTCTCTAATAGTAACACTGTAAACCCGTACCGAAGTGGCTCTGGATTGCTGTATCCAGCTTTCTGGAAGCAAAATGTGGGGCTGTGACTTTCCTGGAACTAGTCCTAGAGAAGCAAGCATGATACCACTATATTACTGTTAACAGATAATACCCCTTTTACAGATATATGCAAAGTATATGCATATATTATATCTAGTCATTATATAATCCAAGCACAGGAGATACAGCAGGCACTGGCCTTCATGTATCCATTCAGCAATATTGATTGCACACTGATGATGTACCTGTTCTAAGTGCAGGAATGCACAATGAACAAAGCAAAATCTAGGCTCTCCTGGAACTTTCATTTGCATGACTAGAAACATGTTATCATGCCTTTAAGTGCTAAAGAAAGAATAAATAAATCTGGGTGAGGAGACAAGATAGTAACCCAGAGGGCGAGGGACTATTTTAGGGAAGGCAAGTTTGTGTGGAGACCTGAATGAAGTAAGGGAACAAATCAAGGACATATGTGCAGAAAGATATTCCAGGCAGTGGGACAGCCAGTGCAAAAGCCCTGAGGTGGCATCATGCTTGCTTGTCCAGGCTCAGCAGGGAGGTCAGTGCAGCTGGGGTAGAGGCAGAGAGGAGAAGAGCGGCAGGAGGCGAATGCAGGGAGCCAAAGGTGTCCAGATCGGGCGAGGTCTGGTGGGTCATGGCAGCAACTTCAGATTTACTCCAGATGAGAAGAGACAACGACAAAGGTTTCAGCCAGAGGAGAAGCATGACCTAACCCACCTTTTGAAGAGACCATTCTGGCCGGGTGTAGAATACAACATGTGACGGGAGCAGGAGCCTGCAGCAATCCTGGCAAGAGATGGTGCAGCTTGGGCCTGGGTTATACTTGTCAGGAGGTTAGAAGTGGCTGGACCATGGATCTATTTCAAAATCAGGACCAAGAGATTTGCAAATAGATTGGGATAATGGGTAGGAAGAAAATAGTAGTCAAGAAAGAGGTGGATTATACCATTTCCAAGAAAACAAAAGGATATCTTTAGGGTTAGTTTTGGTGAAAGATAACCAAAAAAAATAGGTAATTTTTAGATAATCAAAAAAAGCAGGTTTTCAATATCCTGGCTCATCCCCTCCCCCCCAAAAAATTTAATGCCAGTAATCTCTTTAGAAATTATTTAACTGTCATATAAATGCACTGATTTGGGGAAATATTATGAAATGCATAAAAGCAACTCAAATTCTATTTTCCTTAGTTAAAGCTTTATAACTAAGCACAGCTGCAAACTGCCCAGGCATAATTATAGCTCCACCTGGCAGGCAGGCCCCTTGGTTTGAAACACAGCATTTCATTAACAAAATGAAAGAATGTGTGAAATTGTATTTTTAAACAGTTGAAATGGAAGGAGACTCATAGGTGTCAGGCTCTCTTGGCTAGGTCACAACCTAGTGTGTTGAAATGTCACGTGAACATCACCTGTCACACATCCCATTTTAGCACAGGTGAGGCTGGCCTTACCATTGGGTGCTGAAGTTAATACCCTGGGTCTTTTTAATGTAGACACTCATAATTTCACAACATTATAGGAAAGGAAAAGGCACAACCCACAGGCATCCTTATTGCACTCATGTTCTACACATATCTTTATTTTCTTGAGACTACCAGTTACCAAGAAGCAGTATTAAAAGAAAATGTGTGCAATTGATAATAACTATAATGACTACTTTCTGATAATTTCACCTGTATTTGCTCAACTGTTTTCATTTCACTATATTATTAAATTATTTCATGTACTAATTAGCTCCGCAACACCCCAAAACATGACATTTTCAACAACTCCTGGAGGAGCTACCAACAAAATCCAAGTACTTTTTTTTACAAAAGCAAAAATGTATATTACTCTCTGTGGGATCTAATCCTGGATAAAATAAAATTAAATATTTATCATTTCATATTTAGCCATCTTACAGATGAGAATAATTAGATTTTCTACCTAGACTGTTATGTTACATACTAAATCACAACCTCTCAAAATAAGTAAACTAAAATATGTTTTCAGAAATGAAAGAATTGATAAACCACTCTAAAGCAACTGTTTTTAACACAGCTCTCTCAAAAATGTACAGATAACAAAAATGTTTATGAATAATAATTTAAGAATTTATTTAATAACTCCATAGAATTCTTTTAAATGCTCATAAAACATTTTTTAATTACTCTAATGGTAACTCATAAAAAAATCATACAGATACATTCTCTGGCTACAGGGAAATAAAGAAATTAACAAAACAAAACCAAGAGCTAACCACTTAGAAAATTTAAATAACTCTTCTGAATGACTCAACATCTAAGAATAAAATTACAGACTATTTAGAAATTAATACTGATTCCCACTAATAAGAACCTGAACTTCTTAGATAAATGACAGGTATCAGATCTG